>JARVJO010000082.1:6256216-6269317 GCA_031762555.1 Cynodonichthys magdalenae
TTTGAGGTATTTATGCTGGCCTATCACATTTTTTTTCAGTGTATGTATGTTAGATTTATCGTCCATTTATCGTTATCAAGGTGAACTGCTCAATATATCGCAATATTGATTTTAGGCCATATCGCCCAGCTCTAGCCTATTGTATTTGTTTTCTTTCATTCTCTCCACATCTCATTTTATATTCTCTTCCATCATGTCTTTATGTCCCCTTACTGCTGCTTATTTCTCTGAGTGAGGAGAAAAAGAAAATGTTTTATCTTGCTTTGAATTGCAGCTTCACATCGACACAGACATTACTCAACATCAGCCTTTTGATTTAGGGGTCTGATGCAAGTTTGTCTTCATAATGAGACCTAATGATAGAAACAATGATGAAAACCCTCTTTGCACATTTCTGAATTGGAGAGGATGTTTGTCTTCTTGCTGATTTTCTAGGAATTAGTAAAAAGTGGTGGCAGTGGTGCAGAAGTCAAATCCTTGATAAAACTCATATAATGAAGAATAAATCCATATCTACTTGACCTACAGAAAGATGTAGATGTTTTTGTTAGAAACTTGTTTGCCAGCAGCTGAACTTAGCCAAAACTGGGCATTCAGAGATTTTATTGTTGCTTTTCTATCACATGTTCAGATTTTTGGATCAACTTGTCCTGGCTAAAATGGTCCTGTTTGTTCTTTTTTAAGAATCATTTTTTGTTTTTATATAAGTTTTGATTAAATTTAGAACACTGCCAGAAACGAACAAAGTAAACAAATTCACCTTTAAGTAAATACTAATGCTCTCAAGACACCTTTTAGATTTCACCAACAGTACATTTAATCATCATGTGATCCTATCTTGGAGATTTCTTGAGGAATTCAGCTGTTTCTTGCCTTCCTTCAGTGAGGTCACATGCCCGAGTCAGCTGCAGAAAACATTCCTGAAAGGGCAAAGGTTTTCCTGGCATCTGCTGATGACCCCTCAGGGGGGCAAGATGCTTGCTGACACAGAGGGTTGGATAAGAGATCCAACAGTTGAAATTCCCTAAATTTCTTTAAAAAGCGAGTTTTCACTAACTTTATTTAAACATTAAAGTTGTGAGATTCGAGCATCTAAGCTTTTTTAAACCATATCATGAGCAAATAAATACAATATAAATAAATAAATAAATGATAAAAATTGGAGCTCTCAGAGTCCTCAGGCTGGAGGACTCTGACAGATCTCTACACTCTACTGAGGCGAGACGCCTGGACCCTGTCAGACCTGCAAAAATCCTGCCAAGCCTGCTTTTTTTTCATTTTGTCCATGTGTTCGTTTGCAGGGTGGTGAGACTTTATTAGAGAAGTAATGAAATATGATGAAATACACCACAACTTGCTGGTATAAATATAATCATAGTTCTTTGATCAGTTTGTGTAATGTGTTTGTTTCATCATTTCTGCCTTTATGACTTGCTTCATGCCCACAACAGTAGAAAAATCAACATACTACACCTAGTGATGGTGATGATGTGTTTTATGCTCATAAATGATGCTGTTGCCTTGGCTGCACTGAAATGTGACACCTGTCTGTTGTCAGCGGCTCTGAAACTACAACGCAGTCAAACTTAAGTGTTTAATTACACAAGAGAAATGGGGGGTTAGAGCTTCATAAAACTCACAAAATAAACAAACTGACAAAGAATTAACCATTAACTCCATAAGTTCACCGTTAGAAATTAAATCTGTTGTGGTTAAGACATTTTCTGCACCACAGTTTGCTGGAAGTTTCTATTTCATTTAGTGCGAAAAAGAAAATGTATCATTTTAAATAAGAAAGACTAAATTTCTTTATTTTTTAGCAGCAAAATCAAATGTCCACTATTCTTTATGTTTTATTCACATGTGAAGAGGTAATCATTATTTAAACAACTTTAAAAGTAAGTCTCCAAGTATTAATATATGTAAATATTTAGCTACAACAAAGTGATAAAAATTATTTTGAGTCTGTAAACCATCCATCATCAAAACATATCATGGTGGAGGTACGACTGTACATACTTACCAATTATTATAGTGGTGTAACAGTGACAACATTTTAAATTGTTTAAGATCTAATAAGAATAGGTTATATCCCAGAATTAACCATCTTATTGTTTTATAAATCGATCTTGCAATCTTGATGCAAAAATAAATAAATAAAAACTTCTGTACCCTAGTAGATTAAACAAAAACACACATCAATTAACAAAAAAGGACACTTCAAAAGGATAAATTTGTGTTCAAGGCAACATTAAATTTCAGCTAAAAAAACAATAAGGTATTATTATTATAAATTTTAAACCCTCAATGCCATTACAAACCTTTCGTAAATGGTAAATGGACTGTACTTATATAGCGCCTTTCTATCCAACCAGGATACTCAAAGCGCTAACATGTACAATCATCTATGGAGACTAATCAGTGCCAGTCACATTCATACACTGATGGGATACACATCAGAGGCATGGTGTTTTGCCCAAGGACACAACTGAGACAGCTGGAGCGGGGGATCGAACCGGTGACCTTCCGGTGTGGAGCTTCTGTCTTGTCCTTTCATTCAGGTTCCAGGACGACTCCCCTAACCACTCTGCCACAGCCGCCTTAGTAAATAACTGAATTGCAGAACCTTTTTTTCTAAAACTGTTTATGTCCAACAGCTTACAGTAAAGCTTGTGTAAAACCTTACTAAGCTGTTATATTGATAATTTGTTTTTGTTTTTTTTGATACATTTGTGAAATTTTGCTCAAGCTGGATTTCAGCAGAATTTTTCCTCCCATCTTTTCCCAAAGAACAAGTTGTTGGCAGAAGGAAGAGCAGGTTCAGCCTCGGTCCAGTGACAGCTGCAGCCCTCTGGGCAATAAACCATGTCAGCCAACAAGAAACCACGACCACACACACACTCCCCCCCCCCCCCCCCACACGCACTGAAAATACCAGCAATCATTCATACAGCACCGAATATCAAAGAAATTGTATCAAACAATAACCACAAGTTATTTTTGGTGAAAACAAGACCCAGGAGACCTCATGTGTTTTTGTGTTCAATGTATGTAGTTTTTGTACATTATTTTGTAAAGGACCGTTTCCAACAGGAGACCCATTTTATCTCCTATACCCCCACCATCTGGTGATACAGTGCAGTTTAGTTCATTTATTAACGTTAAAATGGACATGTCCGATATATTCTTTATTTCCTTAAAACTTTCAGCATTTTAATACCTTAATAAAAGTTTTGTTTTGAAACTTAGGATTTGTTTGAAGATGTTGTGTTTCTGCAAGGTTTGAATTCTTTAAATGGAAGACGTGTTTTTCTGCATAGTTATTTTGCTGCACGGCTAGTTTGGTTTCATTTAATGAATGAGGAAGCAAGCAAAACATGCCACAGGTCATTGAAATGCATTCTTTAAAAGTTTAATTGTGGGAAAGTTTTTTTTTTTTTTTTTTTAATTGCACTAAACTACATTGTACAGATTGGTGTAAATGACGCAACTGCACTCAAATAATGGAAATGATTTGTTTAAACTAATAACATTCAAACTTAAGTTTTTGCCGGTTGCAATATTTTCATTCTAATAATTAGCAAAAAGTAAAATGAAACCACAGAATAATTAATGCTTGATTGTCTAACAATAACAGAGTTGAGACACACATTTTCAACAAAATAGAAGAGCTAAACAATCTTTTGTTGTTGTTTTTTCCCCCTTATGAACAGACCAACAACACACATAAAATCTGCCAGACGTAATGCTTCACTTAGACAACTTGTTTGAAACATACCCCCATAAACAGCTGCTTCTCAATACCACAAATCAAGGTATCCTTATAGCTTAAAGAGAGATAACCAGTTGACACATGACTGAACCTACATTTCTCAAATCTGTAGATTATCTTCTTGTAATCTCCACTAGTATGCTGAGAAGTAAGTTCCAATGAAACCAAAAGGGTTAGATAAAGAGTAAGCAGCTGTGTTTAGGCTGTAGGGCTTTAAATAAAGAAAAATAAAAAATAATGGTAAATACACAAGGAAACATAGCTTTCTTCTTATCTTTAGATGCTGTATGCTTAGTTTTGATACATCATAAATCCATAAAAAAGGGTTTATGTATGTTCTTAACAGCTAACATTTTATTTAAATAAGAATTGTCCCTATTTTCTTTTTTTTTCTCCCCACTGCTTCATTTATATTTTACCAAACCTTAACTATTAAATGAACAGCATATATACATGAACATTTTGCCTTTCAGATGTGTTTACTGTTGTCTGTAATGCTAAACGCGCAGCTTCTTTTTGGGATAATCAGTGCTGATAAAGAAGAACAGCAAACAGAAGCAAGTGCTGTGTTTTTGGTGTCAAGAGGCCCAGCGGTTTTAAGTTATCCTGCCACAGTGCCGCAGGGAGTTCATGGGCTTTCCACTTGTTTAAACGATGGCAGGCAGGAAATGAAACATGCAGGAGTGAGGATCGCATAAAGAAAAGCGAGGGAGTTTAAAAAAATAAAAAAATTAAAAAATGGTAACATTAACAGGAAGTATCTGAAAAGCCAGCCAAAAAAATGAAAAAGTAAAACTTTACTAACCAGGAACAGCAATACTGTGGATCCACGTCTTTGAACTCCTTCTGATATGCAGCATATTAATCCACAACAAGGAGAAAAAGTTTATCTTTCAAATGACCCAGAATCTGGTCCAAAATGCTCAAGAAAGACGGTTCCCCAAAAAGCAGAACTAGCAGACAAACAAGCTGTTAGTTTGTCTTGACTAGAAAAAGGAGTGTGTTCTCTCTCTGTTCACTTCTGTCTGTCCACTGGCTCCAATAAGATGTGTGTTTGTAAGTGTGTGCGTGAGTATGCAAGTGGGTGTGTGTAGTCTGCTCATTTCCTGCCTGAATGTGCTTCTGGGCTCCAGGCGGGCAGGCTGCTTAGGAACACATGGCCATTGCCTGCTTTGCCAGGGGTTCCGCATTCCTTCCACACACACACACACACACACACACACAACACTCCCTTTATTAGCTCCCCGTGACCCTTTCCAAGCCCCCCATGCTGCTACTAGTACTCCAACCTACACACACCGCCTCTTTTGGAGGGCAAACCCCACCCTTTACTCAGTTATCAACTGACCCAAACTGAAAAGACACACATACACACGTGCATGCACACACACACACACACACAGAGTCCTAACTGCCCTGAGGTTAATGAAACAGGGCCAACTCCCCTGCTGCTGTCGTTCAGTTGGTGCTTTGTGATTCAGTTATTTTTACTATTTTAAGTCATGAAAAAAAAGAAGAAAGAAGCAAAAATCCTAGCAATGCCTTGACAATAATAATTGTCGCCATTAGTCTCATTTCTTCTTTTTTAGGTGATTTTAATTTTTTTGGAAGTTTCAGAGAAGAGGAAGTCGCCAAATGTGTGATTACACTCCCTTGTTTTTCAAGCAGCAACATTTATTTCATTAATGCAGAAATACATTTGTGACAATAGCTACGTCATTAAATTAATAAACTTTGCTAGAAAGCAATCGTGTTTTGTTTTTCAATAGAATTTTACTTATTTCAAGCAACATGTCATAATAAATGACACAAACACTTAAGATAGGGCAATGTTTTTTTAACACTTTAAACACTGACAAAGTAAGGGTTTAGATCAAACAGACGGATAGATTTTGTGACCGAGATGACAAAGAGTTGAAGGAGAGCTCAATGTCTCTATTCTCTCAATGATTGCTCACAGCATCGGGGCCGGAAATGAGGTGGAAATTAGTGCGTCTACCAGGCTGTCAATTTTATTTCACTAGTGATTGGTGATGGGGCCATTAAATCTATTGTTAACTACTGGGAAGTGATTTGACTCAGGACTGATGCCACTACTAAGTTAATGTATATTGTTTAATTTTTTTGTCCTTTTTGATTTTGACTGACCAATATTTTAGTTCCTTTCATGTTGCAGATGAGCTTTAAAAAAATAAAATCAGATTTTGTATTATTTTACAGATTGAAGTATGTTGGCAGAAAGAGTAAACGTGGGTTATTGTGTGTTATTCAGTTACTTTTGGTGAAATTATAACACAAACACAAGAATTATTACATTTCATTCTTATATTATTAAACAAATAACATTTTGAACTTTTAAAGTTAAAATGACTTCTGTTGAGATCTGCATGAATTTATCTAAAAACACTTTTCTTTCAAAACAGTGTTTGCCTCAACAGCATTTTATGACTGACAGGAATTAAAACGATTATTTTCAATGGCAATATGAGTACTGAGTAACACCATACTTTAGCCATTATCCCTAATTTCTGACCAATTTATGGGTCTCATTGAAGGCCAAAACCTTAAGCCTGTTCTTTAAGACACTATTAAACAGAAAGTACCGGCCCTGTTCTTTCAGTTTTATGGCATGAGTTGGCTCTGTTTCTGTCCAACTATAACAACAGAGAAGAAGGAAAACACAGATTTGAGGCCCAGCTTCAGGTAACGGCTGTCAGAGTTTCTCATTAAATCAAATTCAGTGTTTAAACAGGTGCAACAAGTCAGTGTAAGGTATTTTAAGTAGTTCTTGGCTCTCAGGCCTGCAGGGGCCACTGATATTTTGCTATAAGTTTATAAAAATCCAAAACTAATGTCAATGTCCAATAGAATCAAATTGCTGCAAATTTCTCTAGTGGCGTTCATCATGATTATTATTGCCTCCTGACTGTTTTTACTTTCAGAAGTCATATACCAGAACTGGGATATCAGGAGGAAAGAGGTTTGCATTCAGTATGAGAGAGGGTGGTCTACCTTAGTGCCTTAAACAGAGTCCTACATGCCTAACTGATGTTAAGAGGTAACAAAGTCAGTAAGCCCACTGCTGTGTCTTGTTGCAGACATTGTACAAAGTAAAGACATTGTCCAACAACCAGAAGAGATCTGAAAACTATTTTCAGTATTTTCCAGCACAGAAAAAGACATATTCTAAAAAGAAGTACCTGGTTTGAATTTGTACTTTTTCTAATTAAAAATGTATAAATTTACAAAGTTGAGGTCCACTTACATATTTCTACCATTCTGAATTTTGAAGGAAAAAGTTGGATGTGAGAGAAACGTGCTCTGTTCAACTCGTCATGAACTCACAAACCCTCACACACTAATAAAACCTGTCTTTTCATGCCTTACAGCTCTGAGACATCCCATCTCCCTTATCACCTTACAGTCGAGGACAAACACACACATCACACACACACATTCATGACACACTCTGCATCTTCCATCACACAAGATGCGTATATAGTAACGCTTCATGTGTCATGTCAGATAAATCCAGCTTCTCTCACTCTATGGCACTTTTAATGTCTCACCCTGTCATAATGCACTTCTGTTCTCTCGCTCTGTGTGTGTGTGTGTGTGTGTGGGTGTGGACGGGTTTTTCCTACTACGTGGGGAAAATTTCCCCAAAAAAAAAGCAGCCTCGTGGGGACTGAAATGAATCGTGGGGACAAGGCTTAGGTCCCCTCGGGTCCAAATGCAAGTTACAGGTGCGGGGTTATGTTTAGGACCAAGATTTAGGTTAGTTTTAGGGTCAAGTAGGTTCCTGTGAGGTTAATTTTAGGGCATATGGTCAGGGTAAGGCTATAAAGTCTAAAAAACATGAATGGAAGTCAATGGAAGGTCCCCACGAGGTTCAGAAACAAACATGTGTGTGTGTGTGTGTGTGTGCGTGCGTGCGTGCGTGCGTGCGTGCGTGCGTGCGTGCTTGCATTCACATACATACCAGCATTTGGACAGGAGCAATTGCCCATTGAGTAAAACTGATCCTGAGAGCAGAATGTACCAACAGGTAGCGACGCTGTCTGGACTGAAAAAGACAGAAACAATTGTTAAAATTTATGCTGCATAACAACTATAAATCTGATATGCTTCAAAAGTACACAATGTAAACACCTCTGGGTTGTTTTAAAGTGCTAGTTTTACTTTTAGTTTGTAAAACCTTGAAACTTATAACGTCTATTAAACAATTGCTTTTTTGAACAGTTATAATCAAGCATTTTATAATAAGACTTTTATTTTGCACTTTTATAGCTTGAATTCATTAAATGCCCCATAAAGGATGAGGAAAATAAAAAGACAAATATCTCCATATTTAACTGGGCTTATAAGAAACGTTACTACTTTTGACAAGTGCCACTTTTTATGAGTCCAGTCGATCAATGTGAATTATTTTGGGAAGTTAATATTTTAAGAAAGTTTCCAAGTAAATAGAAATAAAACAGTGGCTTCACTTTATTTTGATGCATAATTTTAAATAAAAAGATTTGGAAGAATAAGTGACTATAACACGTGAAACAAACCTGTCACAAAACAGTATATGCTGTATGCTGACACTTGAAGCGTGACGTCTCATTCAGCTGGTTGTTTGTTTACAGGGTTAGCTTAATATGCTACTTGCAACATATTGATTGTGAAGTTACTGTTTATTCAGATGCATGCTTGTTTAATTCAGTGTTTTTATCTGAACCTGCCTCTGACCATATGCTCTGGTGCAGCTTTTTATTTTTGGAACAAAGCGCTGTAAGTAAAGTATCAAACTTTACAATCGATACAGTCCAGGACCGAAGTTGGACATTTCTATTATATGTTTCTGTGGATTCTCAGTGAACCAGGACATGGAAAAAATAAAAAAGACGAAGCAACTGAACTTCTTTTCTGTAGCTGAAGATGTAGAGCTACAGATTTAAACCACATGACTCAAAGTTAGTGTCTTTATCGATCCACTCGCCCCCACCTCACTTATGAAAAAGTTGGATGTAAAGCGACGTGACCGGTTACACTGCAGTCACTTTGAAAATCATCCGATATGTAACCAATTCAGTACGACATACTAAAAAGACCTTGGTCGGATCTGAAAAAAAAAAAATCTGATCTGTCGCATTCAAACTGTCATAATAAAATCATATGAGTTGCATGGGGGGAAAAAAAATAACTGGATTTGGGTCACAGTGTGAACGTAGCCAAAGATGCTGTTTTATAATTTTATAAGAGCTTGTTTTTACAAATGTTAGAATGTAGTAAGGAAACTAAACTGATAATTACACAACAAAAAATTTGAAGCATAACTAAAGTCTAATTGAATATGACAGATTCTTTAGTCTGAGTTAAGGCACTTAAAATTCGCCTCCAGTAGAGAAGCAGGAGAATATGTTCGAGATGAAGAGTGTGTGAGCGTTAACTTGATGATAAATTAAAATGCTTAGCGTCTAATGTGATTCTAGTGAGCATGATAACGCATCAACAACATGTGGAGCTTCTGTCTTGTCCTTTCATTTATCTCTGTCCTCCCTTCATCGATGACATTTCCTCCACTTCTCAGCTGCCCTCACCCATCTTCCACCATCTTCTAAGCTCATTCCTCATATTGCCTCCCTTCTTGATGTTGCTATTCTTTCTTCCTCCTCTTTTAATACATACACATCGTGTTTTCTCTCCTCCTCTGCTCGCAGTTCTCACATTTGAATAAAAACCTCCCAGTAACCTTTAATCATTTATCACTTTTTATATCTTTGCAAACTCTTTCCTTTCAATGCAGAGAATGCCCTTGTTGTTTAGCCTGTCATTTATCACTCATTACTCATCCAGACATAGTTTTCCCTCTAATTGTGCTCGCCTCCTTTGTAAATGACTATTAGAGTCATTTATCTTCAAATTTAATTACATCCCACAACAGAATGTCAGATGTGAAGGCAGGGAGGATATTAGCTACAAGTTGTTTTCATCCAAATAACTGTGTATTGAAATTAAAAGTTCTGTTTAACTACCCAAATTAATAAATTAAATAAGAATTTGCTGGGAATTTTATTATACCACACGTCTGAACGTTCTGGAAAACTATGTTTGATAAAGTCCAGAACGTCCGCCTTATCTTCCCTTTTTTAACAGGTTAACTAAGGTTAATGCAGAGGTAGTTGTGATGCAGGACGGAAGATAAAAGAATAAATAAAGGACAGAAAATGCAGCAGATTACAGCAGGTGTGTAGTATGAGGGTGTGCACTTACTAAAACAGGATGTGGAAAGCCTCAAGTCTCTCATATCTGGCTGAGGTACACATCGACCTGAGAGAGAGAAAAAGCTGTAAGAGATTTTGTTTTGTCTCAAAAGAACCAAAACATTTCTCGCTCTTACAAACCCATCACAGATTCATCCCTTTTCTCCCCAGGAGAATTCAAGCTAGGAGAATACATCTACTGCTCATCAGCTTGGCATAGTAAGATGAATCACTCTTTGTTTAGAATAAAGTCAAACATGTACAGCTGTTTGTGTAAAGTCTGATTCGTAACCAGTTTTTGACATAAACTCAAATAAAGCCACAATTTGAAAATGCTGATCAAACAGATTTGAAGGTTCTACAGTGTTGGAACTGGTTAAAAATCTGTAAATATCTGATGCCCCTGCAGAATGTCTATCAATTTGTTTGTCTCTGTTGCGGTAATCAGAGACTACTTTAACAGGAATGTTTAGGCAAAATGTAGTATCATTCTTGATTTTTTTATACTGGGTCAGAATAAAAATAAAAACAACACAACTGACTTACACCAAAAATGTGTGGTATGAAGACAATAAAGAAGGCAACTTATCTTAATATACTCCTAATTATAAAAACGTGTAAATGTATACATGTGGGGTAAATCAACCCTTTTATGTGTAGAGTGTATGAGTAACAATATAATAGGAAAAACTGCTTGGGAAACTCTACACATGACAAACTGATTGTTTTAAAAATACCTCAGCTTAAAAACACAGATTTGCAAGGAATATTGAGGGATATTATCTATGCTTTGAGAAATTACAAAGACTCACCTTAACTGATGTTCCCTAAGGTGAGTGAGGACTTCCATGTGATAGAGGTGACAGTATATAAACTGCAGGTCCTGGAAACAAAAAAAAAGGATAAATTACTTCCCATGTACACAAATATAACACATTTTCATTGAAGATAAAAAAAGCATTTAGAAGACTGGTTCTTTATTAAAAGTAAGAGGAATGTCTTGGATCTGTGTAAATCACATCAAATGCTGCAATCTGACAGAAGCCACTTGGCCAGTGTCAAACACTGACTATCAAGTTGACACCTCCAAAGCAGACGGACCAGCATACCACTCATGTACCCATGACAGCAGTGAGACACACACACAGATGAATACCCACCCACAGCTTTAAAATAGCACACTATCAGAGCCAGCTGTCAAAACATTTAGGGGACAACAGATTGTATGGGATGGGAACAGCTTTATAAGCATGTTGAGCATCAAACAGGCTGTTGGGGCTGCAGGGCATCTACTGTTAACAGGTGGACTGAACAAGAAATACACACACATTCACACATACCATCAAAATCAGAAAGCTGGGTAAAGAAATAGATTTAGTGCTGAGGAAAGCCACATACCTTTTTTGTTTACAATTATTTTTTTGTTTACATTCTAGAAAGTACCTAAGATAAGTCAGAAATTCAAATGAAATGATTCTCAGGATCTGGTCTTACAGAATAGCACTTTTTATCCAAGTTGTGTGTTTTTGCACTTTATTATTACATTATTTGCACCAAAAATTACTGGTGTCCTAAATGTCTGTGAAACCATTTGATGTAATCCAAAATATAGCTTATGCTAGGATTGCAAAAAACATGTTTTTGATGACAAAACTTTTGCTAGCTTGGCTTTTTTTTTATCACAAACTTGATTTGCTTCTCCTGACTGAAAGCGTTTTAACAGCAATCTCATGAAAGCAAAGGATGATCACTTCAACATGCGGATGCACAAAAAATTTTCACATATATGAAATGATACACATTTGCATCTACATGCAGATTTTTCAAAGACTGCGAGATAAACGTAACTTTTCCTAACAGCCATTGCTCTTATGCTCAGGTTAGCATAAACAAATTAATTAATAATTAAACCAAAAATGACTATTACTCTGTAATATCACAAAAGGAAATATACAGACATCCTTAAAAATAGTTGAGTAAAAAAATCATTGCATTTTTAAACATCTACAGAGGGTTATGGTGTTCTGACATTCTATGTAGCAAACACAGTGAGCTACCTTAATTAACGTTTTTTAAGCTTTAACTAAGAATACACAAAACACATCTATAAAATAGAAGGGAAAACAGATTTGTAGAGAAAGACATTTGGTTCTGTGAAATATGGTGTACCTAATTGTGTTGGTGCATGTGTTTGAACATGATGTGTGCACTGGAAAACTGAGTCAAGCAAAAGACAGCCAGCGGAAGCAGTATTAGGAATAGAGCACTTTGTGACGCAACGGACCAACACACCATTGATGAGTTTGTCTGCCAAGTCTGACACAAGAAGGAAAGGTCATGTGGGAGTATAGGTGGGGAGAAAAGGTAAGCAAAGGAAGAGTCATGTCAGGATAAAAGATGGAGGGAGTGACAGTGAGCAGTGAGACAAACAAACTATATACGAGTATTGTAAGTATTTGAGTATTGTAAAAAAGTTTGCGGACAAATGATCAAAAGACTTGACGAACTTGGACATGATGCTTGTGAAAGAAATGATGAGTCATGTTGTTGAACCATTTACATATATTTGTAATTTGTCATTTTCAACAGGAATATTTCCTGATAAAATTAAACTTTTTGAGAAACTATTTGTGACTATGGTAGATTAGATCAATTTATAGATAAACAATATATTCTAAGTAACAGTTTACATGGGTTCAAAACAATAATAATTCCACATCAATGGCTCTTATGGAATTCATTGAACAAATAACTACAGCTGTTGATCAAGAACAGTACTGTATCAGCATTTATGTAGACCTGAAGAAAGCAACACCGTTGACCTCGAAAAGCTGAGTAAATATGGGATTCGAGGACCAGCATTACAGTGGGTATCAAGTTATTTGACAAACAGTAAACAGTTTGTACAAATAAATGATGCAAAATCTGAACTCTGTGATATTTTATACGGAGTTCCACAGGGTTCTGTGCTTGGTTCAAAATTATTTATTTTATATGTAAATGATTTGGTAAATGTCTCGGGGGGTGGGGGGGGTTTAAGTGTTTTTTGTTTTCAGATTTTACTACATTTTTTTTTTT
>JARVJO010000082.1:6269327-6299034 GCA_031762555.1 Cynodonichthys magdalenae
ATCAACTGAAATTATTGCTAAAACCAATTATTGCTAGTATCTTGCACCCTGCTGTGAGATGCTGATTTGTTTCTGGGGCTTCTTTGCACAGCCTGCACCTGGAATCATGCCTGGTATGGTAGATCTGGGCCTTTATTGCTCTGGTGGTCAGAGCCTGCTCCTGTGCTGCCATGATCAGTGCTTCTGTGCTGTCCGTTAGTCCAGCCCTCTTATTTAGTTTGTTCTCTTCCGGTTTCAATTGTGTGAGAAATTCACTTAGCGCTTCATCTCGTGGGGCCAGCTTCCTGATGTATTCTTGGAGCTTGGATGTTCCATCCTGGATGGTGACCCTGATGCTCACAAGGCCTCTGCCTCCTTCTGTGCGCTTAGTGTATAGCCTGTGGATACTGGACTTGGGATGGAATAAACAGTGCATGGTGAATAGCAGTGCAGCAGGAGAGGAAAGTCGCGCAATTGTCACTCAGCAGAGGGGAACAAGACGTGCGACTCGAAGTCTAAACCAAAACCAGCCTTTACTGATGCGAAGGCTGAGACAAAGTGAAAAAAAGCATGTAAAAGTCTGGTTCAGAGAAGTAAGAAAGTGAAGGTGTATTGACTTCAAATCACTGTTGACTGGGTTAGTAAACACAAAAAGGGCTGCAGTAAGCACTCCTGTCATGCTGCTGAGCCTGCATGTGTGTATGTACTGCTAGTGGTGCAACATACAGTCCCGAGACACTAGCTGGTATTAGGAGTAAGAGATGAAGCCAGGCACCCTTCAACACCATCTGTCTGCTGTTTGTTAGTGAGTTCCAGGATTGTATTAAACACTTTGATTCCAAAAGGTTCAGTATGGTCCATATACAGTTATCTACCTAAAGGCCAGGTTAGTGATCTGTTGTGCAGGCACAGAAAACTTCAATTAATATCCAAACGTCAAAACTTTTACAAAATACAGCCCTTGAGCTATCAACAATCAATAAAAAACAGCATTTTAGAGATGCTTCTTGAAAGCCCAATAGCACAGTCATTGGCTATGCTGTCAGACAAAGACTGAAAAAAAAGAGCTGTTTTTGGTAATCATTTATACAAACAGACTTTTGCTTTATGCTTACTTACAAGCAAAACAAAGCAAGTTTTTCTCTGACTGTTTTTATCATTTAATAGTAAGTAACAAACAGTGCCTCTATCAAAATGCCTGTATGGAAAATAAATGTTGCCTATACCTGTCCTACAATACTATACAAAGTGATAACTAGTACAACGATTGCTACTTCTGGCCACATCCGTGACACCAACTGTCCCAGTTCCATATATTGATCACTGTAAAGCAGGTCATCAATGAGCCCTGATGTGATATCAGTTCTGTGGTTACCAAAGGAGATGCTGGTAACTTTATCACTACACAGCACGTTAACAATATATACATGCAGCACACAAAATACAGCACATAGTGGATGTAGTCTGAATCCTGATTGTTGACACAAAAGTGGAAACCCCTACATTTGTTGAAATAAGGCCAGAAAAAAAACTGCTTTGGTGGAAATTATTCAACAAAATACAAACAAATCACTATAAAATTGTTTTAACTAAAATATGCACTGAATTATTATTAAAAAAAAACTTTTTGTCTTTTCAGAAAACAATTTCTGCAATGACCTGAATTTGAGCATTTTCTTTAGATCAAAACAAGTCTGTTGATTTCACTAAATAGGGAAGCACTAAAATATTACTGCCTTTATAGTTTGGATATATCAAGGCTATGTTTAATTAAAAGAATGACAAAAAATATGTAGCACAGTTTAACTATCAATGCTTCATTGGAATTCCCCAAACTCAGATCCCCTGAAGTGTATCATATCTGGTGTTGATGCACAGAGCTGATCAATGATGCACTGAGCTTGTGTTACTTGTGTCTGACTGAGGCAGGTAACATTACAGTACTGCTGCCATCTCCTGGCAGACACATCATTTTCAAACTTCATCCAACAGATACTGATACATCACAGGCCACAAGAGGTGCATGACAAAACTGACATGCCTCAAATTTAAAGTACTGTAGCTTTATCTCATTTAAAGAAGCAGAGCTGACAGAGAGCTTAACAGTTCACTAATGCGAAGGCAATTTAAATACAAAAATGATGTAACTAATGCATAAAAACTGTGGTAGCACAGAACTGGAAGTACTCATACAAAAGCAGGTTTGTTGCAGTGCCACTCAAAGGCATTTGTCCCACCCATCACATTTCTCCCTTTATCAGCCATTTTAACACAGACTTTATTGTACATAAAGGCATCTTCATATGGGGGAGAAAAAACAAGAGTTGAAAAGAAAGCCCTACAACTGTACAGACTTTTTAAGTTCAAGAATTTCTACTTTTTTAAATTACTGATTAACATTTTGCTTCTGATGGAGAGCAAAACATTTTATCTTAAAAACACACAAAAAAACTAACAAAAGAGATGAACTAGATCCTGTTTCCAGCTTCATGAACATGACAATGAACCAGCTGCCCACACCCGCCTTCACTAGAATTCACAGTATGCCTGCTGATGTGTCAACAAGACAAAAAGAACATTGTCAATAGATGATATAACAGGTTCATTGAAGCTGGAAGAACAAACAGCTCAGCCAACATCCTGCCTTCATGTCAGGCCCTGAACTTTTAGATTACATCGACTCCCAGATCCCCAAGAACCCGTGTCAACACTGTACTGGGGTATGGCATGAATGCCTGAAAGCAAGGAACAAAAGATGCTTCCAGGTAGTGAAAGATCACATTTCACAGACATACTTTCTTGTGATTTGCGTGTTTGATTAAAACAACAAAAGCTCAAATCTGCACAGATTTTAAAATCAACTAAAAGATATTTCTATCATCAAAGTCATGATGAGGAATGTACATGACTCATTACAATTTGTGATTTTAAAAAAGGACAGGAAAGGATGGAATTCTTTTTTTACATACAACATTTTTGTGGTGACATCTGACTTAACTGTTTGCAGAAGTACTTAGGGCTGCACAATATATCCCAAATTTGTTGTCATGGCAATAACAGCCTGTGCAATAGGCAATTTGAAAAAACTAAACTGCAATAAAGGTTGGTTCAAATGTTTGCATTTATGCGTTTTGTCAGCATTAGTCTGATAAACAAAATGAACCTGAGATATCACATCAAATCATAACAACCTGGTCAGTGAAGAAAATGTTGACAACTGCAATGAGAGAATTCACAGTTGGATTTAGGTTTCTGACTTTATATCTATGAAAAGGTGCTATATAAATAAACTTTACTTACTTACTTACTTACTTAAGCACTAATATCGCACATCACAGGTTTTCCTGATTTCATGCAGCCCTAGAAGTATTGTGATGTTAAGAAAAGAAGGGATTTTACAGCAGAACACAAAACCCATAAAACCTCCTCATGAATTAGAAAACTATAACAATATTCTAAAAGGAGCAAGCTAAACTCTAAAAAAAACAAACCTAATAGTAATATTTTGTTTCAGTTTATGTAACATAAAGAAAAACAATAAATCAAAAACTAAGCATGTCAGCAGCTGCCGAACATAGAAGAATGATGTTTGGTGTAAGAGTTTTATAAATCTAGTTGCAATGGTCAGTGGAAGAAATTATTAGCAACATCTGAGGTCAAGCGAGATGAGACCCTCCAGTCTACCAGATTTATTTCATAAAACTAACAAAATCTCATATATAAATAATACAGATACAAATAAATATTTTATATTGAGGACAAAGAAAGCTTTTTTTTATCGGCAGGACCCAACCACAGTATTAGCTTTTACAGAATAAGAATAAAAGTAACACAAAAGTTCCAATGCAATAATAAAATTCGAGTTACACATTATGATGGCTTGTGACTGCCATACTTCCACAAAAACAGGGTTAAAAATCAAGTCTGGCCCAGAAAACACCACACCAGCTGCCATCTTTCCACCAGCCAAACCAAACATCCACACAGAAAAACACAGCCACACACAGAAATGGAAAATCTGAACCTAATGTAATCTAAACTGTAGTTTCCTTTACAGACATGAATGAAGGACTCATAGAAAGTTATTTGTGCATTCAAGTTTTTCTGATTTTATCACAAGTTTCTTTGTTGAAACTGCTTTGGTACAGCATGCTATAGAACAGCTTGATGCTCAAAATTGAAACTTAGGATCAGCGCAACAATATGCTGTTTAAAAGACCTTAGACTGTAGAAAGAACAGTGATTTCAACTCCTTATCGTTTCCTTTCATTGCACCTCATTATGTACTCATTTAACCTTTCCTCCAGTTCACAGGAAGCAGTCTTTGTTCAGTTCAACTACTCAGCTGGGAACAATATTTCACAGGTAATTTTCATAATTCAAGTGGCAGGTTTTGAGAGCCAAACATTTAGGAGTGTGTAACTTTTCACAACCTGTGGTTTCACTCTCATTCGTCCTTTAATTTACTACACCTCTCCATTTCTGCTGCGCTCAGCCATCACAACATCCAGAGAGGATTTAGGTCTGCTTAAAGCAACAGAGATGAAATACACCACAATGAGCTGAACTGCAAGCCACACAGAGCTCAGCTGGCAGGAAAAGGCTGGGGGTGGACTGGTGAGTTTAGGCAAGTACCTAAATAGAAATGCGCAAACATGAAGAAGCATGTAAGCATATCTGACAGCTATGGCTCTCAAATTAAAATGAAGTGATGCACGCACCCATTTGGCCTCCTCAGAGCTGTAATTTGCTTGTAAGGCAAAGGTGGGCTGTCAACTAGCCAAGTTATAGATAAGTGATCTCGTTCGCCAATGAGTTCAGACAGGCAGCTCTGCTTTGTTCGGCTTCCCACATTCTCACTGTTGAACCATTAATGAAAAACAGAAGCAAGCAGCAAAGGGAGTTTTTTTCCACCATTTCGGAAACAAAAACAAAACTGAGCATCTTACAGTGGGCTTTGCTAGCTTTAGCATACTAATAGAAGTATAAAAAAAAATAGTCCAGTTTATTTGGGTTTGGTCTCAGGAGCTTTAGACATTTTCTAAAAACCCCAGAGGTCATACAGTATACAGTGGATGAGGGCTGTGTATTGACAAGAATTTGGTGTTATGATGCATATCATGACACAGGGGTCACAGTGGCTGCATTTCCATTGCAAATGTGCGCAAAACTTTGTTGATATTCTGTTAATGTCGAAAACACAGTTTTGCATCTGCGGTGTTTCCATTAAGTAGGAAATGCTATTAAAATCACGAGTGAATTTGTTTGTTGTCTTGATAAGTCATTATAAACATGGTGGCAACAGATGTAAGATCTTGATAAATGCTCGCATTTCTTTGCTGTTTTGAATCTAATATGTTTATAATAACCTTGTTGCGAACTAAATCAAGGAAAATACTCCGTCTCCTCGTGAATCCAAACATGCTGCGCAATCATCATCCTACGACTTCCTGTTGTATTCTTCTTTGTCGTCTTTTTCGCCAGTAGAAACATCCGGTTGTTGATCACGTGACACCCACATTGCGAAACAAGTGTTTCCATTGCAGTTTTGCGAAATAAACAAATTTCGATACGGCCGAAAAACCACTGCATCCCAACGCAAAACCATTTTGTTGAAAAAAGGACGTTTTCTCAAAATTGATGTTTTCATTAAGCAAATTTATTTTAGAAATTTTAATTTGTGCATTTTCATGGTCAATGGAAACGCGATTAATGATATATTGCACTATATTGTGATACTGTATTCAAGACAATAATCTGATTAAATTCAATTTATTGTTTTGCAATCAGAAGAACACGGAACAGTGAGAACTGCAATTGTATTTCACATTTCTTCTTACGACATCTATCCATTAAGCCAAATTAAAAATAAAGAGTGATTTTAAGAATCCATTCAGTATCAGGAAATGAAATATTGCAAAACGTCAGTGTATGAATATTTTTTAATACCCCTGAAAAACATATTGGGAACATATACACACATTTAGGGAGAAGATGAGGTGGGAGCAGGACGTGATGAGGATTTCCCTATATAAGAATTACAGTCTTTGATTATACCACAAACGGCAAACACAATAAAAATATTCAAGTAAAGCCTTTAACTCACAACAAAACAATAACAAAGCAATTAAGGAAACACATGGCAGATCCAACATATAATGTGAATATAATGGCAGGGAAGATATACTGGTGTCAAGCTGAATCGCAACTGAAGTCTGCCAGACGTTCAGATGCCTCACAT
Organism: Cynodonichthys magdalenae; assembly: GCA_031762555.1. Taxonomy (NCBI): domain Eukaryota; kingdom Metazoa; phylum Chordata; class Actinopteri; order Cyprinodontiformes; family Rivulidae; genus Cynodonichthys; species Cynodonichthys magdalenae. The sequence goes on from JARVJO010000082.1 coordinate 6,275,548, forward strand.
ACTACGATACGCCAAGCACACACAAAGACCTGCCAGTAAATGGCTTCTACTGTGTGTACACAAACCCCAACACCATGGTGGTGACTTACCAACAAGAGCCACTGTATAAAGCAGCACTGTAAATAAGCTTCTTACCACTGGTAAGAAGCTTATTTCATCTAGCTCACTGACTGAAAGCTTACCTAAAGATGTTGAAGAGAAAACACTTTCTCTCATTTACACAATTTTAAAAACTTGAAACCTTTCCATTAACTTTATGCTAAGTTTCTGGCCTGAAAAGTAGAGGCTTGTCAGATCAGAAAAGGGAGGGTAGGTACATTTCAAGTAAATTTTGTTAAGAGAGAGAGTTATTATTATCTCAAGGGGATAGAAATGTTTGTGAAGCCTTGGTTTCGTACTAATTTGAAAGAAAGATGCACTTTAATCCAGGGTATAGGATTGTGGAACGGTCTGGAGGATGGTGTTAAAAATGCCAGATCTATGTACATATTTAAAAGAATGATATAAGCTAGTTTCTTGAAGTTATATGGAAACGTATAATGTGAATCTATATGAATTGTTGTTTGAGTTGATGTTTTTTAAATTTTTATTTAGTTTTATTTTTTTGTAAACTATTTTTTGTGTGAATATATTTTGGGAATAAAGGGGCAGACATTATAAGATTTATTCTTCTTTTGCTACCTTTCATTTTGTTTTTTGATTGTGTATTTTGTTTATTTTCTATTGTATATACCTAATTTGTTTTTTTTTTAATTAAATGAATAAATTTAAAATAAAAATAAAAAATTTAAATATTAACAAAAAATTACTTTGTTTTGTTTTTAAGAATAGCTATAAATGTAAGATTTGAATAAGAAAACTAATTGAATGTTGCAGCTGTTTTGTGAGGGAGGGAACCTATCCCAGTGAACACAAATGAATGCAAAATGTATTTGCCTCTCAGTCCAGAAGCACAGACTGCACCTGTGGCTTATTTGAAAGAGCCGAGTATGAAACACAGAGCGGTGAGATAGTAATCCTCCACAGCCATACAAAGCACAAATAGACAAACAATGCATCTGCAATTTAAACGGCTTGTAAAAATTTGTTTTTCCAGATCTCTAATAACCTTCCATCAACCAGCGTAGAGTTTCACACAATAGGAAATTGCTGAAATATTAAGTTGAAATATAAAAGTATTTAATCTTTAGAACGATATTCATAGATAAGATGTACCGGTAATATGTTTTGAGTGGTGAGAAGGAATGCTGTAAATGGTTTAGAAATGTGGCTGAGGTGACTGAACATGTCAAGAAGCAATCCTTAACAATGACTGCATCAATGAGTGAAGACAAACTGATTGAACAAATAACTAAAAGTAAAAGTACTGGCATTATAAATAAATAAAACTAAACAACTCACAAACTAATGACTGGTCTGAAAATGTAACTGAGTGATATAAGAGATACAGTTAATCCCAAGAACTATTTCTAGTGTTGCTGTGTGCCACTTGAAAAACATTTTGACATATTTTCTGAATTAATTTAACTCATCAATTTTTATCTTCATAAATCAAACAACTTTGTGACCAAATAACAACAATGAGCTCCACAATATTCCCCAACTACTTCATGATTAGTCGCTCATGTTGCACAATCACACTGCTTTAGTGATGCCATCTATGTAAATACAGCTGAATCTCACACAGGCTGAATCTGCATTTCATGGGCTTCTCAGTCAAGCACAAATTTGCAGATGACATAAAAAAAGATTATTTATATGTACTTATAGCCTTAAAATGGTATCAAACTTGTCTCGAACAAATAAAACCAGCACAAATTGTTTCGTTTTGTGAAACCTTTAAAACAGGAGCAGACTAAACCGTGACATGCAGGAGAAAAGTTTTACTTCCAGCTCAGCTTCATTCCTGTGCAACTTGAAAAGAAAGGTGAGGTGAATGATTCTGGAATCCGTCTCTAAGAAAAGAATGTTGTCAGTACAAGTCACATAGCTGTGGGGTTGTTTTCACTTAACAAAAAGCAGAGTGCCAAAAATCCTTATCTTCAAATCTGAAGGTAGCTCCACCTGAAACAGATGAGTGAATCTTTGTTTTGAATGTAGAAACATCAGACAAACACCTGCACTCAGGGACTCAGACATATGTAGAAACAAAGAAAATGAGGTCAGAAAAAAAACCCAAAATAAATGGTTGCGATTGCTCACACAGCATTCACATCATTACATCCACTGCTAAAATTAAAGCAATTTCCAATTTCCCAGAGCTGGAAGACAGCCAGTGTCAGTCAGACATTTGATACTAATTTTTTTCCTTGATCCACAAAAATACTAAATGTCTAAACATGCTTTGATTGATGTCTCGCAAATTATTTTTGAAACAACAAAAAAACAAGATTCCAAATAAAAGGTCGGATGCTGCAAAGTAGTGTGAGTGAGGCAAAATGCTAGATATTTGAGAAGTTGGAAGACTGTTCAGTTTAATTAAGATGCTTTTTGACCAACAGCAACAAAACCTTAAGAAACTGAGGTAAAAACTAGAACAGGCCAATTGCTCAGTTCTGACACTTTATAAAAGAAGGGCATCATAGTGGTATGATTACTATAGTGGTTAAATATACATATTTTCATGTGTTGTGCATGTTTTTATTTATATTTTAAAATGTATTAACAGTTTGACAATTGAAGATTAAAGTTTTATTGATTATGTTCATTGTTTTTTCTTGTCACGAGTGGAGCTGATCCAAACTGCAGCTCACTTTGACCACTGAGATTTATGATGCACTCTGGGTCTTTCTTGATGATTAATGGCCTTTCAGATCTAATGCAACATGGACTTCATTCCATGCTGGTATCAGCACACTGAACAGCACAGAAGAACAAAAGGTAGAGTTTTCAAAACTTCAATGTTGTCATTTTGCTATTTTAAAGTAGGTAGCTCTTAGTTTGTATGCAGGGCACATGTTCTGAGTAAATAAGATACATCAATTTAACTCAGATAAATAACTAAGTAAAGTTGGACAAGCTGTCAGAGGAAGAATGACCTGATTGTGCCAATCTGTGTTAGGATGAACTGATCAGAACTGAGCTGCACTCTTGGACAGTTACTGTGACAAGAGGATCAGGGATCATCACAAAGATGTTGCACAGTTCAAAAACTTTTTTTGTTCTCTACAGTGTTCTGTTTCTGAAGATAAACATTCTGGCAGAAAGTTATTTGGCTCAATAAATTGAGAAATGGATCATCATCACTGTCCAACATGGTCAACAAAAAGCAGTAACAAAATAAAAACATGATGTAAGGTAAATTAAATTATCAAAATCTAACTAATTAGTAGGGTTGGGCGATATTGGCAAAAAAATGAATTGTGGTATTTAGCCAATATCGATTAATATGGCGATTAACCCCTGGAGTCCCTGGATGCCCTCATATTCTAGTTACATGATCAATTTAAATCACTAGTGGTAAAGATTTGCTATCCGTAAAAATCTGTTCCAAATTGTGTAAAAAAAGTACAGACTTAAAGCTATACATCAATTTTTAAATTGTGTTGATAGGCCAAGTAAAACCGGACTTATGATAAAAAAAAATTATAGAACTTTAAAAAAAAATGTTGGTTATATTTGAAGCGGAGAGGAGCACCGGGCAGAGTGACCGGGGAAATTTCCAGTCAGTTGGCCAGGTGGCAGTAATCGTATTAATCGTCAAGTGCCAAAAAATAATCCATTAGTTTTTCTGACGATTAATTGCAAAGGATACGATTTTGCCCAACCCTACTAATTAGTTTGTCACCCACAGTGGAAAAAGCAGCTCGGAAAAAAAAAAACCTTCAGAATGACAAATGTTATTAATGCCTAGCATATGAATTTCTAGGCACAAGTAGGAGATTTATTAGGCTGCTTTGATGTAGGATTTGACCTGCATATAAAGCAGGTCACCAGGTATAACACACCAAATTTCCAATTTAAAATGTTTAACCTCTTTAAAAGTTGTTTTGACTGTTCAAATCAAGGTCAAAAACAGTTAGCTGCTGACAGTGTGTGGCCTTTAACAAGAATAACAGTAACTGAGAAATGATATTTTGGCTACAGCCACAGTGCTGAGGTCTCTGGTTAAAAAAGCTGAGAAAAACTTTTTGAAAGAACATATGGGAGACAAGTATTTCAATAAAGTCTTCTACCTCAGCATTTAGCCAAAAACTACAATGATGTTTCCAAGACGTCCATGAAAAGTGTTAAAGGCAGCAATCCCAGGAAAAAGTGACGTAAACCAATTATGAGACTGACACGCTTGTCAATCATATTTATGCTCCAATTCATTACAAACTATTCTCATGCTAAATTATTGAACTAGGTTGAACTATTTCCACTGTTTTCTTGATAAAATACACAACTCACTTCCTCTTAAACAAACAATACAGTACTAAGGAAGAAGAGAATGTGGGCTTTGGTGTTTTTCTTTTCAATCGTCTTTTTTTGTTTGTGTTTTCAATATTTTTTTTACTTCTCCATCTTCCTGTGCTCATTTAAGGTCCTGTATTTTATTACTTTTGCACTAATGTCTTTCTTAAATTATGAAAGAAACATTACTTTACTTATTACTATTTTTATTAGAATGATGATATTAACTACAACTGGACTTAAGATAAGAAAACATACTTTTGGTGTGAGTAACACAAAGTCCCATCTTTTAAACTTAGTTACTTCTGCAAGCATTAAAAAAAACAACCTAGATTTTGTTTAAACACAAATCACGCAATAGCAAACATACAGAGGGAAGCATTTCCTGATTTCCCTTGCTGGAACACATTCAAGACATGTTCTGCAAGTTCATAAAATTGTCTTAATAAGACAGCAGCAAGTCCAAACAAAGCCTGCTAGTTTTTCCTTTAAAAAAAAAAAGAGAAAAAAACAGGAATTTTAATACAACCACACCCTCAAAGACTAAATTTGTGATAATCAAATGTGGATCAAAATTTTTATAGTAAAGTAATTCATAGATGTATTCCTCCAGTGAGGAAATTCTGCTTTGACATAATATGTAACCCCAATCATTTAACCTTTGGCACATTTGTAGAATACATGTCATAATAATTAAATTGAATAAATTAGTCAAAAACACCCTTAAAATGAAACCAATTACAAAGCAGTTTTCTATATTTTGCATGCTGATAAATTAAAGCTTATCTCTTAGCCTCTTGTCATTTCTGTGACTTCCTGCTTTAACATGTCATCTCTTCAGTCACGTAAGCTGTTCTGACATTTTTCTTTCCCTACAGCAAGTTGTTTTATGAGTGTTTATCACCAGAAATAAAACTGTCACTGTTCACAACAAACCACTCTGAAAACAGTACTCAAGCCCTCACATCATGCTGCAGGTTTTAGCTGAAACTTTAACAACAATAATAAAAAAAAACACAATACAAAGCTCTACTACTGGGAGTTCGTCAATACATTTATATCAAGGGAAAGTGATTTTACAGCAGATGTCAGGATAACGTCACAGTTGGATCCAACTATGCAAAGTGGGTCCACCTGCAGCCTTCATCTGCATTCCTTTCAAACCAAGCAGTTCAGGGTTGATGATATCTGCACGTTCACACCTGCTGTCAAATGAGACATGTAGCTGCCCTCCCCTTCCTCGCACCATTTTGCACACCCATGCAATTACAAACATGTTCGCTGCTGTTAAACTGGTGTCCCCACAGGAAAAGCTGATGTGTTGACTTTTGAACAATACCCAGCGGGAACAAAGCTCAGCTGTTTGTCCATGGCTGCTGTGTGTAAGATGGACTTGATTATTATTGTTTGAATAATTAGATCCAGCAAAACAAAGTATTAAGTAAATCAATTTTATTTTTTAAAATAAGGACCACTGGCAAACCAGCTAAATATGTATCTATTTTTCCCCTCAAACCAATAAAAATAGCTTTTAAAAAACATTTAACTGAAAATATGAACCTAAGGTTTACTTAGCACAATCATAAAAGTCTTATCTCTTTTCATAACTATACTATCACCATAAAGCTGCTTACAATCAAGCAGCAGTTCAGGGAGGGAAAAACTGTGGTACAACAGCAAAAAAATCTCACAGCAGAGAACAGCACTCCTAAAACTTGAGTCACTCTCAGTTATTTTAGCATCTGTCTGCCTCACAGTCCACAAGCCCTGCAGCTCAATCATGCAGAGACGTTGACTGGATCCACAAGGACAGCTTTGTGCCCGGTCAGGGAAAAGCTGAATTTACTAGGCCTGTGTAACTGATGTGGTATGTGTGTAGCAGGTCCCTCTTGTGAATGAGACTGACTATCTCAATGAAATTACCTGCCTAAAAAAGTAAATAAATAAATAAAAAATAATTGGCAAGATTTTGGTGATATAATACATATCATGTAGCCTGGTAAAAACCAGCCCCTTGTCCTACGCTTTGCTTCGTACAGAGGATCTGGAACCTTGGCTATTGAGAAGCGATTTCTTGCTGGAGGCGTGGACTGTGGTGAAGTTCAGAACGATTGGATCTGATTTACCCAATCACTAATGTTGGATCAAGACACATGTAGTGTACCAGCTCAGCTGTGAAGGAAGCTAGGCTAAGGAGCTAACCGAAAATTGCGTGCGCTGAGAGGAGAGAATTCCAAGTAAAACAAGATGGCTGTAAATGAGTTGTGCAGGCTTTGTGTGACACAAATTTAATTTAATTTGCAAGCCTTGTCAACATGGACTGGCTTCATTCACTTCCTCCGCTGACATTGCTAAACTACAGGTAGACTAAATCGACACAGAAAATCGTTGTCATCGTTCACAACTCTGCCTCCTGTTTGCTGATTGACCCAGTTAAAATTCTATCGGAGAAATCCTCGTCTGTGGGAGAAATCCCAGCTGGAGCACAGAATGGAAACTAGAATAAAGTGGAACTGTGTAGGAAGGTATGAAAGTTTACATTTTAAAACCTTAATTAAAAATCGATACAGTGATTTACAGTATTGGGAAATTAAATAATGCAATATTTCAGTGTATCAATATTTTCTCACACCACTACAGTTTACGCCAACATTTAACATGAATACTCTCACCCTCTTTCACAGAGCCCATCTTAAAACTACATTTTCTCCCTTTTTTCTTTGGCACATTTATCTTTGTTACTGTTTTTACTGGCCTGTTTGTGTATATTTACAGTGTTGGAGCATGTGTTGTTGAAGAATGAGCTGCATTTACGTCATGCTGAAGAAAATAAGCCTCAACTTGAGGATTTGAGTAGGCACTGTGTCACCTGCTTTGACTCTAAAACTGATTAATATGCTGGCACAGCTTGTATGTGTTCATTATTAATATCAACAATAAGTGTTGGCAGTTGAAAACAATGTAACAGCTATCTAAAAGCCAAAATTGTGCTTTCAAATGCAAAAAAAATGATTTGAAGTTGACATATCGTAGACGTAGTCACCTTGTGGTGCACTAAGACTTGAGTTTAAATAAATAAGCTCGGTGAACAGGTTTTCAACAATTAATATTTTACTTGGTTAAAACAGCTCTTTGAAAGACTGGAAGGATTTGAGTTGTTTTAGGACAGCAACAATCCACATTGGACTAGCCATTAGCGATCAGTCCAGTCACAATTAAACTATTAGAACTAAAAGAATGGTCTAAAACAGGTACGATATTAATGGACCATAACCTTCACCAGTGCCAAGAATCTGGATTATTCCTTCAATGCTTTCTCTTTGTTAGGGTGTGTTTGGGGTCAATGACATTCTGTGTGGTGAGCATAGTCTGAACAAGGCTGTTTACTTTAGCAGGTGTTGTTTTGACCCCTAACAGAAACCCTATTTTCAGTTAAACTGAACCACTGTGCAGCAGCCCTATAACATGTTCCTACAGCAAAGTGTTATACCTTTTTAAGTCATCATTTTCTGCAACACAAACCAGTATAAACAACATGAGATGAGTTAATTAAATGCATTAAGGTTGCATATCGTAACAACAAAACAGCAAACCCTCATATATTCTGATCTTGAGTTTTTTGTTTGTTATTTGTATCACTGTGAAACAGTTAAGTGGAAAAAAAAAAACTTGACGCTGACTAATTTTCCTGTGAATTTGGCTTGTGGTTACAGTTAAACTGAAAGCTTATTTTGAAAGCAACCCAATAGGATAATTAGCTTGTGTATTTTTAATGCGCTAAATCTTTTGTTTCATTTCATTGCAATGCAACGGTCTACGATTGTACATTTTCTTTCTTTACTGACAACCATATAGCCAAAGCACAGCTCAATTTAATATTATTTTATCTCTATTGTATTTACACTTTAAAAACTCCCACTTTGGACGTTCTATAATAGATTTTATTACTTTATATCTTATATTTTACTTCTTTAATTAGGCCACCACTTGCCTACCTTATATCTTATTCCAAAAGCATTTCACTCCCTCTCTTCTTTTGTTTTTTCAAGTTTAGTCTCTTAATGGTTGCTCACTAACCTATTTTCTAATCAATTTCTGCACTTTCATAGACAGTAGAGAAATAAATATTTTGGCGTGCAAGTTCAAAGCCATCCAACCGTCCGTTTTCTTCCACTTATCCGGAGTCCGGTCACAGGGGCAGCAGCCTCAGCAGAGAGACCCAGACTTCCCTCTCCTCAGCCACTTGGGCCAGCTCATCTGGGGGAATCCCAAGGCGTTCTCAGGCCAGCTGAGAAACATAGTCCCTCCAGCGTGTTCTGGGTCTTCCTCTGGGCCTCCTCCCAGTGGGACGTGCCCGGAACACCTCACTAGGGAGGCGTTCAGGAGGCATCCTAACCAGATGCCCGAGCCACCTCAACTGGCTCCTCCTAGAATGTCAAGTTTAAAGCCATTTCACTGTTTAATGTTTTTTAGTTACCAGATGCCTCATGAGGCTAAAAGTGGACCCATTCAGTTTCACATCCACAGATGGTGAAACCCCCAAACCCTCCTACAAGGTGAGGAACAAAAACACAGACAGACAGTGACTAATAAAAACAATAAACTGAAAACAGTGTTTACTTTCAAAGAACCTGCATTCAACACTTTTAAATTAGAACAGTAAACTGCAAATTTTTATTGCTTCTTCTAGCTTTTGTACGCCACTCAGTTCTTCTTACATGTGACATGTTGCTACAGTTGTTGAGCAAATTGTAAATTACCTATTTACAAATGTCTAAGCTAGGGAAAGGGTTTTCTTAATCTTCTTTATAATTACTACACCTGGAAATGTACAGGTAGGCTACTGGACTATTACTACTGGGACAAAAACTAAAACACTAAAATGACCAATTAATTACTGAGATTTTTTTTTTCTCTTAAATTTAACATTTATTACAAATTTGGACCGCCAGTGTTAAAGCTTTTGATAAATAAGTTCTATTTTAAGAAAGAAAACTCAGTCAGTGATAAACTAAAACACAAACAGATTGAACTATTTTTGTATTCGGTGTTTACATGCTTCATCTTAATGTATGAGCCTGATCTTTCAACGAGCTTGGAAGAAAACCGGCCCCAAGGCCTCTGTCTGGTGTTTCTGAAGTCGAACTGGTTTTTACCAAAGCTGTGTGTGAACATGCATGTTTGCTCACTTTTTAGGGAACACTGACTTTATTTAAGATATGTTTAAAGAGTTCATTTTTATATCTTTCACGTATGCAGTTTTAGCTAAACATACATGTTTACCCTCCAATCACTATCTACTCCTGACAAAAGCCTTAGGATTAGGTCGGCCCTGGGGCTTGCTTTAATAGAAATTATGGTTTGGACAAGAATAAATTGCTTATTCTCAATTATTCCAAATAAATCATCAACTAACTTGTTTTGATCCCTGGACTCAGTCATCTCTAAATTTCTTTGGAAAATGACACAGAAGACCAAAGATAAATAAGGATTAGAGCTGCCCAACTTTTATCATTACTTCTTAGCCAACAGACTACAATACATCTCAAGATGGGTAAAACATAACCCCCTAGATGAATCCTGGCTAGACATAGAACAGACACTAATATAATGATTTTGGATGTTCCATAATAAAACACCAGGTACGCTTTAAAAGCATCAATATCAGCTCCTCCCTGACAACATAATGGGAGTTTCTTAAAATGACAGAGTTTTCACTAATCCCATGCAGACGTACACCCATCTGGAACAAACCTGACATCCTACAACAAAATACTATACAGATTGGAGGCGTGGGAATCGAATACCTAGAACATATATTTAAAGGGGGTACAATTTATCCCTAAATAACGATTTAAAATAGATGAATCAATGTTCCTTCCTGTTATTAAATGAGAAACAGATTTGTCAGTCAACTTTGCCAAAACATCTAGTTTCTGATATGTTTAAGAACTATTTCAAATTACTAGAAACCCCAATTTACAATTAATACACTACAAAATCCTTCATAGAGTACAGTATGCAGGTCAATGGATGTTCAGGACGGGTTGTGTGTCATCCAATACCTGCTCACAGTGCACAGGCAATACATCTGACAATTACATCCACGCCTTCTGGTTCTGTCCACCTGTTCAGAGTGAGGATTTATGTGAAGATTTCTCTAAGTGTCTAAATTTCCGGGGGGGGCTTGGTGGTTAGGGGGGTTGACTTCTGGCAGCTGTACTGGCAGACATAGGTTACTGGCCTGGTGGCCTGGCTGCTCCTGAATTAAAATTTTATTAATAAACAAAATAGAACCAGGTAGATTAATTTTAAAATGTCAGAATAAACCAAACCCTTTTTGGGAGACCATCATGTTTATCACAGCATTAGCAGAGGCCAGCAGCTACAGCTAGCACTGCTGTTTGTATGACTAAAACACACCAACTGAAGATACCAGTTTTATAATTGTCAGTGTCAGACGCATCTTTTCCACACTCCTCTCTGTCATAAATCACAGTGAAGGTATACACGATGCATGTTCTTTACAATAATAAAAAGGTGCCTTAAGCAACATTGCATCTAGCTGAAATAAGGCCCAAGGAAAAACATAAAAGAAAAAGCAGACAAGATTTTGTTGAGCTCATAATACACACTGAAATTACACACATTAACTATGTCTGAACAGTTTGTTCAAAAACACACAAGAAACTGCTTCTTGTCGTCTCCTACAGTCTGTGACCCTCAACAGTTGAGAGAGATGGCCTCAACTAAAATCAGTGAATTTCAGTTTCACCCCTTGCTAGACTTTCTGACTTCTGTTTTCTTGGAAAGCGGAACACAGGTGTCTCGCAGGGTTTAGGTTTAACCCATTTATTTAAAGGGCAACCAGAATAGGAAGATAAAAGTGATACCCATGTCTGCTTGGTTTTTAAATCTTTCAGGTGCAGTGATACTTCTTGCATCCAGCCTGAAACTAGTTTGCGTGATGATGTTGCATTCAGTCCTAAAGAAATTAAATACCAATTTAGCTAATATATATCTTTTGCTGGGGTGCTTGGTTCTGGGGTCATTTGTTGACACTTTTTGTGCTTCTAAAGCCAAAGATATTTACAGAAACAGAACAGCTTTGACTAAACAACTGTGCATGGCTCCACTTCAGATAACAGCAACTAAAAAGGCAGATATTTTTATTATTTATTTATTTACTGATATTTAATATTGGTATATTTATTAGATATCAGACAATACAGATGCTCTGCTGCTGAACAAATTATTACATGAAGTTATGATGAAATATATCTTTTGCTCAACTGCTGTGGAAATAAATTTCTTAACGAGCACTCCAAGAATACAGCATCAACCACACAGTGGTCTACTTCTCCTGTGTTCTGTTCATGGCGGCTCGAGTGCTTACTCAGAAAAAAGAAGGTCACCACTTAAGTCTATGTTTCTCTTCCTTTCTTACACTTTCCCTTGGGAGCCTGTGGCTTTGCGATGGTTGGAATTCCCATAAAGTCCAATCTGTGCTGGGTGCAGCTGAAACCACCATTAATCATCCCGACATGATTTGTCGTCCACTACCACCACAAAGTCTGGGAGGCACTAAGAAAGGTAAATGGAAGAGGGGTTGAAGAACTGGCTGAAAAACCAACAAAACTGGGAAAACTTGACGAAGCATCAAACCTGCGGTGGGAGAGATTTCCCACCGAGCCAAACATCTGCACAAGAAACAAACGCACCTAAAGCACATCTGAAACTTTCCAAAAACAGCAAACTCCCACTTTCATAAAAACAACTTTCATTAAGTCTCAACTGTGAGCAAAAACACTTAAATTATAATTTTTAAAGTTCCAATCGTTATGCTTATTGCTATTATTTTGTTAATTATGATTTTAATCAAGAATTTCTCACTAATAAATCTATTATATTATAGATTTTAAGACTGAAAACATACTATATCTACTATAATCAGCTGCAAAATGGTACAAAACTGATTATTTTGATTACTTTCTATTGCTTACCTATATTTGTATGTTTCACAAGAACTGTAATGGAAAAAAATAAATTTAATAAGTCTGTTCAACAAAACTCAAATTATACAAGTTTTATTTCAGACTTCATCAAAAGGCCAAATTGATATTTTCAGATGCATTTCAAGTTGTCCTTCAGAAAAATAAAAACCCATTTTAAGCATAAGCTTTGAGGCATGTAAATGCTTATTGAATTCTATGATGTTTCACACTTAAAAGAAAAGACACAGCGCCTTTAAAATATGACATAAAAATTAAAACTTTCCACTGAATTCAAGAGAACAGCCTAAACTGTTTTACTTATCCAAGGTGCTAACCAACTTCTCTGCATTGACCATGTGGTCCTAACTACGCACAAATACCCCCTGTAAAGGTGTAAAAGAGCCTTTCTTCAAATCATAAATCCACAATCAAACAAGTTCAGGGCCTTTAAGAGAGCTTTTAAAAAAAATCAAACAAAACTCATGGCTTTCTACTTAAACCTTTTTCCTCTATAGTGCTTTAAAAAGTGCTTCAAAACGATGACCAGCAGCTGAACATGGAAAGGGCAGGAGTTATTTTTAAGCAGTGAGCGTAACTAAAGCAATGACAAGCCAGCTGTGTTTCCACAGCTTCATGAAGGGAGGAGAGCACAGAACAGGAGGAGGGATGGGAAAATAAGCTATGATCAAATTTAACTGGAGTCACTCTTGCTTGGTTCACACAAACCACATTCAAGTGTCATGTATGGCCACTCCGACAGTAAGTTAGGATGCTTAATTTAGTGAGTTCATGACGAGGGAAAAAAAGTTTTTTTCCAAATTGAACAATAAAACCCTTTAAAATCTTTCTTACACAAAGGTTTCTCTCTCCAAACTAGTTCACAAGTAAATACCTCTATCATTTGTTACTGGAGCTGGTTTTCCACCATGGTGATTAGACCATTTATACACAGGATATGAAAGCATTATGAAGGAGACTTTAAGAGGCCAAATCCTTGTAATGCTTAGAGACTGAATCAACTTTAGGAGGACAGAGAGAAACTTTTGTGTAAGAAAGATTTTAAACAGTTTTATTGTTCAGTTTGGAAAAAAATAGCTTGGATTTAGAAAAAAAAATCTAAATTTATTTCAATTATTTTTCCCATTTTCTCACATGTACATCTTCATAGGGGTCAAAGTTGCTCAATTTCTACCAAAATATACTTAGCACAAAAAGTAAGAAACTTTGTGTTTGGTAGATTATTTCTTTGTTGTAACAATGCTTCTTCTTGGCAATAAATCTTACACCAGGCACCTGATTGGAAGCATCTGGGGGTACCAGAAGCTCAAATCAAGAGTCAATAAGAACAGCAAAATAAGCTGTTTGGCAGAGAAGATTTAGCAAATTTTTCATGCGCACAACTCACATACTCAGTTCTACAGATGCATGTTCCTTACAAATGTGGCACCATTTAAAAACAAAATTAATCGGCTTTCCAGCAGTATAGGAATTGTCAGGTGGCTCTCAAGTGTCTCTCTCTACATAAGTTAACTTGTGTTGCATTGCTTTCTTCCAGTTCCCTGGTCATGAAACCTAATAAATGAATTGATACGGTAGATAAAAGTCATCTTCATCCAAGTCCCTCTGTTCGTCTTCCAACAGGGTGGAGACGCATGTTGATGACGTTAGTTGAAGAAGTGTGTAAGGTCAGTGACACCTACTAACATCCATTTAATTCCTGAATTTTTCCACTTTGTGTGTAATATGACACACCACATACACTGTGAACTGTCCAAAACGTGGTACAAAAAAAGTTTGCAAACTGTCAAGAAAATTTAAATATATTATTCTTGTTTGTTGTTGTACAAACATTTTTGTGAACGGTCTACTAATAATAATTAGCATCTGCTCATAAACAGTAAATTAATTATTTAAGCCATAAAGCAGCTCGTTGTTGATTTTGTTCAGTCAAATGTCAAAGATGGCTGAATTGAGTAAATGCTCCCTCTCCAAGGTAAAACAAATGCTTACGTTTTTCTAACATTAGCGAGAAAAACGCTAATTAAAGGTGTGATCGTTTTGTTTACCTCTGCGGTCCGGAGCGAGGGTGGCTTCATCAATGCCAGCCTAAAAGAAGTTTCCATGGCTCCGGTCATTTTCATAACTTCGGTTCAGACCCGCGTCAGGTCGTTAACTCCTTTAGTCAGTTTTACTCCTCCGGGCTGTCCTTTATCCGAACACGGCTGAAGATAGTCACTACCCCGTGGATTTTATACTCGCCCCACCGAGCATGGTGGAGTTTCCAAACGAACCGACCGGGAACTCCTACTGAAAAAAGGGAGAAAAAAACTTTACTTTCACCCAGCTCGCTGTTACTGCGTGTCCGAGAAACAGTAAAAGCCGCCAAAGTGAGACAGAAATTCAAGTAGGCGCGTCCTGTTGGACTGTTTTCGGTACATTTTTAGGAAAAATAAATATCCAGTTTGGTTGCCAGCGTCAGTCATGTCCAGGAGTTCAGATTTTTAGATCCCTGCTCCCGACAGAGCGGAGAGTTGACGGCATCTGTCCGGACATACTGATGCGTTCAATTCTATTGGAATTAGGAGTATTTTATCACCTTTCATTCATAAGCATTATTTATTGTTTTCAAGCCTTGGAAACAATACATATGAACATAATGCTTCCTTGGAATCCAAGGAAGTGCACCATATAAATAATTCAAAGCAAGATATCTATCTCTAGAAATACATTATTTTACAGCAATAAAACTAAACATAACTCAACAAAGATAACGTTTTTAAATAAATGAGTTTTTTTTTTGTTTCCTTGTCAAATTTTACACATCTGGCACATTCTAAAACAATGAACATTTTATCAACTGACAAATTATTTAATAATGATTCATAACATGATTTAAAAGTTGTTTAATGTAACAAACATTGTATTTAAACATTAACAAATGTCTTAAATATTTACAATAATATTGATGGTGGCTTGGAATTCATCATTGGGGATTATGAAAAGTATATAATACGACTTTCTAAAGAAGCCTCAGACGATATTTTCTGTTCTATATGGACACCTAGTCACTCAAAGTATGGAATACTAACATTTTCCTAATGTCATTAAATGCAACACTTGACTCAATGGATTTTGGTTTATAATATAAAGCGGTCAATCGCGTCGTCTTTGTTTTTAACTGGACATGAACGAGCAAATTTCTTTTAGTTTTGTTATAATTTATAATAAGAGTTTGACTTAAATTCTGACGTCTTTGTAACATGTTGTGTTTCTAGTCCTCACATTCACGTGTGCTACCTCAGTAGGGACACTCCTTCCTTCCTTCCTTTGCTTATTGCATAACTGCGGTGAGTTTGTGTGCAGCTCGGTTAATTTTACTATCTCGGCAAAAGGGGCAATGGAGAAGACTGGTGGTGTATTTAAACAGAAGGTCCACATAGTGTCCAATAAAACAGGGGTGGGCAATCCTGGTCCTCGAGGGCCACAGCCCTACATGTTTTACTTTTTTCCCTGCTCCAACACAATTGATTCAGTCATTGAATTACCTCTTCCAAGTTCTGCAGAAGCCTGATAATCACCCATTCATTCAAATCAGGTGTATTGAAGCAGAGAAGTAACATGCAGGGCTGCGGCCCTCAATGCCCACCCCTGAAATAAATCAAAGCTGAGAGAGTGGCTCTTGAATTCAGTCTGGAAGCTATCTCTATAGGCAGGTCATTAGGAGACATATTTGACTCAGATTTTAATTTCAAATCACACTTTTTTTTCCTACCATTTAAACACATTTTCAGTATTGGGTTGTTGCCCAATACTGAAAATGTGTCTCCTGTGTCTTTTTTTTTTAAATAAAAAACACAATTGTCTTCAATTAAAATAACATTAAACGAATCAGAAATGCAGTATAAACCCTGCTAATAAAGTAAATAACTGTTATAGTTGGAAATGCTTTTTTTAATTGAATATCTACATATTGTATGTATACTAAAGCCCATTTTTAGCAGTCACCATTCCTGTACTCCAGTAGCATATTCTGTTAGCCAAGTTTATCATGTTAAAAGGCTCGTGGAACATTTGAATAGCCTTGTGCAATCATGTTAGCACAGTTGAAAACTGTTGTAGTGATTACAGTAGCAATAAAATTGGTCTTTCTTTAGGTAGCTGAGTGTCAGCATTTGTACATTTGATTTTAGTCTCAAAATGACCAGGAAAAAAAAAAGATATTTCTACTGAAACTCATCACCAAACCTTAACCCTTATTGAGCTGTTGTGGGAGCAGCTTCAAACTAATTTGGTTAATAAAGTGTATGTTTTTTTGGAAAACATTTGAGCAGTAAAGTATATGTGACGTGTTAAAGATGATATTGAAATAAAGCTTAGTTTATTAAAGTATCTGAACAAAAGTTGTGTGAAGGTGTTAAAAAGTTGATAATTTTATGACAATTTGTGTTAGCTATACAAAATTCTTCAGTTTCAGATATTTAATGAAAATTAAAGTAAAAAGGATTTAAATAGATAAGTGCAGAGTCATGAAAGTTTAGTCAACGTCTGCTTGGAAAACAAAAAGGAAACTACAACTGCTAATCCAGTACACAAAGAAATGAAGAGCTAGAGGTGCTTTTGTGTGACTGTTTTGTTGCCTGTTTATGATTCTTTATGTTCTGAGCAGGAACAAACTAAAATCTGTTCTCTTCATTATCACCCTGTAATACCACTGCAGGTTTTCTCTCATGTCTCCTACTGAATCAGATAAGATTGATTCTGACAGAAAACATTTCCAGATATAAGTTCTCAGCATATTTATTGCACAACATTCCCAGAAAATAGGGAGAAAAATAACTCAAGTTGAGATTTCTTGTAAAAGACATTCTGTACAAACACATGGAAATAAATTGACAATGTACAGTTTACACAAACCGTTACACTTATGAGCAACTAAATAATTTATTCATATATAAAGAGGGGAAAAAAAGCAATTTATATATATAAAAATCAATAACAGCTTTCATGTACAAAATGTAGCAGAGCATCTATAATACACATAAGGATACATTTCTTAAATTTATGAACAAAATGAGGAAAAAAAAACATTCATGCTTTTACTCCGTTAAGACTTGGTTCATAGACAGGGTACTATAGAGATAGATTAACTAAAACTGCCCACTTGTTGGGGTTATTGTGACAGTTTTATTGAATTCTCATACACATAAAAGGCTTTTAAAGAAAAAAAATAATGTAGATTTGTCATGATTAAAATGCTTGCAGCCCTAACAAAAATACATTTGCTTGTTTAAAAGCATAGCATGACAAATTTTTGTGTATGAGTGCATCAAAAACCTAAATGTTTTCCTGTACTGTGACTTTATTCTTAATGAAATTATTTACAAAAAAACAAAACAAAAAAAACAACATGAGAATAAAATTAGGCCCAATTTCCTGCAGGACAACTTACTTTTTGTCCAAAAACATGCTGCAAGAGTAACTAATTATCCATCTCCAGGAAATGCACCAGTTTACATGGAGGTCAAAAATCTGCCAATGTGAAGACAAAAAAAAATTATTATTTATGGCCTAATGTTTTATGTTTTTTGTTTATGCTGTAGGACTGTCATCCCAACAAACCTGAATAGTGTTAACCTGTACACATTCACAGAAAGGCCTACTGCTCCTCTAGTCTTCGTTCTGTTCCAAACACTGAAGCCGTAAACATCATATAAAGGTGACAGTGATATATAAAAATGAGAAAATACTTCAGCATTCTGGTTGCAAAATACAGATATAATGTAGGTTTGAACTTTTCTACAGTATCAAGGGACGGTTCTCAGTCACAATGTGATGCAAAAATATGTATTTCTTTCTAAAAAAAAAAAATCTTAACAGCCTTTCCTTTTTGTTCGAAAAACACAGCATAGTCGACAGAATTGACATTCCTTTGATTTAAATTTCTTATAAATCTACCTCAGGGTTTTCTATAGGGCAGCCAAGTCTTCCACCATCCATATGAAGATTTGAGGTAGTGCTGTACCTATGATAACGACTCCAAAGCCACTTCTAGTCATTTCAAATAGAATTCGTAGGACTGAAAATGAAGGTGTCGAAATGCCAAAATAAAAGTCTTAAGTCACGTGAAAACCTCATTTAGCCAAACAACTAAACTGTTGAGATATAAAGGAAATCTGATCTGTAAACAAGCATATAAAGTTTTAAAATAAATTGACATAACTGGCATAGGATTAATAAAATACAGAAACATAGAACTCAGCGTTAAAAAACAAACATGGGGTCCTTCATATTGCCAGGTTTAAGATTGTACAGGGAAAAAAAAGGAATTTGAGGTTGAAGAATTAAAATTTATTGTTTCCATATTGGAGGTATCATAAGAAACTTAAATCCCATCTGGATGAATTTTAAGTCTTTGGCTTTTGTTTCCAAAAAGAAAAGAGACTTGCTTTAATAGGAACATTCAGATTTTAATCACTGATGCTTCAGTCGGCTGCTGAGTCTTGCGCCATGCTTTGTCTCTACCGCCACCTGGTGGTGAAACAATGCCACAAAGTCTGAGACAAATGTTTGTGAAGATGAGTAACGCTCAGGCTCAACTTCCTTCCATAAAACCATGTAGGGGGGACAGCTGTGCAGGGTGGACGGCTGTTTTTGGAGACCAGAAAGACCCCACCTGGACCTGACTGGTCTCCTTACTGCGTTT
This sequence comes from Cynodonichthys magdalenae, assembly GCA_031762555.1. Classification (NCBI taxonomy): domain Eukaryota; kingdom Metazoa; phylum Chordata; class Actinopteri; order Cyprinodontiformes; family Rivulidae; genus Cynodonichthys; species Cynodonichthys magdalenae. Next base: position 6,294,640 of record JARVJO010000082.1, read on the forward strand.
GGACCTGAGATCTGGTGCAGTTTCATAGTAAGATCTGAGCCACATAGGGGGAGTGAGTGCTGGCCACTGCAGCCAATAGGGGCAGATCACTGGACTCGATTCTGCAAATACAAAAGCACAAACATAATGGTTTTAAATCAGTAACCGACTATTAGCTTGACCACTGGGTGTTAAAAGATCATGATAAACACTTGGCATCCATAAAAAGTGAACTGCTTACCCTAAGACCATGCTCAGTTCTTTCACATGGACCCTCGTCTGGCCCTTTAGATACTCAGCAAGCATTTTACTCTTAAAGTAGATCTCCTGCAGTCGGTCCTCAAGGTGCATTATACACTAATAAGACACAAACAGAAGCATGGTTTGATTTTAAAGATTACAGACACATTAACTACGAAACTTTAGATAATATAGTGGAAAGACTGAGAAATCGGATTTACAAAGTTGGGTGAGAGGTTGAGCTTGTAGAGCTGGTACGTGGACTGTAATAAGTTGGAAACCAGGTTGGACACCAAAACTTCTTTCCCCAGCCTGTTGACTTCTGTGGCTCGTCTCTGACTGCTAGCCACCTGAACTGTCCATTTGTCTGTGTCTGCTATAATGCAGACGGCCTCAGCTATGGGCTCATCCAATACAGGATGCTGCAGAGAGAAAATATGGAAAATTAAACAAGTGGACACAAACCAAAACCGTGTCGAAATCTCTTCAAAAGACAGAACAGTGTTCCAGCGTTTATTAAAGTCATCTATTTTTGTTATTTATGTGTGCAAAAATGCTAAAATTTTCCCATATGAAAACATTAGAAATATAATTTCCATATAAATAAAGTTCTTTAATTTGGTTTGGCAAGTAAACCATTAGCAACCCAACAAACACTGTAGATGCTTTATATTCTTTACCTGAACAGCATGGGATAATTCGGTCATGAGGCTTTGCCGTAGCTTCTCATCACAGGGGATTCCATGCAGTACAAAGTCAGGAACATAGGTGGGGCAGTAGCCTCCAAACAAAGACAGGCCAAAGTTGGCAATGCTTGGCTTCGAGTAGTTTTCCACTAACTTTGCTCTGCAGATCATGACATGAGAGATTGTTCATTTAAAAAAAATGCTATATCATTACATTTATTTCAAAGTTTAAAAGCATCAAGTCTGACAGGAAGTGTGTTCGTGCAGCACCAACTCACCCGGGGAAGGGAACAAGCACTTCCTCTTGCCAGTCCTCCGTCTCCTCACTCTCACTGTCTCCCAATGCGCTGTCCGAGCTCTCATTTCGTGGTATTTCCCAGTCATTGAGGGGAGCTACCTGGTGCTTTTGGTCCTTGGTGCAGCCTCCTTCCTGAGGGATGGGGACAGTCAATACAATATCCTTATCCAGCTCAGTGGAGCAGCTCCTGCGGCAGGCGTCAGAGGAGTCAGTAGACCCACACCTGCACCTCCTCCGAACATCAGATAAAGTAGTTCCTTTCTTGCTGGACTCCGCCTCCCCAATACTTGAACCTAAACAGACGCTTAAACCCTGAACACTGCCTGCACTTTGACAGCTGCGATCCCTCGGGTTATGAGGCTGAGGGATCCCTAATGGGTTTAGTAAATGTTTGTGTGTATTGTCTGTGCTGGTGGCCTCCTGTTTGGCCACATCGTCTATAGTCCTAATCTCCACAGGGTTCTCCGAGCTGAAATACTCATCAAAATCGTCTCTATAGTTCAGGCTCCGCTGGGAAATTTTGGTGGGCACTCGTTGCAGAGCTGCAGTTGCCTTGGTCGGTTTTGTTTGGTCCTCTGATGTCCTGGTGTTTGTGGTCTTTGAATGTGCTCCTCTTTGAATATTATATTGTTGCTTTTGCTGATCCTGTTGTTGATGATGAAGGGGCTGCAGGTGAGGGAGTTGGTTTTCATTAAGAAGTTTCTTGTGTTTTTTTATTTCCACCCCCATTTTCCTTTGTTGGCTCTCTGTATCAGACTCTGGAGACATAGAATCACCAATAAGGAAGGTGACCTTTGTTGATGGCTCTTCTTCCTTAGTGGAAGACCGAGCCATGGGTCCTGGCATTGGGTTTCCAGGTATTACTGGTATTGGTACTGCTCCAACCAGGTTCTTATCTGGGGGTTTCTTCTCCAAAGACCAAAGAGGCAGCACTTTTCTGGGCTGACCTCCCACTTCTGAATCCAACCTAGTCTCAAAGTTTGTACTGTCTATGGTGGCAGAAGAGTTGAGTGGATTTGATGGAAGAACTGTGTGAATCGATGGAGCAACAAGCTTCATGTATCCTTCTGTCTCTGTGACCAGCACATGGCCTTGATCTCGGGGACAGGCCGAGCCAACCTGCAGCACCATTTCCACTCGCACCTCGGAGGCCAATGGGCTGCTGGACTCCCTTTTTAGTTCCCCAGGTGATAAAGTCTGCAGTTCAGCCTCTGCAGTCCTGATGAAAGAAGCTGTGTCCTCAGCAGGCCTTGACTGAAGCACACTACTCCTAGAACCTTGACTGTCATTGTGGTGCTCCTCGTAGTCTTCATCGTCATTTTTCTCTCTAGGTATCTCCCTGGAGCTGTGCTCCACTTCAGTGTCTGTGTAAGTGCTGCTCTGGAGGCTGTTGTCTGAACGGTAGCTGCTGTCTTCAGCCTCAATCTGCTGGCTGTGGTTCCCTTGCGACAGATAATCTCCGCTGGGTTTATGGACAGTAACTAGGACATAGTCTGACTCCTCTACCTCCCCCTTCCTGAGTGAGGTGGTGATGAGCGAGCCGGGCATGACAATGGCCTCGTCTTCCGCACTGTCCAGCATGTGGGTCTCCAGCAACTCTGAGCAGCGGATGAAATATGTGAGGACATAGAGGAGCCTCTGAACCAGCTCCTGTCTGCGGCCAACCACCACTGTCCTAGACAGCCGCACTGGTGACCCTATGGCCCCGTAAAGGTCCCCTGCAAACAGAAAAAGAAGAGAAAAATCAGGATTTGTTGCCTTATTGCCAAAACTGAAGATTTAAAAGGTTTGTTGACAAGTCTACACATTACTGTCTATGCCTCATTTTTATTTCTAGAACTACCATGGCCTGTAATTCCTAGTTGTAAACACTAGATGTCACCATCACCTAATTTTTCAGATGTGTCATCATACTCAAGGCCCCTTTAATATTTATTAAATCTTACTTTCTATTTAAATTTATAAATTACCCAATGATTTTCACCTATAAGCAGCATTCAACTTCTTATCAGTGCAAAATGCTTCACTGCAAAGCAAATCCACATTAGTAGTTAAAATAAATACATAAAAAGGGGTCCAACCAGCATCTAATTGTGATAGTTTTTGTAACTGTGCTGTTTACTTATCAAAATCTTGCTATGTCTAACTGTAAAGATCAAATTTACAGCACACAAACATCAAGTCTTCAGGCATGGAAGACTTTCATTAATATTGCATGTAGAAAATATTGTTGTTGTAGTACTTGTTCTAACTTGTCTTTATGCTGTTATAACAATGTTTTGGGCTTTACAATGATAGTCCCCTCTCCAAGCAGAAACTTTGACACAAAGGAATAGCTTCATCTCTAGAAAACGGTTTTGTGATTGGAAGTCTTACCAAGCTGTGCCCAGAGAGGGTTGTAGGGATGCGTCTTTGCCAGCATGTCAACGCTCTGGGAGGAGTGTTTCTCTAGGAAGATCTTAATTGGAGGCTGCCCATTGGGCATGACAGTGGGCACCCAGGCCAGATGATTGGTCAGGATGGCTGTTAATAATGCAGGGAGGAATCTGGAAGGTAGTATAATGTGTGGTTAGGGAAAAGAGTAAAATATTGAACTTTACCTTAAACTCACTGATATGTTTCTGTCGGAAATGACCAGGTTTGAATGTGCTTTTTATTTTTTGACCTTATTTGGTAACACCAAATGTGCCATATCTATATAGAGAACACTGGCCAAACTTTTCCATTCTGAACAGACCACCGCAAAACTCATTAACAGTTTGCAATTCACATATAATCAGAAACACAAAAGAAGGGACACACACTCAATTCGCATGATTCACTTCTCAGTTCTGACCACAAGTGTCTACTTCCTTTTCAGTCCCATGACCTAACATGATACTGGAAGTCTAGTTTCATCCTGTGCCAGAACCCAGCTGTGACGGCGGCAACCATTAGTCATGGGATCTCTCATAGGATGCCTCATGAAAGCCATAATGTGATACAGTAAGACCACAGGTTCCCATGGTAACGTGACACTTCACCAAGTCAACAGCACATACAGATAGTTGGGTGTGGGCCAGGTTAACCAGTAGTGGTGGAAAATTGAACTTTGACATCGTTTTTTTTTTGGAAGGAAACAAATGGTTACCAAGGAGACAGTTTCAATTCTCAGGCAACTGTTAATAAGCAAACAGAGAATCACAATCCCAG
>JARVJO010000082.1:6300368-6329758 GCA_031762555.1 Cynodonichthys magdalenae
AAAGAGAGAACAGATAGATTATTGTCTCTCAGTGAAAACAAAGGCGATCTGAGTTCACAGAGCTTCACTGTCTGCACGGAGGCCACGGGAGACCCTCGATGTGTGTGTGGCTGTTTGTCACAGTCTGACAAACTTGTGTGCATGTGCATGCATATCTGTATGTATGTTGCTCAGCTTGGGCATTTGTCCATTGAGAAGTTTCCATGAAACGTGGGGCGTTGCACGTCTCGGCCAAGCTTTCACACAGGGGCAGAGGGGAATCTCTGCAAATGTGTGAGCAATGTGGAAAAAATCCCAAGAATATAACACAGCTGTTGAACTCTGAGCTACAGAAAACAGCAAAAAAAGTTGAGTGTTGAGGGATCAACTTTCCAATCTTCTACAAACATAAAAATATTTTACATAAATATACCAAACTAAATTAGCTGCTTTTCAGCCCTGATCAGTCACAAGATTCAGTGTTGTTGATTTAAAACAAAAACAGAAAAAATAAAGCTAATTGATTTTGTCCAACTAAAAGCAGCTCAGGCTGTAAACAAGGTTGACTCACAAGTTTTGACCAATAAAGGGGACAGTAAAATGAGAGCTATAAAAGAAGTGAAAGACAACAATACACATGTAACACACCGAAGGATGACCTTCAGCTGAAGTTTCGGAAAAAATATTTTCCCATGGAAATAAAAAGAAACACTTGTACAAAAAAATGTATAAAAAGAAGAAGCTTGAACTTTGTAATGGAGCTGTCGCAATTTCTTTCTGTTTAACAAAGACGTTAAGTGATGAAACCTTCAACCTGCCTTCCCAAGTAACATTTAACTGTTTGCTCTTGACAAACATTGAGCTGAGACGCTACAGCAGAAATTAGTAAGAAGGATCTGAGATGCAGCTCATCCTATTTGAAAAACTTCTCCAACTCATTTTGCAAGCCAACCTATCAGTTTCAGAGTCAAATAACCAACAACATTTAGAACATTCTTGTATTGTAAACAGGTTCAACTCTCTGTGGCTTTTTTAACCTGCACATTCATGCACTGAGAGCCTGTCATTGTACAAAAGTCTGAGCATGAGCCAATAGTACATAAGAACAGAAATCTAGCTTTAGTATCCATGCAGAAGCTGTTCCAAGAGAACTTTAAAATGCTGTGACAGCATTTGACATTAAAATTATTTTGTCAGGCTGATGGGTCCTAATCAGGGGTATTAATGTGAACTCCAATCCATCACTAACCCACAGTCCTAATTTTTTAAAAATTAACCCATAAATTAAAAAAAAAAAAAAAAATCAAATAGACATGTGATAAACACAAACAAAACAAAAAAAACTGGTACATTATGTTTTATCTGAGTTTTTATTTTTATTGTTTAACCAATAATAAAACTGAGTCCAATACGAAGCTGTAGTGTTTGACACTTTCAAAGACGCTTATTGTCACCCAAAGGAGAACTGTATCTTATTATTTTATACATGTGGCCTCAGAACCCTTATTTGAACTCCAATTACAGGCCCCAACAGAAGTCCAGTGCTGGCTGGAGTGACGCCTTAGCTAAATGCTGCAGCTTATCTTTGCCAGCATGTGTGCATGTCCGCCCTCCAACAACGTCAGAGCCACATCATCATGGAGAAAAGGAACTTCTTCTAGTTCCTTCCTGTAATGTTCCATGAAGTCAAACCCCCTTAAGAGCAAATGTAGCTGGAGTCTGAAGGTGAAGTTTTATAGATATTTTGCTGGTCTGGAGCACAAGTGTTTCTCCTGCTGGCATTCACTGTTTACTATTCTGGTGCTTGCTTGTGACCAAAGTCTGAGGTAGATAGGGTTGCCACCCGAGCAGCTAGGGTTGCTGCAGGTGTCAACAGGACCATGACTGCAGCAACGAGGAGACCTCAATCAGAGATCTGCCCACATGTGTGCAGCAAGACACAGGGATGTCAGAGCATGCATACAATCATGCACACACACACACAAAATTGTGCACCTTATTGAGCAAAGATTTACAAGTTGATAATGGATATGACCAGAAATAAAGTCCAAAGCCTTCATGGAACGGCTGTTTTTAAAATGTCTAAATAAAAACAGCCTATTTAAGTGCAGCCACTATCCAGTGTGCACTGCAGTAACTATCTAAACATAGTCTGGTTAATCCTGGCAAAGAATAAACTGTTCCTTCTTTCTTTCTCTCATTGTGTTGCAACATCTCTTGCGGATCTTGCCGTGCATATAAATAGCTTTTAAAAAAAAGAGAATTAACTATTTATCCTCATTGACACAGATGAGTATTTTTATTTTCTTTACACAACTGATTAGAGCGAATGTGAGCACCTCTCACCTGTACTTTTCACAAAACCCTTTTCTCAGAGTAAAGTGACCATAACCAAATAATTTTTTTAAAATAAATCATACTCTTTGTGGGCTGCTAGTTTGATACTACATTTCTGGATTGTAAATAATTGGGGTTAAAAAATACATAATTTTCAGGTCAGATAAAGTTGAATAAATATAAGCATTACGTCTATTTTTGCATAAGAAATAAGTGAATGTGACCAGCTTACATAAATAAGATTTTGTTGCTGGTGTAAACTTGGTTAGAATGTCATATTTAAGATGTAAAAGCTTAATTTCTTGGAACACAAGTGGAACATGTGATACTTCGCCTTTTATGTTGGGTTTATTCCTGTTTTTCCACTATTTATATCCTGTGCTCAGCCACGTGTCAATATTTACATGTGATTCACTAACCTAAATGGCACCTGCTGATCTGCTTTAAGTCCATTAAAATGCTGAAATTCCTAACTATGTATCACAAAACAAGGCACTTTCATGGTGTAAAAGAACAAAGATTTCTGGCTTAAGTGTATTAAAGATTATCTAAATTTTTCTTTTTTTAGTGAAATAAGAACGTTATATACATTTATTTATACATATAAGCATGCAATAAATTCAATGAAAATTCTGGTTTGAGAAATCAAGTGAACATTTAAAGCAGTTTATTCCCTTTATAAAAACTTGACCATGCGAAGACTGAGGAAAATATAAATAATTTTATAATAGTTCTGTGTTAAGGGGGAAAAAATGTGAGTTGCTGTCCAACCTGAACTCGTTGAGTCCATCGACTATTCGGCTGTGAGCCAAAACTCTCTGACTGGCATCTGCTAGCCGACTCATCTTCATGGCCTTGAGAGTGACACAAAACACACACAGTTTTAGACAATTGGCACACAGGCTATTCAAAAGAGGAATTTGCGAGGGAAGAGACACAAAAGGGAAAAGCAGAAAGTGGGATTGAGGACAAAATCTGAATGATTCAGAGCTAGACAGTTTTATTATCAGAACAGAAACACCGATTTACAAAGAACTGACTAATTAGTTTGACATCAAACTGCTTGTTACAACATCAAGGGCATGTTACAACAGTATTCTTATCCCCTTCGTGTTAACCAGTTAACTGATTTACAATATTTATGCAATAAAAATGTTAGCTTTCAATAAACAAAGATATTTGAGACAACCAGGACTTTACCTGCTCAATGGCGCTCTTGAGTTTGTTCATGTGGCTTTCAAACAGAGGGAAGTGGGAGAAGAAGAAATCCTGGAAGCGGGTGTCCTCTTCTGGGTCGGAAGACAGCGTAAAGATGACTCCGATGGCGATCTTCTTCTTCCGCATCACCCCAAGGCTCTGTGCTCCACTTTCATCAGACATGTTGAAGCTCTCCTCCACTGACCTGATCAGAAAAAAAAAAAAATCAAAGAGAGTCAACTTCAGAGATCAGAGGAAAGCAGATTATGGTGAAACCATCTTGCTATTTAAGCCAAAATCAATCAATCAAATAAATCAATCCATTTATCTATCTATGCACCCATCTACACACATACCCACCTACATGACTATCCACACAACTTTGCATTTACTTGGTTTGCTGTCATTTTGTAGCAAATTATTAATGAGTATTTAGGTTGAAATATAAAATAGAACACTTACATTAAGCAACTAAAACACAGAGACATTCAGTTGTAGTTTGTTTTATTGTTGCAGCTGCCAAAAGAGATGCTCTATGCTGTTGAACTAGAGTGCTGGGAAGATTAGCACACTCAGAAGCTGACAGCTGAATTTAACAACCTGTCTAACTGCAGTAATGTTTGTGATCAGTTATTAGCACATAACAGCAGCGTGTGCCTTTTTCCCAGCTGCCTGGTGGATTCTGAGGAAGTTCACGGAGGATAAACTTTACAAAAGCCAGATGGAGGCCCTGAACAGGGACTTTAGTCACTGGGAGAAACTCAGTGTGACTGCCAGGACCAGTTGGGTCCCTCTGATTAACATTTAAAGTGTGTAACTGTCTGACTGTTAGAGCTGAATAATCAGCCTGAAGTAAAAATCTATTAGCTCTACAGTTACTTTTCATGTTTTCAAATATTACATGTTTTATGAATTATTTGGAGGTAATAAATAAATAAATAAATAAATAAAACAAATTTATGATTTCAGATGAACTAATATTGAAAATTGTACTTGTTTGAGCAAAACCATAAAGCCTTGTCAGGATCTGTCTGTCTCAAATTGAATTTCAGTTTCTATTAATTTGCTTGTGTTTTCATTCACTTTAAATTGCTTAAAACAGATGTGTTTGCACGCATGAGTTCTTGTGCCTTACCATCGAGGGAAGACGCCGTTCTCCAAGCTGGTGGTTTGACTGCGGAGCCATCGGCGCTGGTAGCTGGATGCACAGCTGCTGTTCAAAGACGAGCCAGGGGACGGGAAAGGAGTGATCAACAGGCTGCTCAAAGAGGCTGGAAGGAGGGATGGAAAGAAGAGCAAAGGAGGAGAGAAAAGAATAGAAAAGGAGTAGGAGTTGCACAAAGGGGAATAGGGAACAGATGGAGGGAACGGTGGGTGGAAAGAGTAAAAGGATAAAAGTGAGTCAGACAGCAATCCATTTACAATGATTCATCCTTCACATACAAAACTGAAAAGAATAAAACAATAATTGTTTCTAATGTGACAAAAAAATCTCAAGGGACAGAAACAAAAAGACAGAACCCAAAAACCTTTTTCCCTTTTTTAGTCAACATCTATAAATACTGAACAACTTTGTTCTGAGTTTTAATTTCATCCAACAGTCATACAATGAAGTTTTCCACTTAACTTGGCATGATAATAAAAACCTTCTCACACACACACACACCAAGTTAAAGTCCCTGATCACAAGGTTATTTACAACCCAGGCAGCAGACTCTGATCGATTGTCACCTGTACAACGCTACTGCTGTTTGATTAAAGAGATGGATAAAAGTGCACACCAGAAAATTGTGCTAAATAGAGGCTCAGACAGGAAAGTTTGAGGTGATGAGTTACGTATGTTTGCATGGATGTCTGCATGTCTGAGCTGAATAAAGAACTCTCTGGCTTTAACACTGTGAGGTGGTGGAAAGTGCAGTTGAGAGGACAGGGCTTAAATTAGAAGCTCATTTACTAGTAGCTGATTTAAAGAGATGCTATATTTATTCAGCTCCATGTGACGCATGTTTGAGCAAAGAAAGCCATGCCAGTGCCAACTGGATGTGGGGATGGTTGTAATAGCAGGTGGGAGGGGGCAGAGCTGCGGGTAGGGGTAGAGGTCAGTTTCTGCAGGACAAGTTTTAAGAGGCTACATAAACATATCACTCTTGTCCACCTTAGATTACTTTTCTTCAGTTTACTTTTATGTTCAAAGACTTTTCAGAATAAAAGTACTAAAAAAGGTGATTTATTTTTTTTAACTTTTGCACTGCCTTTTTTATTCTTAGCCTTCAGAGTAAACAAAGATAAAGAGAAAACTTGTGCTTCCTTGTAGAAACTATCTTTTCGGTTTCTGGTGGTTTTGTAACAACCAGTCATGTGAGCGTAATAAGTGAAGTTAAAGCAGGTCAACCACACTCACACAGGAACTGCAAAGGATGAAAAAAATATATATACTCATTGATTGCATCACACATTCTGGTAAGTTCACACGAAGAAAGAAAAAGTAATTTTAGAAGCCTTTATTGTTTGACTTGGGAAAGCTAATGTAAAAATGTTGATGTTTTCGGTTTTATAGCCCTTTTTCTCTAAAGAATAAAACCTGAGCACATTTCAAACCTCAGCCAAAGAACTGAAAGCTTCCCTGGGTGTGGGTCAATCCAGGCTTTGTGTGAAAGTCTTATTAACGTACCTGACCTGGCGATGCCGCTGTCTCTTTCGTCGTTTGGACCCCGGCCTGGCATGTCCATTGGATGACTGTGGCCTGGAAGAGAAAGGAAGTGAGATGAGGCAGGCAAGAAGACATAAAAAGTGGTAATAAAATGTTGAAAAACGTATATTAAATAAAGAAAATTCAGGAAAAAGCCTTGAAAAATGCAGGACTTCATTTTTGGCTCTTTTATTGACACCAGGTGACAAAGATCTTTGCTCAGAACATCACTTGGTAACAATATATGGAGGCAAAAGTGAAGTTGCTGTAGTGTAAAAGCCTCTTTTCCCCTCAATTTCTTGCATTGTGGCTCGGCACCTGCTATCCTTTTGATCATGACTGTGCATGTTTTTGGTTTAAAAATGCAAACACCAATATTTTTCACAGCATTTAGTCGTTAAAACAGTTACAGAATGCCCATGTGAGGACGAATAAAACTGAATTGTGGGTAGAGATAACATCACTGAGGGACACTCACTCTTATGCTATAACATAAGTAGAAGTTCTACCCTCATGTGAAAGCAGGAAGAAAAGATACCCATTGACACTTGAGTAAAGTGTCCTCTGATTCAGTTTAATGTGCTGTAGCAACATTTTAGAGCTTTTAGGTAGTTAGATTCTAATTAATCTCCAGAAAAATTGAAGAGTCCAATATGCCCTTAATTCCTGTAAGACAACAACCCTGAATGACTTAGCTAAGGGAGACATAAAATATTGTCAAAGGCAACAAGAAATACAAGTAAGAAGGCCTGCAAAAGACAGCAAGACCTAACAAAACTTTAAATATTTTAAAGTTAATTAAAAAAAATCAGATCCACAGAAGAAAATAATTTGCACAACATCATAACATGGAAAAAACAATGACAGCAATCGTGTGTGCTGCAATTATTTGTGAAAAATTTCTACTAAAGAATCTTTGAAAATGATCAGAGAAATCCACAATGTGACTCTTCTAAAGCACAACATTCAGCAAGTGGGTGCGTGAATATTCCCAGATAAGTAAAAACAAGGTAAAATGTAAAAAGTAATAAGTTCCACAGAGGAAGTGTGATGGTAACCCATGTCTTTTTTTTTTATAAATACTAACAAGGCACTTTGTAGGTAGTTGAACTGACAGATTTGTCAAACTGTTTAACTGCAATCATATGTCCATTATTAGAGACTGTAAGAGAAAAGCAGAAAACTAAATGCAACCATCTAATGCAAAAGAATTATAGTCAATGTAAGTTTGTGAATATTATGAGAAGAAGAAAAAGAAACTGAATTAAGGACTATTGCTTCAGAAACCAACACCTGTGAACCCCCATGCATTTTATAAACATGCAATACACCTGGGTCAGATACTGGCTGATTTATTTAGGATTTAAAATTTTTTTTTAAGAATTTCTTTGTTCGATCAGGTAAAATAGTTTTACTGAACACTGCCAAAAGGAAAACATCTGAAACGACACATTTCACTGTGATTAAAGTATAAATTAGGTATGTCACCATCTGTCAAGTCAAAATGTTCAAACAAGAATAAATTGACCTTATATTGGAAACAACCCTCTTTTCCAGCCTCAACTACATGACCCAGGCTGATTGTAGATGTGTTGTGCAACGACATGCCGTTATTGCTACTGCCATTTGTAACGCAAGAAGCAACACAGATGCATGCCACATCCTGATAAACCACTATTAAACCAACTATAGCTTCTAGGCATACATGCAACTGGCACACAGCAGTTGTGGCCAGTTTTGAGCGCCAACCTGAAAAGAAAGAGGCGCTCTTGATGAGGCGCAGTGGGCCCTGTTCAGAGAAGGCCCGCCGAGGGCTGCAGAGCTGAGAAAATCCTGGGCCGCATAAACAAAATACATAGAAGAAAAAAAAAAAAAAAAAAAAAGGAGAGAAAGGAAGAAAAAAAAAAGACAAACATGAGCCATGATTAGCAAACAAAAGAGGAAAGTTGAAAGTATTGTATCCAACCGTCTTGTTAGTTACAAGAGATTTTTAGTCTATTTTCGGCGATTGTCTTCTGATGGTCAGAGAGACCAGACAGCAATTATCACTCACAGAAAACACAGTTAATTATTTTATTTTATTTTTCATATATATGTTATTTTATTTGTCCTGATTATTCCAATCTGGGTTCCAAAATTGATTTGCCAAACAGCTCATTTTTCTGTCTTTTCTGTAAGGATTGGGAAGTAAATGCATAACAGAATAGAGCTTATACAATTTAAGACGCATTTCTAAACTTTTCTAATGTGTGTTTTTATTTTCCAATCCAGAGGCCATTTGTGTAAGCTTAAAAAGAATAAAAAAGGGTAAGAGTTTCACCACATTAATGAGTGGTGTCATGAGACTGAGAGAAGCACTAAAAGCATCAGCAGTGCTGGACGGGAGAGTTGACTAAACTGTTTTCTTAAAAATCATGTGCTTTCAGGGAGTTGAAGTTTTTGTTCACAAGATGAGGGTAAGCTGCTGAACAAGTCTTTCCAGTGTGGTTTGTACTTAAAACAGGAATGCTGAAAGGTCACAGGATAATTAACCATGTAATGGAACTAAAAAAAATGTTTGAAATTTTGGTAATAATGCACGTAGTAGTAGAAGGTTTGGTGTGCTGTTGAGTTTTTTTGGTTACCTATGTTCCCTAAAAGACTGCTGGGCCCAGTGTTTTGATCTGGCCTTAAGGTGTTACTGTCCGGTCCAATGAACTCAAGACTGTCTTGTAACCTGTGGAGGATAAAACAGCAAGAGCAAAAAAAATAAAAAGGTGGTTAATGTAAGATGTTTTATAACCACAGTTGCATGCATGCATTTGATCTCAGCTTAAGAAACTTTATGATATAAAGACAAAGAAATCAAACAAGTGGCGTAACCAAACAAGATTAAATTAAAACTTCTTTCCTGCTTATCGTTATGGTTGTCATGGAAATGAGCGTGAACGCGTGAATGTATGTGTGCTTACGTGTTAAAGCTGCCATACACACTGCTTCCCGTCCTGGCGGTAAAGACCTTACTCAGCATCAGCTGAGGTGGCGATCTGATATGACGATAACACGGGGACAAAGATTATCAGCATGTGAGTTTAGTTCAAAAGGCATATGTGTCGGTCTGTCACATCCATCATAAAAGGCCTCTTTCTTTTTTTCTCTTCATAAATGTACTTTGTCTCACCGCAGAAATCTTAAGTTTTGTTTGTGCATTAGAGCCCACAAAGTAAAGCTTTAAATATTTACATCATTATAAAATAGAAAATAAAATAAAATTTCTTACCTGATCTGGTGAATTTTGAGAGTAGATCCCTTGTAGCTCATGGCTACAGAACCAAACATCATCTCTCCCAGCATCACCACATCAGAAGAACACCTCGAACCCTGAGGGGAAATCCTGTCTTTTAATGTCGTTTTTAAACTATATTTTTTTTAATGTAGATGTTCAGACAGGTTACTTGCAGCTTATGAATGTGTGCTGAATGTAAATCTCAGTTTGTGGGGTTTACCTGGAAGCGGAGGCCCTGCTCCTTGGATTCCCTGGTTTCAGAGGCACACGAGGAGGAGCTGTCAAGAGAACTGCTGCTGCCTCGTGTAGGCCGGAGCTGGCAACATTTCCCAAACATCTTCACCTGACCATCAACATTCTGTAGGTTGCAAACAACTAAATTACTACAAGCTAATTGGAACTTGTAGTTTGATAGTCTACCCTAAATTGCTTTGAAGGGATCATTTTATATTTTTTCTCTTCACCTTTACAACATAAAAACAACTTAGAAACCATCATTAAACTGTAATCCTGTTTTTTTCTTGTTCAAAATTAATACTTTTAACTAAACAAATTTATTGCCCACTAAATATTTACAAGGTGAATGCTTTTAAGAGCAAAAACAAATGAAGTCAGACTGTGTGGGTCAAAAACCACAGAAACCTAACCCACAGGCACTTGGATAAACAGCTAACTGACAGCAATGTGAGCTCAACCAGCCTGAGTCATGTGCCTTCTTAACTTGGCAGCCTATTCAAAAGGAATGCATTTGGGAGGGTGGCAAAAGGAAGGGAAAGGGTGTGTGTGCTTTCAGCTCAGCTCTAATGGCTCAGCCACTGTTGAAGTCTATGTAAAACTTTATTAAAAAAATAAATAAATAAAAACAGACTGCTTGCTTCATTATAATGTGAAGTTGCAGGCAACAGGTGCTTAAATATCGGTTTTCTCCATTTTTTCCTCACCGGTATGTTTATGTCCCACAACCGCACAGGCTTGTGAAGCTGCAGCTCGGACTTTGTGTTTCAGTATGCACATATGGGTGTGTGTGTGTGTGTTTGCTGCAGTGCAGTGTGAGGTGTATACACAGAGTCCAGTAGCATGTGACTGCCAGTCATATGACTCGTGGAGAACTCGTGACTGAGCTGCACTGCAATCACTCCCTGCTTTTTTCTCCCTCCGCTGTCCACTTAAACTCCTCAGTCCTTTCTAAATCCTTATCGCTTCTCTAACCATTTCCTTACATTTTATCCCCCTGCCCCACAGGTTCTCCTCCAGAACATCTTTTCTTGACTTATTTTGTCTGACCCTTGTATCTCTTGCTTGATCCCTCTATTTCGCCTGTATGCTTTGCATTTTCAAGCCGTCAATCAGTCTAAAATAAATTCCAGTGACTTGACAAAAATCAAAGTTGCTGGCAAAGGCTCATTATTGCAGAATGCACCAAAAACAGTGACTGCTTTTCATGCAACTCTTACAATTTCTGCTTGGAAAAACCTGAATGCATGTTACTACAGGTTTATAGGTGCTCCAAACAAAAGTCACAGTATAAACTACATGCCCCATTTAAATGTAATGCTTCAGTATATTCAAGGAAATGATCTGTAAAAGCTGTGTAAGTGTTCTGACTTAAATGTCAGGGTGACGTGGTAGGACTGAATGAGATTGGGGGTTTTAAACTGAAATAATCTTTGGTTAAGAAATGACAGATCTGTTCTAGTCAAACCTTGTTGTCAGCTGCAACAAGTTTTGTTCACCGTATAGATATGTTGCAGATGACCATCACGTATTATCAGATAAAAAGAAATGACAGAAAATGTGGTGTACAAAATTAAGAATCATACATAATGGGAAAAAAAATACAGTGGTAGTTAAAAAATTTGATGAGATGTTGAAAATGAGAGACACAAATAGTAGACAGTGAGTGACACGCCTGTCATGTGAGGATGAAAGAATGCTGTATACATACGGGTTGTCAGCTGATGCTATTATTATTGGAGATACGAGCGCCAGAACAAACCAGTCAGGGTCAAACAGCAACAGAGTGAGGCATAACAAAAATATTAGATGTGGTATGCAAATTGTAAAAGCCCTAAAGTCGTGACTGTGTGTCATCGTTTGTTGAGAAAAAAAAATTAAGAAAAGGGCATTAAATTGTGGAAAACTGATAATCTGAAGGCACAGCTGAAACATTTTCAAAATATATTTTAGCACAAAATCCTAATAAAGAGAGTTACACGCAGTAAAAGGAGGGTCATGACCCCAGTGACACAAAAACAAAGAGTCCTGCTGACATTTTGTTAATGACTGCTATTAACCATGCCCTGCAAAACTAATCACAAGACTTGTTTAAAAAAATCTTTATACAACACGTGATCACTAAACTGGTTTTGTGGCTAACCAAGTAATGGTTGTGTGTATATGTTACACATATGCATATATGTATATATTTTATATATTATGTGTATATGTAATGCTGATAAAACAAAAATCCTAGCTGTAAGAAGCTATGGTATCAAAGGAATCAAACTCAAATTGGTTGAAAAATTATTCTTTATTCAGAATTTATAGGATGCAAAATAAAGAAAATTAAGTTTTTATAGCTGATTCTTTGCTGCCTTAACACAAGCTCTGCTTACTGTGGATCACAGTGACTTTACTCCAGATTGTGTTGTCTGAGGTTTGTGAAATGTCACCTTGCATCTGGCAAATATTTTACCCATCTGCTTTTACTCTGTCAAGCCTTTGAGGACCATTTTTTATACATGCAATAAAATCTTAATATTTCCTTAACTTTTAAATGTTCCCTGAACTTAAAGTTAAACATAGAAACAGTTCCCAACAATACTATGGATATTAAAGTATAATGAACAAACAGGATAGGAAAAGGAGATATTAAGGTAATCAAATCAAACAAATGAGGGTTTTTAAAAGGCCTGTAGCCACAAATACAAAGCAAACATGTGACTCACAGTGGTGGGGGTTTCCTCTGTGCCCCTTTTCTTGGCATTGGAGTCAAAGAGGACATTTCTGCCACGCTTCTCACAGTCCTGGTACACTATCAGTCTGATCTGACTGGGCTCCAGCTGGGGAAGTGGCCAGCTAAATGGAAGGATGGATGAACATGGGGCAGAGGAAGGACATAAGCAAAGAAAGTGAAGATGAAAAATGATGAGGATAGGAAGTAGAAGGGAAAAAAAATAGATAATGCAATTAGTACAAATTAATTTAAAAAATTGCACTTCTGAGAGACAAAATGAATGGATGACAATAAAACATCTTACACACAAAAAAAACCATTTAAACATCTGAAAGTTGAGTTTATTAGAAAAAATTGCATTTTGATGAAATGATGTAAAATGCAAAATGTCACAGTTTAGTTACATAAGATGAAAAGTCTGGTTCTGCAGAGTCCAATTGCTAAAACATATATACAGCTTACTTTATTTTGCTTAATGCTTTGAAACATTAGTAACAATTATAACAAAATCACTGCATGGTGTACTCCACAGAACATGCAAATTAAACTAAAACATGTGAAAATAATTGCTAAATTAGATCAGCTGTGTTTTTAAAGATTGTATTGCACATCTATGTGTGTGATAACTAGGTAACATAGGAGAATGTAAAGCTGGTCTAATTGCCTTTTGCATAAATGTAAAATATACCATAACCTGGATGGCTGAGAATCTTTGCAAATACTAAGCCAGTAGGGAAATGTAAACTAGATGTACATGCAAGCCAGTAATAAACACTATTAAGGCTGCCGCCCAATGCAGTGGCAGAGACAACAAATCCATGTCACAGCTGCCGTTCATTCATCTCATACCTCAGCCAGTGGGGTGTCAAAAAGTGGACTCTAAAAACTGACACCACCTACCATCACAGATCTACAGTCTAACCTAACAAGCAGCCAATACTGCCAAAAAAGTAGAAAACATATTTATTGAACTAGAAACAACTCTGCATGTTTAGCCTATTCCGGATTAATAATTAGTCACATATTTTTGACTAAGGGCCAACATGATCAGCCTGCAACTCACCCAGATTGGTGAAGTCATCATTAATACTCTTCAAAAGGTCTGAACGATTGTTCACTTCTAAACTATAGAGTGATTAACAGTCACAGGGTTACCATCAATGACCAGATGACCGACATTTAAATTGTGATACAGTCACATTTACACATAAAAAAGGTGAAAATCTTTCAAGCAACAAATTGAGACATTGTTGCACTTAATACACCCTTGTGTCAAAGTGGTTGTGATAATGAACCCCACTGTTTCCCTCATTGTTTCATACTTTTAAGTCATTCAGCTCAAATAATGACATCTTTGGTAATATCAAAATAAATAATCAAATGCATATTTACTCCAGAGAGTAGATACTCATTTCCCTCCACTGAATTTTAGACACCCACCCCCTCCTTTGGTTTCTGAGAAACTTCAAGACTTGGATGATTTATTGAGGGCTATAATGATGAGTGGCTTTTGGACCAGCTGATGATAGTCAAGGATTTCTATCTGATCTGAAAGATTAATGGGTCAGGCAGATGGAAACAGGGCAGAACTTAAATATAGTTCTGTATTAGGAGCAGAGGGTGCATTTAAACAAAAATGCTTCAATTAAAACGGTTGGTGGGGAAATGAAGGAAAGAAACGACCGTTTGGCTTTTCAACAAAATAACAAACACAATCATATCTAGACAGCCTAAACAGGACATACAATTTTTGTTGATGCTAGTTTGTTTGCACAAATTTGATATTCTTTGTGCATCATTCATGTGCATGCAAAATTTATTATTTACCAAACACTAGTGTCAGAAAATTTTACTTTTTGAAGGTAATATAGTTACAAAGTGGAACAAGGTAAGGTGGGTCATGTGCAACAATCTTTGGGTTAAAGTTAATTAAACAGTATGCTGAAAGAATGAGCAGCGATTAATGCTAGTTTATTATTTAGGTTTTTATTAAGTATTGATTTCAATATAGTTAAAAACAAATGTAAGGAAGTATTTGTAGACTACAAAACAATCTAAAAACTTAGCTTTGGTTAATCTGATCAACTTCAATAGCATTTTTCCAAATTACAGCAAATATAATATAGACAAAACAATATAAAATGAAAAATAATAGGCAAGAGTAGTCAATCACAACCAGAGATGTGCTTTTAAGTGTTTGGTATTTGCTCACAAGCTTGTCGACAACATAACTTTAAGATTACGCCACTTTGCCAGTATTAGTAGTGAATACAACAGACTGCTTTTCTTTGCCATGCATTCATCTCATGTCCTGTGCAACAAGAAACAAGGCCTTCATCTGTTCCAGAGGCTCCAAATGGTCGTTGTGCGTCGAACCCAAGTACTGCTTACCCCCCAGGGCATGTAACAAGTTTCCACACATGAACA
This sequence comes from Cynodonichthys magdalenae, assembly GCA_031762555.1. Classification (NCBI taxonomy): domain Eukaryota; kingdom Metazoa; phylum Chordata; class Actinopteri; order Cyprinodontiformes; family Rivulidae; genus Cynodonichthys; species Cynodonichthys magdalenae. Next base: position 6,315,219 of record JARVJO010000082.1, read on the forward strand.
AAAATACTTGCAGCATTTTGTTGACCGAGTTTATGATCCAAAAGGCTAGCAGTGTCTGGCACATCAAGCTTTTACTGCACAGTTTAGACATTACTGCCTACAAAAAATAAAATAAGAAAGATGCAGTGGTCTCTCACTTTTATTGTGAAATTCAAGATGAATACAATGGGCCTCATGCAAGAACAATTTGTATTCTTATCCTAAATATCTCTTACTTTTGTTCATACGAACATGCCATGTCAGATTCAACAAATGATTCTATCTTCAGAATAAGTGTGTAAATGAGCAGCGTAAACATGATGAATGCATATTCAGGTGCTTGTGCACGAGGAGAGGAGATTAACATAATTACCACCCCAGAAACACCATATAAGGCTACAATTCCTGCCCCACATACCAGGCAGTGTTTGTACATGAAAATGACAACAAAAAGTAAAAAGAAGAACTTCACGAGTTCGGAGATTGAAGTCCTGCTCTCAGAGATCCAGAAAATAAAATCAGTCACATTACTGTCATTTTTAGCAGCGTCAGCTGTGCAATTAAAGGAGCTGCTAAAGCCGAGGGATGAAATGATGACTGCTGTTGATGTCATGTCTTCCGTTGGTCGTATACAGTCAGAAATAAAAACCGTATTCATCTCTCTCTGCTCCAGCTTTCTTTTGGTCAAATATTTTTAATTCAAGTGTAAACAACTGTGTTAAATAATTTTCATTTATTCAGAAGAAGAGCCACATCAATGTGCCACCAGTCGCTTACCTACCCACCCCCGCCATTACAGGTGGTGTCAGTTGCGGTCCTGAAAAAAAAAGCATTTTAAAATGTCTCCAAAATATGTCTGGCACTTTGGAGAATATAGCATAGCTGATGTGCTGAATAAAAAATAAGTACTAAATAAAAATAAAGCTCACAAAATAAAATTTGATTAAAAAAATAACATCTATAAAGCTCATTATACAGAGACAAATTAAACTTCAATTAATGAATAATTTAAGTTGGGTTGTAGTTTGAGATCTTCCTATTAATATTGTAGTGTCATACAACAACATTAAATGCCAATTTATTTTAATTTAAACAATTTATATTGTTAGTCTACATTATTACATTTAAAATTATAATTATATTTCAAACAGAATAACCTATTCACAACATAATTATGGAGTGTGGTTTATTTTCAACTCAAAATATCTTCAAACTAACGAAATATAAAGTTATTAGTGAAGAAAATCAGTCTGGATAACAACAGATTGACTGCACGCAAAATATACAACAGCTCTGGACCACACGAGAATGTTGTTTGTATCTGAAAAAATCTAGCATACGACAAATTGGTAAATGCCATAAGTTCTCCTAAATCACTCGTACAGACAACTGAAGAAAACAATCTGTATGAACGGTTCTTGCATGAGGCCCAATGGTTTTAATTTCCCTCTATAATCATTCTGACTCATCTCTAACCAAGTTAAAAACAGCTGCTTTAATGGTCCTTGCAATCCCCTATGGAGTCAAATACCAGATTTTGTTTTGACCAGCAGTTCACTAAATTAGTGGCATGGCAGTGCAGTGGTTAGCACAGACGCCTCACAGCAAGAAGGTCCTAGGTTTGATCCCTGGTTTGTACCTGGGGTCTCTCTGTGCAAAGTATGCATGTTTTCCTCATGCTTGCATGGGTTTTCTCTGTCTGGGTACTCCGGTTTCCCCCACCCCTAAAAACATGAACATACAATAGGTTGCCTTTAGGCCCAGGCCTCCCTTGAAAAAGAGATCTGTGATCTCAACGGGACGTACCTGGTTAAATAATGGAAAATAAATGAAATAGTGTTTGACCACTTCACAAAAACATTTATCAGTTTTCTGTTCTTGGCTTGTGTCCAAGAGAAGACCTCTTGTCCACTGAGTGTTTTGTGTGTGACATGAAGCCTGACTGCCTCAGCCTCACATAAGGGGCTCAAATCCCACCGTATGGGGCTGGGTCGATGTCAGCCTTGTAGACTGAAGTGTAAGATTACATAGGCTGTTGTTTAAGCTTGTCACATGCCTCCTTCCAGTTGGACTACAGATTCTTGTGAGAGATTTATTTATGGATTTTGTGTTTGTTGAACTGTATTTAGCCTTTGAATTCATAATATGAGCTAAAACTTTTAAAGACATTTTAACAACAACTCAAAGATTGTATTTATATCTATCAAAATATATACAATAATGGAAGTTTAAATTTGCCATCACTGCTCATAATTAAAAAGGAACCCATTCATAGATATATGCCACAATAACGTCCCTTAATTGTTTCTCTATAAAGTTAAACAAGAACGAGCAGAGGAGGAAGTATTCATCAGTCAGCGTTTGACAGCCACAGCACTGATACACTGTAGAGGCGAGTCATTCATAAAAGCAACACATGACTTGATGACTGGTAAATACTTGTATAGTCTGACTTCAATTGTCTTAAGCAATGACTCAAAGATTTCTCAGGCACAAGGTATTTGCTTCCTGGAAAACTTGTTGATTTAAACAATAAAAGCCATAACTCGTTACATCCTAAACTTCAAACAGGAGAACAAGATAGACCTTGATTTATTGTAATTATTCACTATCTTAACTGTTGATCAGCAGAGTTTAAAAAGGCCTGTAGAAATACAGTATCACTGAACGTAACTCCACCCAAACAAGTTATCTTTAAAAACAAATGACATGCTTCCTTACAATCCTCATAACCCACATGACCACAACTGATACAATCAACTTTGTTCACCCTTCTGGGCTGGCAGTAAAAATTACTGCTTCACCATTTCAAACCATAACAAGTTTAATGCCTCAGACTGTCAACACTCAAGCAAAAAAAAAAAAGAAATCATCACAGAAATTTTTGTCAAACATTGCCATGCCCACTCTAATGTATGTATGTCAGGTTAAATATTGCCATCTCCTACCTGAGCATCATTGCGAGTCCGCCAGTCTTTCCCACTCTCTATTTCTCTCCTCTCCCCTTTTCTTCTGCCAGCCACAGCAGCGGGGTCTAAGAATAGCGGTGAACTAAATTCACACAACAACATGAGACTATCAGGTGATCACAGCAACACTGTGTGCTGGACAGTACAGAGGCAGCAACAGCAGTGAGGATGGACTGCTGACAGTCAGAAAGCGTTGTGATAAGAGTGTCAGTGAACAATTGTTCATGTGTTTCTTAATTCCACTCTTTTTGTTCCTCTCTCACTTGAATATTCTGTTCTACTTTTTTTGCAATTGGATTCATGCAAATGTACAATTCTAACTTTTAATAAATAGAAGGCAAAAAGTCCTGATGCATCTCAGTAATAAAAAAAAATCTACAAAAAAAAAAAAAATACGTAGGCCTTCTGGACGGGTTCTTTAATGAAACGTTTCGTCTCTCCTCCAAGATACTTCTTCAGTCTGAGGAGTTTCAGGTGAACTCAGCCTTATAAACACTGCCTCCACAGGTTCCATGGTTTGCCATGCCCACTCTAATGTACGTATGCCAGGTTAAATATTGCCAACTCCTGCCTGAAGGCAAAAAGCCTAAAAATCCACAGAAGAGCTTCGCAGATTTCGGTTTTCATTTTAAATGACAAGCAACAGCTTGCCTAAAGAGTTAAAGGGACCTACGCATAAGCAGAACTCAGTGTTTCATTTTGGTACTGTCAGTTATTTTTTATCACGCTAAATAAAAGTTTTGAGTATGTAAGAAGGCAGATGCCATCACATAATTTTATCTTAAGTGTAGGAGAGGAAAAAGACAAAAGATAGAAAAATCATGCAAAACAAAGATGTTTAAAACTTTCAAACTCTACTCCTTTCCATCTCAATCTAAACAATAATAAAAACAATAAAATAATTCTGTTTGCAAGAGTTATATTTATACGTCTCAGTCAAAATAGTACAAAACAGCAAAGTTACATCATTTAGAGATGACTGGTAAACTGAAAGATGCAAACAAACCCAGAATGCATTCCTATTAATCATCATCTTTTATGTTAACATAAAACAATGTTAAGTATGCTCTTCACTGCTTGATTTTTCCTGTTATGTACAAAAAGAGATCAGTTAGGAGAATCAGTAAGAACAGTGTTGTTAAAATCCAAACAGTATCCTTCCTTTGATGTAACAAAGCAGTCCAGTTTCCTACATCGCTGAGTCTGACATCAGCTTATACTGACCTCAAAGACCCCCAACTCCCTTTTGATTGCTACTAGAACATTTGTGTTTGTGTGTGTGCATGCCTGAGTACGTGTGTGTGTGTGAGAGAGAGAGAAAGGGAGAGAGTTATATAAACACCTCATCAGTCCAAGTTGTGTGACGTTCTTCTGACTGTGTGTGATAAAAGATACTGTTAGATCCAGCTGGCTTTGCTTAACATTGGTTCTGCTGCAAAAGGTTAACACTGTCCTTACTAATCTGAACTGTAAACAACTCTTCACAGAATCACTATTATGAAAATCAAAACAAAACTGATTGTGTAAGTTATTAGGATTTCAATACTTTGAACTGATGATAAACAAATAATGACAAGAAACAATGTAATAATATTCTCATGGCTACATTAAACCATATTATGACTGATCTTAGTCCTTGTATTTTGACAAACTGCCTGTTGCACTGTGTGCTTAATATACAGTGCATACAAATAAAAACTATACAGTTGGACAAATACAGCTTACACACATTTTAAATAGATAAATCTGCTTCCTTGAAAAAGTGAACAAATTAACCATGTCTGGGCTTTCCTGCTCAAGCTGCTGTCCCCACGACCCAACCAGATAAAACGGAAGATAATGGATGGATTTGATAGTTATTTTTAAGCAAAATGTAATCCTGTGTAGATAGGTATTTTATGCCCGTTTAGAGTCTATAGACTGTAGTTTAGATTGAAACAAGTAATCTGAAACAAAAATCTAAAAAGTATCAAATTTTGCATTTGACTTTTTAGGCCAATTGGTAAAAAAAAATTTGACACACATAATAAAGTGGCAATATAAACATTTCTGTTGATCACACACAGCCTTACATTTTGCTTTTTTATCAAGTCAGAACAATTTATAACTTTTAGCAAACCTGTTTATCTTGAGTTCACTTGACACGACATTTTGCACACTGTGTGAAATTAAGGACTTCTGCATTCCAACAATCATATGACAAGGAGGAAATAAGTTGGTCCAAGAGGTTACTGTCCTCTGAGCTACATCATATCCTACTTCATGCAGTTAAAATAAACAACAAATAACAAAAGGTTATAAACAACCCACCAGAACAAACTGTATTGCTATTATAGAACCACATGTGTTTGTTCTACAATACCAAAGCTTATAAGCTTAAAGCAGCTGGAAGATTATTTATCTAGATTTTAAAATCTGACTCTACAGGTAATGTTATTTCTAATCCAGTGAGTACATGAACAACTTGCTAAATCCTGTACAACTTCTGAACTTGTGACTGAGACAGAATGGTAGGAGTGTTGACTAAGTGCATGACTCTGTCTCACACAATCATATGAACAAAGTGAGTTGAACAGATACTAACCTAATGTTAACTGTGCAACAGTGTGTGATTTGTGGGCATTTTTTTTGTTAATCTACATCTTTACTGTGACCCCTGTGGCTCGTAGAAGCCATTAAAAATAGTCCTGATGGGAACCTGATGACAGCTGCTGTCTTTACAGAACCTTGGCAGCCCTGCAACATTCTCACTAAAAGACACACATGAAATTAAAAGCTATAATCTAAAATGGATTTATGACCCAAACAGACTGCTATGATGTAAATTAGTAACAAATATTTTGGTTTTCCAATGTTATCCAAATTGTGTTCAGAAGTTTCATGTGGTAAAATAGATATTTTAGTTTCAGACTGCTGTATTTGGAAAGTACAATAAAAAATAAGTGTGCAAGGAAAACAGAGTGTACAGTTTTAATTAGCTGTTTGTACCTTTTCAAATGATTACTAAATTTAGTAACACTTTCTGGACTGAGTTTACTGACACAAAGTGTGGCCAAGAGAGCATGAGATGTTGTTGGCATCACTCATTACTCTGAATTTAATCTGTAGTAAATAAAGAAAAATACAACTGGACTATCCCCACATACAATTTGTAATAAAAACCTGTTTAGAATGACATCAAATACTGGGAACACCACTGTGCCTATAAAAAGCTACTGTCAGGAGGAAATTATCATCTATAACCTGCAATACATTATGCAAATACAAGGAAATGCATAGGATAATTTTGCATGAATACAGGTCTGACAAGGTTCACTGACAAAACGTTAATGGAATAAAGAAGAGAGAAAGGGGGTTACATTAAAAAAATGGATTTGTTTCAAAAAGTAGTTGGTAACCCGGTTAAATTGTGTCAAATTATCAACACACCCAACCCACTTTATGACACCATACCAGTGACTGGCCCATGTGATCATTCCACAAACATGACAGCCTGAGATTGATGAAGCCTCACATGACACACCACGTTATGAAACTATGCAGTGGAGGAAGGATGCCATGCCAGTGTGGAACCCAAGATATCCCTTCTCCTGAACTATAAAAAAATATATCAATATAAATAAATCCAATCTGGCTGAAACTGTTGCAAAGTTTAGTGTAGGTCCTAGATAAATATGTTAAATGCAACTTAATAGTCTACAATGAAACATTTGTATTATTTAAGGCTTTAATAAACACTTGTGGCCATTTACTACCAAAAACTCAAAAGTAGACCAGAACTGTTACACCTAGAGTAGCTCATACAATTATTACATCCAACATACATCCAAGCTACAGTATTTAACACAGTCCAAAAACACCCTTCTTGTACACCCCTTTTTCATAGTAAAATGTGTTTGGTTTTCTCATCAGGTTTACTTATCAGATAAATCCATCTGAGTGTGGCAGAGGAGGAAGCTACTGACAGAGCCAGGGGCTCTATGTGTAATGTACAGTATGCTGTCCTGGTCAGTCACAGCAAACAGGGAAAGAGGAGAGGCTTTTTAGGCTTTCCTCCAAGGGTCAGCCAACCTTCTGCCCTCTGTGGTATTCTGGACACCACAGTAATGTGATCTGATGGTGTTTTGAGTGGGTAAAGCATTACGCAAGGCAATAGGGTTGCAAAGCAATATGTTTGTTTTGATTATTTTGGGTTTTTTTTATTTATTGGCTTAAGTGCTTTCATGGAAACTATATAATTGCTGTAGTTGAAATGTTATTTTTTGTATATATTTTGAAGGAAGATTAATATAAACATAAATCATTTCTAGGACAACTTGCTAGAAGTCTTCAATTGACTGTTTCTTATAAGGTCTCTATTAAAATAGAATGTGTTGTCTGTGTCCCCTCCAAGCATGCCTCCTCACAGATTTCCCCCCTTCAGAGTCGTTTCATGCTTGATGAATGAAGAGCTTATGCCAGAGGTATGAAGAGCACAGCTGACCTCTGAGTTAACAGAAACGCCTGCTGACTGTCTGTTTGCTCTAGGACTGATGCCAGCGCATCCACTCCCCCCACCTCAGCCCGCACATGCAGCATTTATAACAGTGGGTGCAGGGCACATTTATGGCATCAAAAATGTACCCTGGCACAGGCATGAGCCAAAGTGCAAGCAGCTCTTCAAAAAGGTGCGCTTTGAGGTCTGATGGTAAATATATCAGAAAAAGCAAAATGGTGAGCGATACATTTTTTTTTGAGGTATTTACAACTAACAAAGCACTTTTCTCCAGGTAGCATGCCTGACCCTGATTGAGAATGTGCACATGAACATATCATGTGCATACAGTCTGCAAATCAACTCAGGGAGTATTGAATATCAAGCTAACCAGCTCAATGATGCGTCACCCTGCCAAGTTGAACACAACCTCAATAAGTGCTTAAACAGCTTGGTAAAAAGCTTTGAGATACTAAAGTTTTTTCATTTGCTAAAACTCTGCACCTGCATGGCATACACCACATCACTGTACATACATCTTCTCTGAGATTTAATTTTTTGCTTATAGGCTTGTTTTTTTTTTCTTTTTTATGTAGTGTGACTACTGCCAAGTTGTGTCATGTTGTTTGGTCCTGTGGTTGTTTAAAGTGCTTTATCTATAAGGCTGGTAAGGTATTTAATATTTTAAAATGATGCAAATACTCACCTATAGACATACAAAAACACTAGGTTTAGGAGGGTTTTTGGAAAATATAGGTAAATTAGTATTTGATTCATCATTTTTTTAAATAGGTGTAAAAATAAATAGGCATAATGGAACAAATTTAAAAAATAAATCAGTATTTTTTTCTAAAGAATTTTACACTAATAATAAAATAAAACCCACCGACTTAAAAAAATAAAGAAAGCAAATAGATTTTAAAACTGTAACTATTTTGTTGAAGTTAAAGTAATACAATCATTAAAATTTGCATACAGACGTCACTTTTACACAAACCCATATCGGTACGTAACAGAGTACAAATGAAAGATATACTACATTTGTTGTTGGCGCAACAACCTGTAGTAACATAAAATTGTATTTGGATCAAAAATGAACCTAAAACACGGTTGTTTTAAAATAAAAAACGGTGTAAACGGCCTGCCTTGTTTGGCATTGATCCGCCACTATGAAGTTAACTCATTACAGAGCACAGAGTGTCCTCCGCACAATACGGTCTGCAAGACTGCGCAGAGCCTCTAGTACTTAATTCGTCTTAGTCGAAGCTTAAAGCGGGACATAACTGCTGTTTTCTTAATGCCACGAATGCTTAAACGCTGTAACGAAGACATAATTGATAAAGTCAAAGAGGAAACACGAGGAAAAAGAGAAGCAGGACGCTGCTTCTGCAACTTCCTATCCATGAGCTGATAACACGCTTCAAAGACGGTGTTTGTGGTGGGGTTATTCACTTACAATAAATGCAGGAATTTGTGTAAATGGGCGCAACGTGGTTGCTAATGAGGTAAGCGCGTGCAGCAGGATCGCTAGGGGCTACCGTTAGCATGTTAGCGAACACAACAAACACGTCTCCCTCGTTTGACTTCGCTTTACTGAAGTTAAATTACCCAAATTATGCAGCTGTTGTTCGTCCGTTTCACCCAACTAAACAAATTCATCCCTTCAAATCACACAACGAACTCGCAAAATTAAAAATAATGTTAGCGCACCCAACGTAACAAACACACACAAAACAGCTACCTGAATGCTGGGTCCTCTTTGCTACATCTCAGGGGCGGCGACGAGATCGCGTTTCTCTTGTTGAAAAGTTTCTGAAAGAGAGTCGGAGGCATTTTGTACCAACATAAATTCAGTAAGTTTTCCTTTTTGTTTTCAAATCCGAGATAAAGTCTTGTTCCTTGTAACTGTTTCCATGGGTGTCAGAGTCATATGACAGGCATTAGTCACAGGAGCTGCTGGGTAACCCTTTGCCTTTTGTTGATTGGCTGACTAGACACGGCAGCTACAACAAATTACCTGATTGGTTTATATTTTTGGCCTGGTACCACGTGGTTAGTGGGTTCGCTGTGTTGATGTTTTGTCAGGAATCGTGACACCATAAAATGTATTCAAAGAAATTGTGCAGAATTCACATTTAACAGAACTGCAAACACATTGTTAAAGACCAGTGCATTTTAAATGTAGTTAGCTGTAAAAAGCCTAAAAACAAGCAAAGATCCAAGTACACTTAAGCAGGTCATTAAACAATTTTTATTTATTACAAACATTGTCGCACATGAGCAAAGTTGGTAAATAAACTTACATAAATACAAAAATAAAACACAAAGAAACATTTAGTGTATTATAAGTTTATGTTTATTCTTTTTTAAAGCTACAGTAAAATATATTAAGTGATACACACCTAAACAAAAATACATAAAAATTTAATTCAAGACAAAAACAAAATACATATATTTTAGATGTTTGGAAAAATGTTTTACAATAAAATTCAAAACACTTTTGTAAGAACATGGATAGTCTTAACATGTACAGAGAAGCCACCTAGTGGTCATTAAAGTGATGCTTCTTTTAATGAGGGCAACAAATATTAAACGCCCATATTGAATAAAAATAAAAGTAGATTGAAAGATGTAGGTTCACTTAGTGAAAGACTTCAACTGCTAGGAGTCAAATACACATATAAAACACACACAATGTGCAAAGTACCAGGGTTTTTAAGAGACAGACAATCAGTTTAGAAAATACCCTCATTCTGTATTTACTGTGACAACAATGTCATTCACCTCCCTTAAATATTCTTCCACTGTGTCATGGATATCTGTTGTGTCAAACACGAATAGACAAAGTGAAATAACAATGGAAATTAGATAATTAGGACAAAAAAATCACAGCCACAATAGGTATTTTGTTTACACTGTCACTTTGTTAGAAGTACAGTTAAATTCTCTCTGCTATCTGTTTTAGCAATATCCAATCATTTCTGTGAAAACTACCTCCCTGATGGGAATCTGTTACTAATACTTCATCTTTCTGAAATGAACCACTCAGCTGTAACTGGCAGTCACAAGGTAGGGGGGGTTTGTGTGTCAAGTCTGGAAGGAAAGACAAAACTTCTGAGCTTGGCACTTCTTTTTCTCATCCTCTGAAAGAAGGCCTCTCCTTCATTATCACTGCCAAAGTCAAAGAACGTGGCTGAGCTTCTTGTCGCAGGTAACGTTTCACTGTTTGAGCTGATCTCACCCATTTTTGACACAACTGGATCAAGTCTCATTTGGCCAGAGGACTCGCTGGTGCCCCGAGTGACTGATGGGGAGGGTGACATGTGGTTGGTTTGGAACATCTCAGTAGTGATGGGGCTTTTAAACCAGACCTTCTTCTTACACAAAATAAGCTTTCTCTTGGTGAACTGGGAAGAAAATATTTATTTGACAGTGACCTTAAACTGTCTTAATTAAAAAAGTGTGTTTTTTAAGATTTTAGACCAAATGCAAAATAAACCCACAAGGTTTTCTTACATTTGGTGGCGTTTTCCTCTTGTGGGAACTGCCTATAGGTTCTAGAATAAAAAAAAAATTTAAAAAACAAACAGAACATTTTTTAAATTTTACATTGGGTAAAAATAGAGAAAAAGGACATCAAAAAACAAAAATGTAATGTTCAATTGCTAATTCAGTTTGTGTTCTTTTAGATTTTTACCTGATTCAACTGAGTCAGTTTGTATTTTACTCCTATTGTCTGAGATTTCCTGGTGGCTTTATATAGAAAACCAATAACCGGGTTAGTCAAGATGATCTTTTTTAATGCCTTTGACCAAATGTGAAGCAGCTTTTCTGTAAGTTGACTGAAACACTCACGTAATCTCACAGTTCTTTTTAGCAGGACTCATAGCAGCATCGCCTGACCAAAATGTAAGCAGACAAATATTAGCAGGACTTATACAAACACATCAAATTACATTATTCTTGCTTATTTTCAAAAGCACAACTGTAATTTTTGTTGTTAACGTACACAAACTATTAAAGCAAAGATAAAAGTGTCTTTCTATTAAGTAGTACCTATAATGATAGAGATGTCAGGGGGGTGATGCAGGTGGATATTTTCAGCATGACTAGATTCCAACAAGGTGGAATTTTTAATGAGATTTACCCTCAGCAACTCATTCTTGTTAGAAAAATTTGTAGTTTCCACTGTTAACAAAAAAAAAGGACAAAAGATGACCAAAAAATTTTGTCATTATTGTTGTTTACATTTTTCTAAATTCCAAAAGACACACACCACTTTCTTTTCTGAAGATTTCAGGGGACAGCAAGCTGCTCAGGGTTGTTGAGGAAGACGAGCAACGGTCGTCATCATCTTCGTCATCACCCTTCTCCAAATTTAATGTCGAGCCTGGCTCCAAGCTGCAAGATATTACACTATCAAGAGTATCGTCTTCAAAACCCTTGAGGACGGAAGTCACCTCATTGGTTAAGCAAGCTGTTTGGGACACTTTTTGGTGGCCAACTTTTTTATCAGCTGGTGTAACAGACGGGGCCGTTTGGCCTCTTGCTTTTTCAGAAATTGCAGGCCTGCTCAGGCGTAACGCCGATCTGAAGGGAACTGGCACAGCACTACCCTGTAGGTTCAAATGGGAAAGAGGTAAGAAGTAAAACAAAGCAGGTTCTAAGGTGCTCATAGCAAAGTCATAAAGACCATTGAAAAAAATAATATAGTAAGAAACATACAACTTCATCCTCACATTGATAGTTAATGTGCCCTTAAATTTTACTATTTGAAATGGATATTAAAAAAAGGCTTCCAGCTATTACATGCATTTGTTGACCTAGAAAAACAGCTAAAGTAAGTAGAAAGAAAGTAAGTCAACAAGGGTGATATTCATAAAGGAGTCATTTGGAATAGACAAGTCTATAATTTTTTATATACTTCTATGTATTCAGTCTGATTGTTAAATAAAATATGCAGTTAGAATTTAAAAGTATTCAAAACGTTCCAAGCACTGGGGTGTGTGTGAAAAAGTACTCTTTCACAGAGATAGTGGCTTTCACATATGGGACAGTATGTATGTATGTATGTATGTATGTATGTATGTATGTATGTATGTATGTATGTATGTATGTATGAACATGATAGGGTTAAATTACTCACCCTTACTTGGCCTACTGATTTAACAGTGGTTTCATCATCCCCTTCAGGTTCCTCTAGTAATGTGGGACATTTGTGTTTGCTGAACACACGTCTCTTCACCTCTGAAAGTTTTTTAAAATAGCATTTAGAATAAAAATGAATGTAGATGGTTATGATATGATGTTTAAAGTGCATACAACTTAGCATACGACAGAGTTTCAATGCACTAAAAAAATTATTTGCGATTTTTTAATAGAAATTTCTTACTTTCTCGACGCCTCAGTGGCAGTGCTGTTTTTACAGAATCTCGTTTTTGGGGAAACCTGCTGTCACTACGTGTAACTCGGAGCGCGTGTTGATTCATTTTAAATCCTTTTACTTCCACATAACATCGACTTTAGCCCTTCAGATACAAAAAATAAAGAAAGAATAAAGAAAAAGAAAGCATACTAAAAGTGTTATCCTTAACTGTCCTCCATCTTGCTCTGTGCGGCGCCTAGCAACCAGAACACCTGCCAGTTAGTGTTGCTAATGATGGATTTGTCGTCTTTCATTTCGAAAACCTCCAGACAGGCTTGACAAGGATTATAATAGAAAAGTCTAGTGTATACACTCCCCTGTAACATTAGTTTATCGCTTTGAGCAAGTTTTTGTCCACTAACTCAAATTCTAATCAACGCAAAGGTAAAGTTTACTGTGGCTGGCTGCGCCCCATTTGTACAAGAGTACATTGCTGCAGTCTGCAGCCTCCCGTGTCAAAGCTGGCAAAGCCGCTAACCGGATGGGCGGAGTTTGAAGTAAAACAGCACTTTTCCTTTGCTCCAGAATTGCTTGTTGGTAAAATAATTGTTTTATTTCTGTCAGATTGTTATTTTGTGCCCTCTTGTATATTAAAAGAAGAAAAATGGAAACTGAAACTAACTGCTTGAAAAAAGAATCTGAAATTGGCTCATTTTTAAAAATGTTTTTATGCAAAACACGTACAAGACTTTAACGCATGTTTAATATAAGGTCAGTGTTAAATAGTTTGACAAAAACAATATTAAAATTTCTAGAAAACTGAGGAAAATGTAGTCTTAAAATATATTTTTGAAAGCCCAGTTTATGTTGGTTTATTAGCTTTTTTTTTGCATCTTTAGAACAGAAACATGACAAACTTTCACTGGGAAAAAACAGACAAGACACTGGTTTAAAATCATTCCAGAATATCATTTATTTCACATCCCTTCTCCTGGCCCCTACCCACAGTCACGCCAAATTTTATTGCACTCAATCATTACAAGGATATGGTGCTGATTCCATTTTACATCAGAGTAGATAAATAAATAAGTACATTTCTTCCTACTACACATAAAAGAGAGAGAAAAAAAACAATCATTCAAACCATTGATTTCTTAAATATGCCTACATCAAGCTGTCCTCATTTATGTACATCCACATTGTTTGATGCTTTGGGATGATAATCAACTTCAAAAGCCTATACATTACTTCATTGTGTAAATTAACTGAACAAAAAAAATTTGGTTTTTGTTTAAAAGTTGAAAATTGTTCTATTTCCTCTCTGTGAAAGGAATTTATCAGCTTTGCTGAAATTAGCCCAAAGATTGAGCCATTATGGGCAACTGCTTACAACCTTCATTATTTTTTCTAAAAAAAACAAAATTAAATAAGAAATAGGGCTTTATTTTCAAGCCAGATGCAAATTGTCCCAGAAAAGCAGGGCAAACTGCATGCATTGCCCTGACGCCTGGTTCTGCAATAGTTTTTTATCTTAACCTGACACATTCTTTGTGCAAAAATATGGAAAAAGAAAGCTGATTGCACCATCTGTAGCATTTGATGATTGTTCCTCTCGGCTGATCTTTTACTCAGGGAAAATGTCCATGCATGCTGAATATTTGATCACAACCATGTAGTAATGACTTGCTGCAATGAATGATTTAAAAACATAAAAAGTGTAGTCTGGCTTGTGCTGGGGGGGGGGGGGGGGGCG
>JARVJO010000082.1:6332788-6345398 GCA_031762555.1 Cynodonichthys magdalenae
AATTTAAAAAGGCACGACCAAAACCATCCAACTCAAGAACTGTTAAAATCATGCTGGGAAAAAGAGAAAAAAACAAATCAAAAGTTTTGGGTGGGAAATAAACCAGAAAAGTGTAGAAAGTCTGATAAACAATATTGACATAAATCCATGTGCCATTGTCAGTGGTAGATCCATGGATATTTAGTCAGTAGTAGATATGAAATTATTAAAAAAGAGAAATAAAAACGTTTTAAATTCTATTATAATCAAATAATATATTAGTAAATAATATAGATATATTAAAATATATACAGATGCATCAAATAATATGGTGGATCAAATTGGTGTAGCTTAAAGTCCCAGAGTTTAGTGTGGAAGTACGGAGGAGAATAAGTGACAATGTATCAGTATATACAGGAGAAATGATAGCAGAACTATTAGCTATAGTGGATTGAAGATAATCAGCCATTACGATCAATAGTGTACTCTGATTCCAGCTCATCATTAATTAGTATCAAAAATAATTATTCAGAAATAGACCAGACGTTTTAATAGAAATACAACAAACATTGTCCAGAATCAAAATGATGGGGTTAATTATCATATTATCATGGATTCCAGCTCATGTCGACATTAGAGGAAATGAAAAGGCAGACAAAGCTGCAGAAGAGGCTACTAGACATGTTTTAGTTGAAATAGATGTAAAAGTTAGTCGAACAGAATTAAAAAGTGTCATAAAGAAGAAAATGAGGGAAAAGTGGCAAAAACAATAGGAAGAAGAAGAAAAAGGCAAATGGTTTCATAGGATTCAGAGGAAGGCAGGAGAGATGAGAAGTGCTGAAAGGAACAGAAGGGAAGAGATAGTTATATCCTGTCTTAGATTTGGACATACAGGATTAAATAGTACTCTATTTTTAATAGGGAAACATGACACTGGTAAATGTGATTGTGGGGAAAATGAAACTGTAGAACATGTTCTGACAAACTGTCAGAAGTATAGAAATGAAAGAGCTCAACTGATAAAAGGCTTGCTGAAATGAAAATTAAAGATTAAATCCAACTGCAAAACTCAGTATCTGATAGTTCTCAAGCTTTGATTAATTATCTTAGATTGGCTCGATTATTTGATAGGATATGAGTTTTTTTTTTTTTTTAGTTGTTAGTAAGAGTCATTTCAGTCCACACTCCATCCCAGTTGGTGGCTGTAATGCACACCTAAAGTTTTTTGCCAACCGCCAATAAAATTTAAAAAGAAGGTTTGGACCATAGGCCACTTCTTAGTACCAAGGCTTTCTGGCTGATGTTTTTGTCATTTTTGAATGTTGGTGGTGCTTTCACACTCATGGTAGCATGAGACGGACCCTACAAACTAGTGATGGATAAACCGAGGCTTTCTGAATCACTGAATTAATATGAATCAATTGTGCTGAAATGACTCAGTGTTTCGAATCATTTGATACATTTAAGTGTTGCTCCATCTGCTG
Source organism: Cynodonichthys magdalenae (assembly GCA_031762555.1). Taxonomy (NCBI): domain Eukaryota; kingdom Metazoa; phylum Chordata; class Actinopteri; order Cyprinodontiformes; family Rivulidae; genus Cynodonichthys; species Cynodonichthys magdalenae. Next base: position 6,334,252 of record JARVJO010000082.1, read on the forward strand.
GCCAACCTTTAACATTACATCTGCCTGAAACAATGAAAGACGTGTCGTGAACCAGTCAGCCTCTGTTCTGTATAATAAAGCTTCTACACGCATCTTGTATATTTTGACTGTTTTCTTTAAGAACAATAATAAAATATTACAATAAAATATGGCTGTGCCATCATAAAATACTGCATGTGATGAAGATGTGTGCTGCTCTGTGAAGCAGCTCTGATATTTATATGAACCTGAAGAAGTCTCTTGGAGGAGAGACGAAACGTTTCATTAAAAAAAAGAAGCTGTCCAGAGGACCTACTTATTTTTCCTTTTGAATTTTTTACCTGGATTACTGAGATGCATCAGGACTTATTGTTGATAATTATTGTTTTGATTAACTAAATATGGCCTATAAATAAAAGTTTAGTAATTATCTGTATTGTTTTTTAATAATCATAGCATTTTGCTACAGTTTAAAGAAAAAAAAAAACACCCAGGATTTGAACTCACTTCCCCCACATGGGAGACACACATCTCATCCACCACTACAACATAATCACACAGTAACTCTGTCTGTTTTAGTAAAAACTTATAAATACTCCACACAATTTTCTTACACATATTGATACCTAATATAAAAAAGAAGTTAATTATTCAACGGGATCATTACAGAAATACTCTTCGGCAAGAAATACTATCATTAAAAGTTATTTTAAAAGAAAATGGAAATGCTTGTGCAAAAGGGGGTAAGGGGGGTTCATAGATCATTTTTATTTAAAAATAAGATTGTTTCAGCAGAGATGGATTTCAATCTGTTGCTCTTCTTTGCTGCACCTCTCCAGTTTTGTAGACTCTTTCACGTGGCACCTCCCTTTAAAAAAGCACGGCTTTCACGTTAATCAGGTCCTTTTCAAAAGCCTTGAGTTGAAACATTTCAACACCTGTGTGACGTAACGAGGTCTCGTTTGGTGTAGTCACGTGATCATGAGCGTGCTGAACCAGCGCTCGAAACACCACCTCGCGACACTCCTGCTTCATTTGCTCGAAACAGTGTCGAGCAGGAGGTGTCGAGTGTAACATCACTACTACAACCCACACAAGTGGCTCAGGTAGTGCAGCTTATCCAGGATGGCACATCAATGCAAACTGTGGCAAGAAGGTTTGCTGTCTCTGTGGAGGTGCTACCAGGAGACAGGCCAATACACCAGGAGACATGGAGGAGGCCGTAGGAGGGCAACAACCCAGGAGCAGGACCGCTACCTCCGCCTTTGTGCAAGGAGGAACAGGAGGAGCACTGCCAGAGCCCTGCAAAATGACCTCCAGCAGGCCACAATTGTGCATGTGTCTGCCCAAACAGTTAGAAACCGACTCCATGAGGATGGTATGAGGGCCCAACGTCCACAGATGGGGGTTGTGCTCACAGCCCAACATCGTGCAGGACGCTTGGCATTTGCCAGAGAACACCAGGATTAACAAATTCTCCACTGTGCTCTTCAGGTTCACACTGAGCACATGTGACAGAGTCTGGAGACGCCGTGGAGAGCATTCTGCTGCCTGCAACATCCTTCAGCATGACCGGTTTGGCAGTGGGTCAGTAATGGTGTGGGGTGGTATTTCTTTGGAGGGCCGCACAGCCCTCCGTGTGCTCGTCACAGGTAGCCTGACTGCCATTATGCACCGAGAAGAGATCCTCAGACCCCTTGTCAGACTATATGCTGGTGCGGTTGGCCCTGGGTTCCTCCTAATGCAGGACAATGCTAGACCTCGTGGCTAGAGTGTCAGCAGTTCCTGCAAGATGAAGGCATTGGACCTATAGACTGGCTCATTTTGACTTGTTTTAAAGACTTTACATCAAAGTTGGATCAGCCTGTACCGTGTTTTTATACTTTAATTTTGTTTGTGACTCCAAATCCAGGCCTCCATTGGTTAAAAAATTTGATTTCCATTGATTATTTTTGTGTGATTTTGTTGTCAGCACATTCAACTTTGTACAGAACAAAGTATTCAAGGAGAATATTTCATTCATTCAGATCTAGGATGTGCTGTTTGAGTGTTCCCATTATTAGTTTTTTTGAGCTATATTTATATTCTATTTAATTTCTTAAGTCTCTCTATCAAAAAATATTTGCTTACCTCTCCTTCACCCTTAGTTGCAAAGTAGTTTTTCTCAGGAACATCCACCAGTTTGATGAGGTTACATGGCAGTGGAGCCCCAACGTGACCTGTAAAAAAAGAAAAAATACATCAATGTCTCGTTTTTCCCAACTGCAACAATCTATTTCTGTCACTTTTATAAATCCCTAAATGTGATCACATGTGATGCGACTCATTAATTTTATTTTTTGAGGATGAAAATCCAACAGCTTACACTATGTGATTTTTTTTATTCATATACTATAACTGAGCAGCAGGGGGCGCTGTGTTACTACATTTCTGGTAGTTTAAGCAGAGGTTGCTGTTTAACAGTCTATAAAAAAATTACAGTTTCACCATTGGCACAAAGCTTACAGGTTACATTGAAAACATGCACCTTTCTCTTACAATGTCTGTTTCTAACATCTCTCGTTTACAGTTTTAATGTTTTTCACTAATTTGTTGTAAACTTTAAAGTCCAACCACTCCTTCTTTTGTTCTGTTTTTTGTGGCTTTTCAAGGACACGTTGTGGGTCATTTTAGATCATTTGGATATTTGAACCAGACTTTAAAAATGGTTCAATTTAGTTCCTAATTTTTTCTTCACCTACTTCTCCTCTGCGAGGCAGCTGGTACCTCCAGCAGTCCCTGTGTCAACTGTCTACAGTAGGTTGTTAATTCTTGTTTGGATCGTATCAAAACAAGGTTTTGTAAAACAACCAAACAAAAGAACATAAAGCTAAATCCAGCCTGTTTAAACAGCAACTTATATTTTGGTGGAAATCACCCAGAAGAGTTTTGGCCTAACTGCTCTTTCATCTCCACCTGTTTCATAATGCCTCACCCTTTTTTTCCTTTAATAGGAAGTGATACGCAGCTTTGTTTGCTCATCTTTTATTCTCACCCTACTTTTTATTTCCCCAGCCATAAATCATTTACTTGGAGCAAATATATTGCTCTCTGTCTAAGTTGTTACATCACTGGGATTCCATGTGCACAGTTAAATAAATGTTTGGTTATGAAATAGAGACAGTTGAGACGAAAATGATTCATTGAATCAGTTTACAAACACAATGAGCATAAATATTTCTCCCAAGCGTGGGAGTTGATTATTCCTTAAAATCCCGAATTGCTGTCCTCACTTTAAAGCTTTGATCCAAGTCTAGGATCAAAATAATTTCAGTGGTTATAGTGGAGGTGGGAAACTTCTTGTCTCTCTTCAACCTTTTGCACAAAAGCAGACGCTCACCTGAGGTCCAGTCTCCAGGCGTGGTGTAGGTGCAGCCCGCCGTGCACTCTGTTTGGCCGTATGCTTCGTAAACCTACACAGAAACAAAGGTGCTTTTTCTTTTTCCTGTTTGTTCAGGGGGTCCTAATTTAGCATTGAAATTATGTCTGACCTGGCATCCCAGAGCTGCTCTGAGAAAACCCAGGACAGTAGGTGAGGTAGGAGCTGCCCCTGTAATAATCATCCTCAGTCTTCCTCCCAAGCTAGCCTGTGTCAAAGAGAAACAACTCATTGTCACAAATAAAGTCTCGGATTTGAAGGTGAAAGAGGTTTAAAAGCACAAATCATGACTTTTTAACACCAGAAAAAGAAAGTATGTTGATAGTATTCAAACTACATAGAAAGAAAAATAAATTTTTAGAAATATTTAATGTCCCGGAAAAGAATTAGAACATTCATTACATTAACCAGCTGCATGCTTCTTCCACATTTGCCTGTTACAATTTAAAAAAAAAAGATTTTAATCAAATTTATACATAAACTGGGACTGATATTAAGCTTCTGCATTGAGCCCACAGGGAGATGTCAACAGTGTTTCAGTTGAAGCAGCATTTACCTGGATCTTACTGAAGAAAATTTTATCCCAGATGCTGTCGCTGCGAATGATTCCACTGCTAACTTCAGCACCTTTTCTCTTGGCAGCGAAGTTGAGCAACCAGCGCTTCAGTGGGGTGTTCGCCTGGTTAAAAATCTGCAGAGAAGACCAAGAAAACACACGTTTTTATGTTTAGCTTAATCTTTCTTTTTCCACGTTAAAATGCACGTTTATGTAAATTACAGGTCTACTAAGATTGTATCATAGTATCTTACAAGAACCATTCCCTCAGCTTTAAGATTTAGCAGCTTTTGTCACATAAACCTTTGAGGAAACCAGAGGAAACCTAAAACAGTTGTTCTGTAGATATGACAGATCAAAACTGTCATGTTCAAAAATAGCACAAATTTCAGATTTTTTGTGAGAGTGCTGAGTCAGCAGTCACTCTTGTTTATTTTTTTTTCTTAATTTAGCTAATTTTTAGCTAATAGCTACAATTTTGCTAATTTTAGCTTTCAGCTTTTTACTACATAGCTCAATTAATTTCAGCTTGTATTTTGCTTGTTTTAGCTCATGTTCTGCTAGTTTGAACTTCCAGATACCTCATTGAAACTATAGGCCTATATTGGTTTTAGATTTTAGCTATTGTTTTGCTAATTTTAGCTTTCAGCTTTTTACTACATAGTTCAACACATTTCAGCTTGTATTTGGCATATTTTAGCTTGCGTTCTGCTAGATTTAGCATCCAGATACTGTATTGATAGTTTTATTGGTTTTAGCTATTGTTTTGCTAATTTCAGTTTTCAGCTTTTTACTAAATAGTTTAACTCATTTCAGCTTGTATTTTGCTTGTTTTAGCTTGTGTTGTTCTGCTATTATTTTGACCAGATACTATATTTATATGATTTATTGGTTTTAGCTTTTAGCTATTGTTTTGCTAATTTTAGCTTTTGGCTTCCTACTGCATATTTCAGCTCATTTCAGCTTGTATTTTGCTTGTCTTAGCTCGTGTTCTGCTAGATTTAGCACCCAGATACTGCTTTAAAATTGTTTATTGTTCTTAGCTAATGTTTTGCTAATTTTAGCTTTCAGCTTCTCACTGCATTAACCTCATTTCAGTTTGTATTTTTGCTTGTTTTAGCTTGTGTTCTAATTGTTTCAGCGTCTGTTTTGCTCAGTTTAAATTTTGTTTTAGTTTCGGCATCTTCAACACACTTTTTTCAGCATTCAACATTCACATTGCCTTTTTGGACAAAAAAATGCACATTTTTCCAATTTGTTTATTTGAAAACCCTCATGTCAGTTCAGCTGACCTTGTCGTACATGCGGTTGAGCAGTCGAGGAACCACTGGGAAAATGGTCGGCCGCAGAACCTTCATGTCGTCGGGCAGGAGACGGATGTCACCCTGATAGAAGCCGATTCGTCCTCCATGACAAATCACCACAGACTGCAGAGACAGACAAGAAGAGCTTTAACTACTGGATACGAATAAGAACTTGTTTAAACACTTATAAAAGCATAGAAGGAGTACTGTTTTATACTGTATGTAATATGAAAAATTACAGAAAATATTGAGAAGATAAGAATGGTAAATGTGAATTGCCTCACAGAAAAAACAAAACAAAACAATAGTTTTTCTAAAATAAACCACTCAGTGACAAGGTTTGACACTAAACCTCCTGGATAATGAGCCTGGGTAACATCTGCCTCCACCACTTGTGTGACAGTAAATCAACCCTTATTTTGCTAAATTCAGTCACTTTCAGGCATTAATGCCAGTATTGATGTCCTCATACTTATTGTAAATCTCATGTATTTTTTCTTTTTTGGCACACAGACGAGTTTCAGGTTATTTAGTCAAAAGAGGAACCTGACTAAGTTATTATGTTGTTTCAGTAGTGTTTTTACATTGAATTCAGATGGATTTCAATCTGTCCATGCAATAATGATAGTAAAATTTAGGCACAAAGAGGAACTAGTGTTCACTAACATTTTCTTAATTTAACTAGACAGAAGATCCCACAGGTGGAAGATGTTCAGTGTTTTTTATTGTTTAGTTTGTTTTATCTTACGTTTGGTGCAACTAAATGTTAAGTGTTATATAAAAGTTAAAGCACTGAATAAAAAAAATCTTACTTCGCTACAACAAAATCCCAATAATTTAACTGTATTTTTAATTGCATTATAATAAAAGGATAACATAACATAAATATTTAATAATAGATTAACATTTGCCAGTTAATATGAAAAAACAAACACAAACCAGTTTTGGGAGTTAAAAAAAGCTACTTCAAACCAACTGTTCCATTCATTTTTTGTTTTTTAATCTTTCAAAGCATCTTGTTCCCAAAGCTGTCAAAAACTGTTGCACTAGAAAGTGCACAAATTTGGAACCAAAGCAAAAACATTCAAATAAAGATCTTTAAAAATGAACTAAAGTGGGTGAGTGGAAGTGCTTATGTTTGTGCCGAAACCACAAAGACTAATTTGCCCTACAGAAAAAAAAAAGAAACAACCTATAACAAACACGTGAATGAGATGATTCATCCAAGCAAAACAAGTTTTTGCACGAGTGAAGTTATTTAATCCACTGCTTTTCAAGTTTTAATTTAACTACTTGAATGATTCATTCCTTTATACCTCCAGACTCGTAAACACGGATTCATTTAGAAAATAAATTATTATTTTATCTGCTTTTCATGATGGGTTTTATTAGAATATTGTAGAATTTCTTCTCATTTTAATCAGATTAAGGGTTATTTTGTGATATTTTTTAAAAAAATGATTCCAACACAACATTAAGCTGCATGACTTCTCATGTCACACAGCAACTCAGACAAGTAAATCAAAATTTAGGAAGTGGCTCAGTTGTGAAGGGATTTTGATTTTTCTTTCTCTCACACACCTCCACACACTCTCCTTTTGCAGATTATTGCATTTTTAAGCAACTCTTTCAAGCAGCTCTAAGAAAAATGCAACATGTGGTTTTTTTTTATTGATGTTTGTCAAGTTGAGGGTAAAGCAAAGTGCACTGCCCGCTCTCTTTAGTTTTTTTTGTTTTTTTTCAAAAACATTGTGGCCATCAGATGCAGAGGTCTGTTTATGATGCTGCTGAATTTGCTTTTAATGTGTGACCTGTTGAGCAGCTTTAAGGGGAAGTTAGGTGGTTTCCTGTGTCGGAGTGAAGCGTCTCTGACAGCAAGGCTGAGCGGCGTGTTGATTTAACCTCAGCTCTGTGAGGCTCGGGTTTGTCACACACAAGCAGCACACACACTCAGTTATCCCCCAAATGAAATAACACCTTTGAGTTAAAAAAAAGAAAAAGAAAAAAGGGGACAAAAACATCTCAACTCAACACTGTTTACCGCTGGTGTTTTGTTATTGAATCAGTGATGCAAAGCAGTCTAAACCTTGAAATCAGTTTGTCTTTCTGAGCTCTGGATTTTTTGCACTTACAGGTAGTTGGACCATAAAAAGAACCCAAATTGGTTTAAATAAAAGAGAATTTATTTTGAATTGTAGAATTTTTTTGGTCCAATTAGCTCGGAACAATAAACCTCAGTAAAATCAGTCAATCGTTGCTAACTGAAAAGCATTTAGGATGATGACAGAACAAAAGAGCAGATAAACGCTCTGCATGAGAACAGGAAGCTGATCCTTCCTTTGCATATTTGAATGGTTATTGTACTCTTGTAAGGTGCTCTGAAAGTCCCAAGGCGTTATTCAAAAATAAAATCAGCATAAAAAGTGTAACTTGTCCCCTTTGTCCTTTTTGATGTTTAGAACACTTTTATGCATTGAGAATGTTTAGGTAGTTCCTTAATCACGTGTTGCATCAAGTCTGATTGACTTGAATAATGGTGGCCATTTTCAGTTTCTCCTTTTAGCATAAATTTCTCTGCATAGTTGTCTGATTTATTTATTTAAACTGTGTGTTTTTTTGCCTCTCAGGCCAAAAAGCAAAATAGAAAAGAAGAAGAAAATGAACAGGTTGCATTTAAGTTTCTGCTCTTTTCACAGCCCAAAAATCCCTTTAAAGGCAAATGCCAGAAATGTATTTAAGGAGACACAGCACCACCTTTCAGCTTCTAGGTGGATGACCAATGTCTGACTAACATCCGTCTAGCTGAGGCAAGAAGGATGGAAATTGAAGCAATATTTCCTCTTTTTTTCAATCCCAGTGTTTTAACCAATATTCTGACTAAAACTGAAACTTTTCACAACTCTTTCACTCTCACAACTATATGTCAGGGCAAAAAATCCCACAAAATTCCTTTCATATCTCGAAGCAATTTTGGTTAAAGTTAAAATGGGAAAAAAATGGAGAAAAAAAATGCAAACACATGCTTTACAATAAACAAGATCTCTACTGCATGTAAAGTTTTTATAATTACTCTCAGGCACATTCTTGGAAATCTAAAATGAATCCTTTTCATGCACAACATGAATCAACAGCCAGGCGTGGCATTCTTCCCTAAAGTTGGAAAGCAAAACTTAAGAGAGAATCTTTCCGCCCCCACACGGCTGCACCGGTGACACCCACTTTATTTTCCACTCCCACACATTCTTCCTCTGCCCACACTAACATCCTGAAACTCCTCATCCAGCTCCTGGGATCCAAGAAATCAGCTAATTTACCTCGATTAGTCTTTCAAACATGTGAGCCAGTGGCAGGAAGGAGATGAGGCAATCGTCTTGGTTTGGGAAAATGACTTTCTATAGAAGACACAAGGAAGGAAACAATCAGAAGGCTTTAATATGAGATAACAGCTACCAGAGAGCAGCTGGTTTTGTTCTGAGAACATATATTCTAAATTATTATAATTTTTAAGTCCTTCCAATAAATAGAAAAAAAAATAATGTAACTTACATCAGTCACTTTGAGGAATCCTGCAAAATCTGCCACTACGTTTCCATGAGAAAGCATGACTCCCTTTGGGTTTCCTAAAAAAAACACACAGCAACATCAGAAAACAGGTTCTTTACAGATGAAACTGACACTTCATGTCAGGTTTATTACCCTCGACTAAATCTTCAAATAAAACACCTAAGAGGGGCATAGAGTCAGATAAATGTTTCTCTGATATTTTATTCACATTTCATCCCTTAGAATCTAAGAATGATGTTTTTAGTTATTTTTTGACTGAAACCCTAAAAAGAAAGGAACAAACCTTAAACTATGGACCTGCTGAGACAAACCACACTCCCTGACATTTAGTTTACAACCGTAAAAGATAATGTGTGCTTCTAATCTTTTAAACTCTACAGCTCAGACTCATTGACACACAGAGGACTGTAATAATTACATGATGCAATGACCCTCAAATAAAGGTTGTGATCTTTTAGATCTGGGCCACACACAGCTGTAAGCAATCCCATTTTTTTTCTTTGCAAATAGCTCAGCAGATGTTGCAACACAGAGCATTTGTGAGAAATCCAGTGTGACGTCTGGAAAACAAAATTTATGCTGGATTGGCTGCAGGTCATTTTACAGCCAGCAGGTGGCGATGTGTTCAACAGGGCCTGCATGGTTCCACTACTGCTGGTGACTCTGGTAAAACAGAGTCCTTAAATGACCTCACTTCTGCTTCCTTTTTGTCTGTTTGTTTCAGCGGTTGGCGCTCTTCTCAGCCAAGACCTCCCTAAAACAGCAGCTCAGCCTTACAACTGGCAGTCAGGCGGGGTGGGGGCGGGGTGCTCCACACACTGTGGATGTTTATGTAATGAAAGGAGGGAAAATTATCCTCTAAGTCTGAGATCATTCAGATGCCGTGAATCAGCAGCATTTACAGGAAATGCTTGGACTGAAGCTTTAAAAGTGCCCCTCATGCTGAAAGGCCTTAACATTTAACTCACTGTCTTTTAGGTTAAAGATTAATACAGTTAGGTTCTTAAGCCTGATGTCAATTAAAAGAAAGAAAAAGGTGCATGCATTAAATAGGGTAAACAAACTTAAATTTTGTAGAGTGCAAACTTCTTTTTACTGTTTCCAATACAGCACATGGCCAAACTGTCAGCTCTAACAGTAATGCCTGATTTTCACCAGTTTTCTGTTTTCTTGCAGAGAGACAATTTTCATGAAGTCACATGGTGTCAGCACCAAGCTAAACACTAGGGCAGCTGCTTGATATGACAGGCGACTTCCTGTAAATGCTCACGTGGGCCAAAACTCAACAAGTGCCCCAGTTTACACCTAATAACTCGTTGGCTTCTTGGAAATGCTAATGCGCTGCTCTGTTAGAGAAAAAAAAAAAGGAATTTAGAGGAATTCTGCATGAAAAATCAATAAAGAGCATCAGGTTGTGCTGTCCTGTTGTGTAATCGTGCAGAGTAAGTGTTTGATTCCACTTTTTTTTTATGTTTTTGAAGTTGTTCCGATTTGCCTCAATCAGTTTGCTTAAAGCAGGAGTTCAGGCCAAGACTAAAGGTGGATCACTGTCATCGGAACTGTAATCATTGTTCATCGTCATCAGTTTCACAATTATTTACAGAAAATGCTGTAAATATGTGTAAGTGCAAATAAGCTCAAATGCATGAATATTCTAATATTTAACTTTTTTAGATTGAAAACCACTAAAAATTATTTTTAAATTTACACAATTTAACACCCCTTCCATAAAGAAAAAAAAAAAACTTCCACCATTGCACTTCTCTTGAGAGCATGATTACATAAACACTGTTTATTGTTACAATAATCTGTATTGCTGAGTATTTTGTCATTAGATTACTTAATGATCCTCGTCCAGACCGGTGTGCAGCTGATGCGTACTGTTTAAGAATATGCCAGCAAAACACGCAATGTTCCAGGGAGATTCATTCTAGCTTGACGGATTCATTGTTGGTGTGTAAAACAAACAAAAGGTGGAAGGGCACAAATGATAAGATCAGTTGTTTTTTTAAGTTGCAGAACAGGCAGAGCGGTAATAGTGTCATTCAGGCATATTTTGATAAAAATGTGTTATTTTTTTTATCACAATCCCTTCTCTGTTTTACAACTTGTGTTTCACAGGAAGAGGATACACACAATTGTTGTATCACTAAAATTAGAAACATCCTGTCTATAAATGATGCAGAAAAGCTGATCCATGCATTTATCACGTCTAAGCTGGACCACTGTAATTCTTTATATTCTGGGTGTCCAAAAAACTCTTTAAGAAGTCTTCAGTTGATCCAAAATGCTGCTGCTAGAGTTCTAACGAGAGTTGGAAGGAGAG
>JARVJO010000082.1:6349223-6367322 GCA_031762555.1 Cynodonichthys magdalenae
AGCCGGTCGAGGCAGATGGCCGCCTGTCCTGAGCCTGGTTCTGCTGGAGGTTTCTTCCTGTTAATAGGGAGTTTTTCTCTCCACTGTTTGCTCAGGATGGGAGACTGTGATGAAGTGACTCAACACAAACTGCTGGCTTCTTCTTTAGCTTGTTCTTTTTTCATGTACAGAGCCCTGAGACAATGTATGTTGTGAATTGGCGCTATATAAATAAACTGAATTGAATTGGGCGGCTGTGGCGGAGTGGTTAGGGGCGTCATCCTGGTTCGATCCCCCCCGTACCAGCTGTCTCAGTTGTTGTGTCCTTGGGCAAGACACTTCACCCACCTTGCCTGCTGCTGGTGGTAAGAGGGTCTGGTGGCGCCGGTGCATGGCAGCCCCCCCTCTGTCAGTGTGCCCCAGGGCAGCTGTGGCTGTAGGTTACTGCCATCAGTGTGTGAATCCAAGTCCAGGTGGACTTGATAAGGCGCTATATAAGTTCATGCCAGCCAGGAATTGGGAAACTGAACACCCAAAATGTATTTTCCTGTTATGTGGAGCCACCTAAATGTTGTTAAAAAGTCCAGTGGTGCACAGAATGAAGGGAAAACCATGAACTATACATTATGTGCTTTGATTCTTTACATTTGTATTATTGTTTAATACATTTTTTTTTCAGTTGATTTAGCTTTTAAGTCTGACTTTGTAGTATTATTATACATGCATCCACATCAATAGAAGATTTCTTCATTAAAATGTTGTGATTTTTAAATTCTCATTTATTATTAAAAGAATGAAACATTTAGGCATTATTATATGGCCTTGTAAAGAAACATTGTTTTTTTTTCTTTTAAAGATACAGTTTTCAAATTACTATAAAAGTGAAATAAATCTTTGGGTTTGAAAGGTGCTTGAATATTTATGGAAACTATTTTGGGAAAGTTTGTGACATGAAATTTTAATCTAATTGTTCTAGATGTTTTGTGCTTTATAAGTACATATTACAGTATTACTCAGTATCACATCTTGTCATTTTACAAACCTGACCATGATAGTTATGCATCTATTCTAAAGTAATCTAAATAGAAAAGGTAGTAAACTGTATAATGAATACTTGAGGCCATATTGCTGCATCTCCTTTTTCCTGGATATAAAACTCACACAAACACCACACATTACCTGTTGTTCCACTGGTGAAACACACAATGGACAGGTCATCTGGTGCTGGTGGCTGTTGAGAAAGAAGCAGCACTGATTAAAAAGATCACAACTTATTCTGAGCTGAATCTTGCATTTGTTTTTTATTTATAATGACCCACATGTACAGTTATCTTTTTCCTGTCATCACAGCTGCAGGGCATGCAGTCTCAATGCTCATGTAACAAATCTGCTTTCACTGAGACTATTTAACCAAAATGAAATTGAAGTTACTTTTTTTTTTAAAGTCTGATGTTCTAAAGCAAAGAGTAAATAGTTGTTCAGCTGGTTAACGAGGAGAATTTAACCTGTCAGTGTTTATTGTTGAACCTGTCAACACAAGGTTACGAGAAGCTGAGGCAGTTGTCACTGTTCCAGATGCGTGGAATAACTTTCAACAATGCATGTGTCAAAACTTTTTACATAACAGGATCAAAATATGCTTCTTTTATTTTTTATCTGTGCTTTGTGTTTATGGTTTTCATCATCGTACAAAACTGCAAACATGCCTCTATTATTTTACTTACCATGGGTTTTCTGTGGTGCTCTCTCCCCAACGCCTGTAAAACAATAAGAAAGATTTTCAAGTAATTACATATGAATATAACATTTGTAACATGACATCCTTCCTTCAAATTTAAGTAAAACATACTGATTTTTGTCTAGAGCTTTTGGTCTCTTTTTACCGTTTTTTTGTTAATCAAAAATCTGATATTTGATTGTTGCTACTTGCCAACATATATTAAAAGTCACTGCCTTATTTAGGTGTTTTAGTCCAGTTTTAAGAGCAAACTGAACTGTGTACATGTATTAAAAGGTCATACTATTATCTACCTGTCTACATCTGCCTGTTTGCTGTACAAAGCATTAACTGTCATCAAATGAATAGAAATTATCATAACACTGCAACCATGGCAACGCATCTGTTTACCTGTGCTTGAGTCTGTACCTGTGAAGTCCTGCGTTAGTCAGATTCTGACAGGCTACAGGCGATCAGATAAGTGCCTCGCCACATACACTCGCCCTGTTTATGCCTGTCTCCAATGGAATCTTAACACATTTGTTTTGGCTGGTTGAACGTGACATATCTCTCAGTGCATTGCTGAGATTCCTAAAACTATAGGGTGGCATCCTAGTAAGTAGTACACTTGTACACAAAAATTATCTTTCAATATTATATATGGCCAAAAATCTTGTTTTTAGACTGCTAAACTTAGCAAAAGTAGATATTTTAGATGGAAAATTATCCTTATTTCAAGAATTGCATTTGTCTTATTCCTGTCTCAAAACGAGATAAAAATATATATATTTTTGGCTGGATATCAGATTAAAAGACTTGATTAGATGGACACTTTATAGGTGTTATTGTAGAAGCATACTATCTAGCCGTCTCACTAATTGTATTTACACTAAACCTGATATTCCACCTGCTAACTATGACATTATTGTTCAGGGCTTTGAACTGGAGAGCAAGTCTTTCACCCTGACAGGCTCCGAGCACGATCGTAAATATTTGTTCCTTTTATCCAGCTCTGAAAAAAAACCAGCTTTGCCCTCCTTATGATAAAGACACACCTTCATGCTTTGTTCATGAGTCCATTAGACTACTTGCCACGTTCATAAAACGTAACTGACAAGTCAAGAAAGATGAAAACACAAACACAGCCAGAGGGCAGTCTGAAGAGCATCCTGCTGAGGCTGCTGGGTAATTAAACACCACACAGGAAATGCAAATTTTGCTCTCATATCCTAAAGTGGGTCATGCTATCATTACTTTTTTTTTTACATGGTTTGTATGACCTTTTATAAATGAAATGTTGTTGTATGTAGAGCATATGAAAGGCTATGTGAAACAAAGTAACAGAGTTACACAATTAAGGTTTGACAAGTTAAGCCTGTTTTGACAACCTTTATTTTTTTATGTCTTAGAGAATTGAAAACTCAGCACCCTGTGAGTGTCAGGTTGATCTGATTTTGGTAGTGCTGGCAGAGCCTAAATTAACTTTTGTTGGGCGTCAACATCATCAAGTCTTTTTTTTTCTGCTCGTAATGGGGGACTAAGCGAGAGAAAGGAATACAGTTTTAAATAAAAATCTGGCAATACAAAATAAAAGTTTCAACCGGTTGTGTTGTCAATGCTTTTATCATTTGTATAAACATGTTTTTTTAAAATTTTATTCTTGCCTGAAATCAAACGAGCTGGTATAGTGAAGAAAACATGCACCTCCCTTAGTTCTTCAAATATTGCCTTTAAGCTATTTTGTTGTTTTGTGGTATTAATAATTCTATTACATTGATATTTTGCTAATTTCTATCTATTTTTGCTTCTGTTTAGCATTGTCACAGTTGCTAGGCGACAGGACATACACTGTGGGAATAAACAGAAGGATGGACCGTCCAAATTCACAGACTTTTATCTGGTCTTCGCGGTCGAACAAGGACCTGGCCCGCCTAGACTGGGTAGGCCGGATCCTTCAATAGACCCAGCCTCTAAATTTGGACACAGCTGGTCTCTCTGCAAATCGTACCTCCACTTCCTGGATGGCATGCACGTGGACGCCACAGCTCTTGCCGCGCTCCACGACATCACATCCAAAGGCATCCATCAGGATGATTCTTTGCAGCCTGGGAGTCTCCTTCCGCTCCACATTTTCTAAAAGCACCTGAGCTTTCTCCACTTTGTCGCAGATTACTGTGGAAATGTCAGCTGAAATAAAACAAGCACACAGCCTTGTGTGAAAACTAGCAAAATAATAAGAAAGGAAAAACATGCCAAGTTGGAATTCAGTTGGAAATTAAATTTTCCTACCAGTGTTAATAATGAACCGTATAGCATCTGCACCGAGCGTGTCATAGAGAGGAACCACCACCATGGAGTAGGTGTAGCACGCCAACTCAGAGATGATCCACTGAAAGAACACGGTAATGTTGCTTAAACTTGCTGACGAGACAAATCAGAACAGATACATGAAAACTTTTAAAACAGGAAGAGTTACCTCAGGCCTGTTCTGAGCAAACACTCCGATGAACTGGTTGGGGTTTGGCTGGCAGCCCTGGTGCAGAAGGCCTGAGCCCAGATGTTCTGCTCGGGATGACACCTGCGTTGGAGGTGATGGAGATTTATCAATAAAAATCAAACTACATTAAACGCAAATGCTCATTTTTCAACTGAGAGACTAAACTAAACTAAAAATCCACCATTTGGCTTATCATCTTTATTTCACTGTTCTTTAACAATAAGATGTAATCTGTGATCATGTGCCTATTTTTAACCCATTTTGAAAAAAAAATCATGATTTTTATATCTGGTAATTTACACGGAGAATCTCAACTATTACACAAAAAGTTACCACAATTGTGAAAAAACACCAAAGACTTGACAAAAGGCCTTTGTTGCACTGGCAGCAAAGATGAATCATGTTTTACATGTTTCATTTGAAGTTTCCAACTTTTTTTTTTCTTGTTTCCATTAGTTACAAAATTATTCCTTTAAATCATGAGGAAGTTTCTGTTGTAATGAGTTTATGAACAGGTTCAGATTTGTTTGCTATCTGTAATTCTTCCACCCCCTCAGTCTACTGTAAAACTCTATGATGTCACTGATGAAGTGTAAAGATGGTGCCGCTCTTTCATCACTCAAATCAGAGTTCTTTAATTATCCACTTAAAAAAAAACTCCCTTATTGCTCTCACACAAATATGCTAGAATATCTCATGCTCAGAATGTAAACACTCTGGAAACACCATCCTTTCATTGTCAGGAGCTGGGTTTTTGTTTTGCTGTTTTTGGGGTCTGGTTTTATTTTAATTTTCTGCATTTTCTTGTTGTTTGGGGATCGCTTGTGTGTTTCTGTGTGCCATCAAACTTCCCTGCACCTCATCTCACACTTTTATCTATTCATCCATCCATCCATTCATCCATCCATCCATCCATTCATCTATCCATCCATTCATCCATCCATCCATCCATTCATCCATCCATCCATTCATCTATCCATCCATTCATCCATCCATCCATTCATCCATCCATGCATCCATCCATCCATCCATGCATTTTACCCACTTCTTCTTAAAGCTTGGGATACCTTGGGAGGGTAAAGTGCTTTGAAAAGGCCACAAACCTCTTTGTAGGACATCCATTTGTAAGGCTGGTTGGGGAGCCGAGAGCCTAAGCAGGGTCCATCCCCTTTGGAAAAATCAAAAATATAAAATTAAACAAATCTTTAACTTTTTACGAACTTTGCCCAAAAGACATTTGAAGAGTTAACTTTATTAAATTAAAGAAATGTGTTCATAGAAGGCAGAAAACACAAAACGTTACGATCCTGAATTGAAATCCAACCCACCAGATATGTGGAGGCCTCTCTGGAAGACCTCATACATGGTCCTGGCATCATCGTGGTAATGAGTCAGCAGTCTGGACGGGTCGCCCATCATGGACCTTCGACCTCCACCTTCATGCTGATAAATGGAGACAGAGAAAGACAAAACAGATAACATTACACTCTTATCTTGTTTTTTTTAATCTGAGGAAGGGTTAGAAATAATTCTCCATCACAAAAACAGTACAAAATAAAAAAATAAGATGAAAATAAAAATGTTTTGTCTTTGTTTTCTCAAAATGAATATGTGTTCCTCTAATTAAACCCCTGAGCTGGACTTTATCATTGCTGAAGCATTCATGGTTATTCTAGGACTTCATTTTCACAAAGATGATTATTAGGATTGAAATATCTTCTAATAATCACAACACACATATATTTTTCAACCAAAATACATTGTGTGGTTTGTGTTTGCTCTTGGAAAGCTTTACTTCACAGTGTTCGTGTGGTAAACACATTTTAGAATTACCCAAAAAGACAAAACAAAACCTGAAACCACTGGGTTTTATTGGCTACAGCAACAGTCATCTCACAGTTTAGCTAAAGGTTTGTGGTGCAATGGTGTAAAAAGGGGTGTTAGGTTAGGAGTTTGGTGGTGGTAGAGGACTGGATGCCACTGAATCAAGTTTCAACCACAAATCATAACTACTGGCTAACCCAGTACAGGTTTTGGAGGATAGAAAAAGACAATCAATATGTCAAAAAGTATTTAAACAGTCATAAAACTGTGTTTGGGAGTTTCCTTTATTTGGTTCTTTACAGTTTTATTCAAATTGTCTGACAAATATTAATCATGGGCACTTTGTGAGGCGTTTTTCATGTCTAATTTGCATGACGTTTACTAGTTTTGGGTTGTCTACAATCAACAATATTGTATTCTTTTGTGTTCTTTTATTTTTTCTATAATTTTAACAATTATATTTCAAATTTTTAAAGAAATTTCTGCAATATAATTCAATGCCGAGCCTTCACTTTGCATTTCTCTCTCCTCAACACAAGGAGTACCGGCAGCAGCGGCAGTATGAATGTGGAGGTCTCACCGGCACTTCCTCAGATTGGTGCAGCAGGCTGCAGGGGGGCTTGATGGGGCGAGGTCTGGTGGCAAACCAGTACGCCAGCACAGCAGTCAGGGCGCCAATGCCCACCAACGTGGATGTCGGTAGTGAGCGGAAGAACTGGCCAAGCTCATCCATCTCCGGTATCCTCAGGCCGCTCATCATCTCCTGGGCCTGCATCTTCTCCATCAGGGTGGAGCTCAGTTCTGCAGAGGACATGAGAATGTTGATGGCTTCAAAGAGCAAAGATTGCTAAAGCAGTGTAGTGGGAAAATTCATTTAACTTTCATAAAACATTTTGTTGTGGAAATTTGAGTTCTAAGAAAAAGTAGAGGCAACCTAAACATTAAGGCAGGTAATATGTCCACATTTACCACTTTCTGCAAGCTTTAAATCAAATCACCAGGAAACAGTTTTACAACTACTTATATATATTTTTTTCCTTTTTTGAAGAAACACAGGATACGGAACATGCAATTTACACAGAGAATGTATGGCTTAAAACGCCCACATAGAAAAAAGAAGAAGTAGAAGTAGACGAGGAATGGAAATGGACCAAACCACGGTCTGACACCTGACAGCGGACTGCAATCATCGGCACAATTATTCATGTGAAAATGTCAGAAGCTGCCCACATTAGACTTCCTGAGGAAAAAACAATGTTTCCTTTTAAAATACATCCAGTAGAGTAATTCTGTAAAATGAGTTGCGTTACTTGACATCTGGTCATCAGTGTCAACATAAAGATCAAAATGTTAAATAAAAGGTTGTTGCATTTTGACATGACACAAAAAGCATAATCAGCAAAAGAGGGACATTAGAATTCTAAAGATTCATTTGATGGTAATGAGTGTAAATATAAAAAATATAGTTCTTCACCATTTCTATGTCTAAATGTCCTTATATGGACATGTAGAAACAATCACTGACTTCACAAATCAAACATCTTCCTAAATGTTTTCCTCAGACTTTTGTGTTGTATTTTTTATAATGCCACTTGCCTTTTTATTCCTGTAAAAAGAAAAAATCAAAAGAGGGGTCTTCCCCTTGTTTCATTAATTTATTGTAATAGTACAAAACTGACAAACGGTATGACCACTATGAATTATCTTTAGAGATCTGATTCTGTTTCTGTCTTTCTCTCACACACAAACGTTTAGGTTCATTTAGGTTTCCTTCCCATCCCTGAGAAATGAGTCAGAGAAAAACTCCTCCTAATCGAACTACTGCAGCTCTCAGCCAATCAGAATCACTTCCTCTTTCGGTGCCCACACAAACCAACATTCGAGCACACGCATGTCAAAACATGAAGAGGGAGATTGGCCCAACTATCAGAGGCCGTGGGAATGCAGACTTCCACGTTGACTTCATGTAGTCGTGTAAAGTTTTTCTGTTGAACACATGAATCATGGCTGAATGATAGGAAACCAGACAAGTTACTTTAACCAAAATCATTAGTGATGATCTTTGTACAGTAAAGATGTTGTTTAGGTGGGTGGAGAACAGTAAAATGTAAACTTAAAAAAAAGGGAAACTAAATAAGACTTAAGCTCTCATCATGGAGCGTTTTAAGGAGACACAAAGGAAACTATTTATAATGCTTCTGTTACCTTCAAATGAAGCTGATACCTGAACAGGAAGTTTTCTCTGTTTACACATGAAAATATGACAAAAACAACTTTTTGTGTCTCTTTTTAGTTTTTTTTTCCACATCTAGCTGCAAATCTTTTCACGCACCATGAACCTCACAATAAAGGTTCAGTTTTGAAAGACCTTTTGTACATTTCTAACGACACGTCTCCATTTATAAAACAGTGAGACCTTTATTTATTTCAATACATATAACAAAAAGAGGTCATTTAGCTGGTGTTTTTATTCTTCTTCTTAGAAATATGTCAGTCAGCTGCTAAAAGAGATCAACAGATTTCTTTCTGTCATTTCTCATCAACCTCAGTTTTCAGGTCGTTGCATAATTTCCTTACTTTACTTGCCCAAACACCACTTAAACATGAACCGTCAGTTGAGTTGAGGCAGAAACTCTGACTAAAAACACCACAGTTTTTATTAGTCTAAAAACAGTACTGTGACCACAGGACTGCTTTTTTTGTTTAAACTTCTTTTTTATGGTGTCCATTTCTACATCTATGCAGTTCCAGTAATGCTTATAAGAGCTGGTAGTGTGATGGGAAATGTGATTTTTCAAATGTGACATGAAACTGATACAAAAAAAAAAAAATGGTAGAGATAGGTTGTGTGATTATTTCTTGAAACTTTCATTATATATTGTCCAGTGGTTTGTGAGACATTTTGCTATAAGTGATCTTTTAAAAAAAATATATTTTCCCCTCTGTGACTCAGCATCAAAATCTTAAAAAGCATCATCGTTGAGCTACATTTAGTGGTTAAGAATTTGTGTTTGCAGAGTTGACCAAGACCCAGTAAATTTGTTGAGGAAAAAAAAGGTCAGGGAAAAGAATAGAGTCTAAATATAGAGAGACTCCATAACCCAGTGACACAGCTGTGCAAAAGGATGGAAAAAAAAAAAACGGAGTGGAGCTTGTGGCAAAAGCATATTTTGTGCACAAATACACAAACATTAACCCACACCCCTCCACACAGACAGTGAAGAGGAGTGAACAGAGCCGAGCCGAACCACAGCAGCGATAATAACTCCCTGGTGTAATTTTTTTCTGCGCTAATTAGTTTGTGATAGTGTGAGTTGGTAAATTGCACTCATGTTGTTGACCAGGATTTACCAATCATAGGTTTGTCTGTCTTTTGTGTAATGCTTTTTGGCAAATATCCCATTGTAAAAACTATATCTAATCATTTAAAGGCAAAAAATTTGGTCAAATTAGATAATTTGTGTACTGTTTTCTAGATAAAAAGCTCCATTTGGCTCCTGAGGAATATTTTTTTTGTTTATGGCCCAAACTGGCTGCTAGGCAGGGATTAATAGACACACTTGTATACACCACTCAGCCAGAACATTATGACTACATACCTAATAATAGCCTATAAATAAATCCACCTGAAGAGTTTAACAGCCATATATCTGGAGAATTGTGTTGACACCATGGCACTAAACAGTATGTAGAAGGTATTTTAAAACCTGCCACCATGAATTTCACTATTTTTTTCCTGTTTATTTCCACAGATTTGTGACTGGATTTATACAGTTCATGTATCTGGAAAAACTTTGGAAGCCCAGCTAAAATGTGAAATCCCCAAATAGCAGAAACATTAATAAAAGCCCTCATGGACATCCATGCTCTATTGATTGATTACATTTACAATAGGTGCCTTTCTAATAGGATAAAATGTTTTTTCTTGGTAATGATTATATTGTCATAGCTGTGGATGTAAGATGATAATTTAGACAAGTGAGAGAGGAAAACATGGAATATTGATAAATATTGAAATTATTATATGAACTTTGAATGTGAGATTTACTTGCCTAAATCTTTCAACATAAAAAAACCCTTACGGAGAAGGAAAACCCCACAAAGCAAAAACTGTTTTCTTTAAAACTACTGGCTAAATATTTTAAAGTGGTGCTTGATTTGGGAAACCTGATGATTGTTACAGATGCACTGAAATATATTTGTGCACTAATCTGCCTACCCACCCGCTCTCTGCACCTGTCTGAAACTCTCGTGCAGAGCTCACAGGGTTACAGAAAACCACAAATAATTCAGCACAGATTTATCAAAGAGCCACATCTGCCTTCCCAGAAACAGCCTGGCAGCAGCAGGATGTTCAAAATGGCCTCCAAAAACTAAACTTCCCCTCATTATTACTGCTTCTCTTTGTTTTACTCTTCTTTGTAGTTTGACTGCAAGTTTATTTGATAATGAATAAAGGACTCCAGACAAAGACTGAAATAATAAACAAGTTGTTGAACACGTAACATTATGCTGAAGGAATGTATATCACCTCCACCTTTACTGCCAAAGTTGCAAACTAAGATAAACTTGTTTTGAAAAAAAGAGTTGTAGTCATTTTGGTCAGATTGTGAACATTATAGCATTTATGGCTATAGCTAAGAAGAAAACTACCATACATTTTGTGTGTTGAACAAGGCAGGGAGTTCAGTAAAAAAGTTCAAAATGTGGGGTTTCAGATGCACAACGAAGACTATGATCTAAATCTGATAAAAGGGGAAAACAGCTTGTTTACGCTGAGAGGAAATGAGGAAAACTGTCCAGGATTGATAATTGGAAGTATGGGAGGCAGACAAGAAAATGGGACTCACTTAAAACACCAACAATAAAAATAACAAACTTCACATGTTGATGACAAAAATGTGTTGTGGTTTGGTTGAGTTATTGTTTTTTGTGAAAGATTTTGGTTTAGTCTCCTATCTTAATTTATCATGTCCTTTATGTACCTCACTTTAGATTTTATTTTGTGTTTTGCTTCAGTCGTCTTGTAGTTTTCTTTTTCTCCTGTGTTTAGGGACCTGTTTTCATTTTCCCATGCGTATGAGCCATACCTGCAGTTAGTTGTTGAGTTCCAGCTCTTGCCCCGCCCCCTCTCACCTGAGTCTCATTGTCTTTCTCCCAGGTGTTTGTCATCTTCAGTCCATTAGTGTCTTTTTAAATACCTTCTCATTTGGTTCATCCAGTTTATACACTGTGCATGGTGAGCCCTTTATGATTGTTTCCTTTGAGTTTTTGCTTGTGATCATTATTGCTGCCTCCACAGGCCTTTTGTTTTGTGCTTAATAAATTGGTTAATTAATTTTAACCTTCGAGATGCCTGAGTCTTGGTTTCTCAGGGTTTGGATTTACTCCCACATATAATATATTTTTTTCTGTCATTGGGCTGGTAAACAGCACTCATGGACGAGGCTCCAGAACGTCTTGAGACTTTTGCAGAGTTCTCATCTTACTTGTGTGTCACAGAAGTGCACAGGTATTGTCACTTGAGTCCATGACATGTTTTAAAAAAAAAAATTAGGCATTTCTCTCAAAATACTCATGATTTGGTCGTAGGGTCCTAATCTACATATCTCCCTTAAAAAGTTTCTTCCAGTAGATTAAACTGTAAATGTGGGGGTGGTTGTCATGGTGGCTACAAATTAGGGTGCACAGCCAAGAATGCAGTTTTGCAAGCTGTGCACATGAACGGAACATGATTTTCAAAAACTGCTCAACATGCAGACAAATGGTTTAATGGACATTTGGTCACAGCAGAGATTAGTGAGACAGCAGCTGAAAATTCAGATATTTTTTTCTAATTTTGACAGAATTGTTTTTGATCAGTCTCCCAGTTGCAGCTCAGTGAGGTACGTTTAGCTGTGATGAAGGTGCATCATTCATTTGCTTAATCAAAGGAGACTCTCCAGCCCTCTGTCCTGTAGTAACCTCAGTTACACACCACAGGGACTCATAGAAACAATCATATCCACTAGTTTAAGTCCACCCCTGGTGCCTGTAACACAGAGTGTTGCTTCAGCTGGGCTGACAAAAACCAGCAGGCCAGCAGCATTCCTATTAGCAATAAACTTAACAACCTCTTCTTTTTATTTAGAACACTAGGAACTGATCAAATCAACCGAAGATGCAAAAAAACATTTTTCTTTTCCCAACTCCTTTGCTTTGTTTGCTCAAAGATGATGGACTTGAATTCAAAGGAAAGTTTTGTTTTTGGTTTTAGCTCTCAATGGGATACTTACAGAGGGGGGCTAAAAATCAAGCCGAGGGGTCGGGGGATCGGTCTGGACACATCCACACCTGTCCCCAACTTGCTGGTACCAGTTTACCTAGTTTTCAGTTCCTGCACAGCTTTTCTGCTCGTCTTGTCATGTGATTGGAAAGCTGCTTCCCTCATTGGCTACAACCGAGAGTCAGCACGGCATAAAAGGGACCGGTGTAAAAATAACACATCAAAAGGAGAACTGAGGGCTGTAGCTGTTTTAGTGATTTGGCATAATTTCATGCAACGTCATGATGCCGCGCTCAGAGAATATGTTGTGTCTCAGCTCTGACCACATTAAACCTTAGTTTGATATTTGTCAAACTGACTTGAGTTATAACCGTTTTGTGTTTGCATACGTTGTTTAGCTGTGGTGGCCATCTTGAATATGATTGAATCCAAAAGCCAATCAAGTGACCTGACAATTGAATGAAGTCAGACTCAGTTCTGATGGAAGCATGGTGTAGTACTAAGTATCTGCACAGATGATGTGTATGAGCAGGTGAGTGAACATAAAATGAAATATTTAAAATTTTCACTCATGCTTAATGAGAAAACCTTTAGGTTCCCCTATTAAATGTTTCACAGAAAAGTGCAAGTAATTCAGATATTTATGGTTTTAAAGTTAAATAGAAATGATTCAAATACACAGATAAATACTTTATTTGAGGACTTGTAACATGTTGAATTAGTAATGACAGGAAAATTATGTTTTAGGTAAGAAACATGGCAGCAATGGCCCTTCTCGTTGTTTCACCTTGATCTTTCGTTTCCTCTGGGGAAGAATGGACTTGAGGAGGAAAGGTTGCGTTTTCTCCACTTTAAGCCTCAGAGGGCACAGGAAGCATGTCTCACCCATTCACAAGATCTCACATTCTCATTGCTAGCACACAGAAACAAATCTTCACTAAGTCCCGCCCCCTTATCGGCTCATCCGAGATCCCCAACCAATGAGGAGAGTCCAGCGTGGGGAGATTAGAGCCTATTAGCACAAAGGCAGATGACCACCAGTAACCTCACTACAGCGCTCTATTTATACATTATTCATTTAAACACGTCTTGCTTTTCTCTTGTTTACAAAGTATTTGATTTTGGTTTTGCATCTTTACTTGCATCCAGACTTCTTTACCCTTTTGACCAATTGCAGGTAATCAACCTTTCACTGCACCAGTTTAAACAACCACCGATCACCTGTAGTGATAGAGCACTCTCTAGGGCTCAGAGCACAATCGTTTCCAGTCCTTATCTTTCAGGGATAATCATATCCGAGACATCCTCTCTGCTAAAAAAAAAAGCCCATCCCCCCCCTCACCTGAGATGCAGCACCACAAGGTGGAACTGCAGTCATCCATCGTAAAAATTAAATAAGTGAATGATACAAACAGCAAAAATAGGAACACTAAGGAGAAATTCAGCAGCATATATTGCAAGGACACTCAGAGCAAGCAAACCAAAATGAAGCAAAGCAAAAAATAAAAAAACTTTAACTGCAGTGCAGATAGGTTAAAGCGTCTGTGGTTTAAGCAGCAGCACTTACTGAGGTGTCCGGCAAGCCGATGAGATGCAGTGTGTACATGTGCACAAGGGTGTGTGGTGCGACAAAGGGGGCATCGGGTGGATATCACCTTGCCTGGTGCAAACTAGTGATTACCTTCCCACTGGCACCGGCTACATTAAAGCTGAGGCAAGCAGGAGGAGGGCAAGCGAGATCAGCCTAGTTTGGGCCTCGCTGGCTCCCGTATCACACCACTGAGCTCAACAAACGCTGCATACACTCACCACACCTCTTCCTCCCTCCCTCCTTCCTGCTCTCTCTCCACCTATCTATTTCTGACACTGAATACGCAGGCTCTCCCTCTCCTTCACGACACAATAAATGATACGCAGGCATGCATTAGCTAGCATGCAGGGGCAGAGAATACACACGTGTCTTTAGGCCCACATGATGCAAATGAGCTCCTGAGCTCAGACCTTTGCTTTGACATTTAAACAAACTGCAGAGAGCAACATCAGTTGTCGTTGGCTTGATTTGACTGTCAAAGCAGAGGAAAAAGAAAGCTTGAAATCTTAATCAGGTGGTCAGCGTTCTAGTTTTTTGTGTGATTCTGAGATTTACATTTTTAGCTCACTCAGAAAGAAAGTGTGCTGTGTGAATATTTATGAACTTCACTTAAAATTCATAAGCCAAAGAAGAAGAATGTCTATATTTTACTGCTGTTTCATTTTTCTTCCTCATCACATAAAGAAAATATAACCAATTAGCAGTTTATAAAAATGACTAAAACAGTTTGTTTTAGCTGCATATATTAGGTGTTATGAATGTTTAGATTCATACAAATTCACGAACGCTCCCTGGGACTAAAATGGAAAATCCAAACACATTTAAGCGTTTTTAAAGCCTAAAGTTAAGATGATTAAATTTCGCACTTTTTAAAACTCCACAGAAACCCTGTTTTAAAATTCAATCATCCCAAAATGATAAAAATAAAAGATTTTCCTTCAGAAGTAGTGGAATTACACTGGAACTAAGCAGGCACAACATTGTTCACTGAGAGAGACACTTAAGGAGATCGGGTCAGCACTTCAGGCATCTTGCAGAATGAGGAAGAGTTCAGAATGCTGAAACAGCAATAAGCCTCTCAGAATATCTGCAGCCCTAATGTGTATCAATATTATTAAGTCTAACAGATTCCTCAATTTTAGGAGGTTGTAAATACAAATAAAAATATATAAAAGCAGTAAATTGTACTGGTGTGATTTTTGCATCAGCATTTACATCATTAATTCTTACAGGAAGTGCAGTCCCAGCAAGACAAAGCTGATGAATTTTCAGGTTGACTGACCTCCTACTTCCTTTTTGAGAGCTTTTATTTTGGCGGTCATGAACACTGAACTTGTATTGGTTGTTTTCTTCAAAATGAACACCTACCTTTATGCCTTCAATTAAATATTGAGGGAGGAAAAAGAATAGGTTTACAAGCTGTTGTGCACTAAATGAATTATTGAAACTGGGCAGCAGCAGGGTGCTGGGAAGTGAAGACAGGTGAAAAGTGTCACGATTCCTCTCTTGTCAGCTTCACTTCTGGGTTCAGTTTTCAACCAAACAATAAATGTTGAAACCTGTATTGTTTAAATGAGCCAAGTCATTGAATATGTGGTTTTTATTGATGCCTAGTTATCATTATCATCCATTGGTAATAAGGTTATTGCACTTGTCTGTGTAGTTTGTCTGTAGTGTTAGCAAAATTTCTCACAAACCAATTGAAACTTCCTGAAGGTAATCATTTTATATACATCTACACCTGATTGACTTTTGAAGTCAGCTCCATTAAAGATGGTCGCCACAGCTAAGTGATCACAGCAGACATAAAAATGTCCACAACTCAGTCAGTTTTACAGATTTTTATCTAGAGTTTGGTGTGGTAGTAGCTGAGAGTCATCCCCAACACATAATCTGAGCACTAACTGATTGCTTGAGATATGTTTTAAAACCATCTACCATTCACTAATACAGTCAACTATATCTGTCTGTTGGCAAAATTTCTCTTAAACCACCAGAGAGTAGTCATTGGATGTACATCTGCGACTCTTTAAAATTTGGAGTCAACCCCATTCAAGATGGCTGCCACAGGAAACCAATTTTAGACAACATAACTGGGCTACTTCAAGCAAGATAATAATAATATTGCACAAGGTTGTGCATTGTGTTGAGCCTTCAAAGTTTCACCAAAACTGCTATAATTCTGTATTTTCATTGTGAAACGATTAAAGCATGTAAGTCCATGTTCCCAATGAAGGCTGAGAATTTCATTTTAGAAATGTTTGTCACTTAGCAACAGCTGCTGTAAGCCTGTCAATAGAATGACCTTAAAATACAGTTAGTAATTACCCATTGTGACTAAGCCTGCAATAAAAATCTGCAAATTATTTTACAACGTGCTGTAAAAACAGCAATAACCTACCCTCAATATGTGTTATCTATTGTCCCAAATGCCTCAAACGCTGTAAAACTTAGCCTTTATTTATATTTATTTACTATTTTAATAGTTAAAATTAATTCTTATCAGGCATAGAGGGCAACAACTGCTCTTTTTTCTTCTGCTCAGCACCTAAAAACGTTTGCTGGTGTATGTGAACCGGGGTGGGGGCTGGTGGTCTGGTCTCCAGTTTTGCCGGTGTGGGCCCAACGGATTTCAGCACCCTCTCGCTCCTGGACAGCTCCGTCCAATCCGCCGCGAGGATTCCAAACACGTCATCCTTCCTCATCCTTCTTCGTCCTCCCTCCCTTCATCACCGAAGCATGGCGGAGGACATGTCGGGGAGGAGGGGGGGTGCTGACTTTTATTTTAGCCGGCTTTCAGTCACAGTCACGTTATTTTTAGATTTATATATGCATAAAAAAAGGTGGGTTGAATAACGCACTGCAGCAGATCAGTGCGGTTTGAAAGAGATGAGAACCTTTTGAAATGACGTGTGTCCGGTTCCTTTACGTACAATGTCACACGACCTTAGCAGCTGGCAGGCCTATAGCGTTTATGCAATATGGCTCACGATGCTAATAAAACATCTGCTTTAATATATGAATCTCAATTTAACTTGACTTTGAAACGGTGAAAAACATAAATGAATCCCTCAGCTTGAGGATTCAGCCGCATAGTGACCTGTCCATCCATCCCCCATCATGCACCTGATTAAAGGCAGCAAACCTGACAACGTGGATGGACACTGCCCGGTTTGTCCAGGAGGCTTGGGCGTGTTAATTTAACTCATTTAACGTGATATTAAGACTCCTTTTATGTCCAAAACACGTGCTGCTTCAAAAACCCCTAAAATAAAAAAAATAACCAAATGCAACACTGATGCGCAATCATTAAACCCATACATCCAGTTTTGGTGAAACAAGGAAAGACGATGCGCTTGTGAAATGAAGAAGCCGGCAGTGAACGCAACACAATGAGCCTCACACCCACCGAGAGGCAGGTGCAGCCCCTTATTTAGCAGCGGCCGCGTGCGCGCAGAAAGATCACCAGCCAAATGAATGAAAACCGCCCAAAGAGATGCGTCGAACTCACCTAAAATGATCCAAAGCGAGCCAGAGACCAACACGAATGCGAGCATGTCTGTCTCATGGAGTCAGGTGTCCCCGGTGCAGGAGCGGCTCAGGACTGCAGCATCGACTGCAGCGGGCAGGTCTCCGGCAATCTGGGGAGATTAAGGAGGGAGGAGGAGGAGGGGAGGGAGCGCGAGCTAGAGACAATATATATATATTTGAGACAGGCAGTGGGGGATCTGGTCAGGGGATGGAGAGGTCCAGCAGCTCTCACTGGGATAATTCTGCCGACAAAAAGCATGTTGAGAGAAATAACAAAGATGGAAAAAGAAATAAATAAGCGCAAGCAGGCGTTTGGAGCATCCTTCCTCCTGCGGCTTTTCCACCTTCACCCAATTGGCTGAAGCGCAATGTCACACCGCCTCTGTGACATTTAGAGGTCTGCAGGACGCCAAGGTTACTGTGGGGCGCATGCATATGTAAACTTGTCAATTAAACTTTAATTATTTTTCAACCGACCCCAATATAACCATTGCAGCTTTAATAAGAGGCTATATTTTGATTTCCCTGTTTTTTTTTAAAGCATCTGTTAAACAAAATCCGTGTGTGGATATTATTACACATTTTCTTTATTTCTTTTTTTAAATATTGATTGGGGTGGGGGGGGGGGGGGGGGGGTAAATCACGCCAACCCTCCAGCTGAGCCCGCCGGCTGTGACGGAGTAACGTTGCATCAG
>JARVJO010000082.1:6374640-6390785 GCA_031762555.1 Cynodonichthys magdalenae
ACACCTTTTGAATGCAATTACTGAAATAAATCAAGTTTTTCAAAATATTCTAATTTACTGGCTTTTACCTGTATGTAATAAATCTACAGTATGACAAATGCTTATATATGTTTATGAAACTAACACACAGTGAACACAAAAGAAGCAAAGAGCTGAAGTGCAACAACATAAGACACCTTGAGTCAGACTCATGGTGGTTAGGTTGTGGTTGTTATAAAAAAGCATGTTATTTATGTACTTGGGACTTCAGTAAACTTCTCATATTTAGCTTTGTGCGATGTGTTGTAGTTGCAACTTATATTAAAATCCTTCATGACAGACAGTGTCTTTGAGCTGACGAAACACAGGTTTGCCTTGAGGTTCTGTGAAAAGACAAAAACACTCTTAAAGCAGATTTGAGATTTTATGCTTTTTTTCTGCCTTTGTTAAGTATTTTTTTTAAATAAAAAAATAATAATAGGCGAGCCAGACATAAGTCACCCATCACTGGGTTAATGTGTTATGGTTCATTACCTTAACTGGGCTGATGGGGGTGCTAAACTCTGCTAATAATACTAGAAAACATGTCAGGGTAAACACTTCCTGTTTGATCATCCTGAGCTTCAACTTATCTAACTTTTACCTTTGTCCAGAGATTCCCTCTTGCTCCTTGTGTTTCTTGAAAGGCATAAAGTGGGAAAAATAGACAAGAAAGTCACCTTAATTATGCAACAAAGGTTTTTTTTTAAGAAAAGTAGGAAATAAAAACAACAAAATGAGCCCAGGGGATAAAATCTGGTTTATATCACCCTTAGTTTTTAGAATGGTTTTTATCAGCAAACTGAAAAGTGTTACAAATTTTGAAATGACTTAATTGTGGAAATGGCATTTGTTAAACCAAAACAGCACATACTGCTCTAAACAGGTGATTTCTAATTACTGCAGGTTTTACTGAACTGTCACAGCAATACAATAAGTTTTAACATAAATAAATTAGTTGGAATGTTTTTGTCCTGAAAATCACTGTTTGCAGTTCTACACCTGCATGGTGGTCACACTGTAACTGCAAGGCTGAGGGCTTTGACTTGATCCAGTCAGTGTCAGTGAGCTGTCAAACCAGATGGCCCAGGAGGAGATTGGATGCTCAAGCAGCTTTCCTCATTCCAAAGCCTCAATTTACTGTTTCATCCCTTCAGGTGGCCTAAATATTCAGATTAATTGACACTGTGTGCGTCACAAGCAATGAATTTTACAGGAATTCATCAGTGCAGCTGAAATACTTCTGTTTGTAAATGAGAATTGCTCCTCAAAGATTCCACCTGGCAAAATAGAAGTCAAGCACAAATAAGTACTTCAGTGGAAAGTTAGTAATAGCGGGTGGGACATATGTGTGCAAGTTTGTTTTAAATGGGGACTCATGATTTAACCCTATTCTGTGATTTAAATTAAAAAAAAGAATATATTTATATTCTTTTTTTTGATTTAAAGCACATTTAAAACAAATGCCATTTGACCAAGATGACAACAAAAGAACTGAAAACAACAACAAACTCCATATCAAATCCAATCTAAAATAAATAAATAAATAAATAACAATCATATATTAATAAATGACAAGGTTTTAGTTGATTTGTTTGAACATTGAAAGTTATGCAAAATCTTGAGATTGCAAGATGTGATGCATAGAATATGACTCTCAACTACTACCACATCAAATTTTAGCTATAAAATTTATTGAGTTTAGATTTTTTTTGTTCAGGTGGCCATTTTTAACTTTTGACTAGGGTTGCACATCACAAATACATTGTTATCCCAATATCAGTGTGGACATTTTTAATATCGCAAAGGACTGCTTGAAGTGCAATAATTGTTGACTAATGTTTTATAAGAGTTCTGAAGTTTTACTTTTCATACTAATGCAATATTTAGCCAGTAGGACAGAGTTTCACAGCAGCAAAAGCTCACACCACACACACAAATGACATTGCCAAAACTGCTAAAGGTCACAGGAAGTACAGATTAGAAAAGGAAAAAAAAACATGTATCGCACCTGATTTCATCATCGCAATATTTACCTTATTACCACTGCAAGATAGTGGTGTCTGCTACTTCTTATTGCTAGTGAGCTTAACTTTAAACTAAGTAATGTTCACTCAAAATACCCAAGTATTGTGCCCTTTTTGCAATGCAAGTAACTGTTACTTAATAAATACAAGTCAGGAGTACAAGTTGTTGATAACCAAGTAATATTAACTAATGTTTGTAAGTCAGGATAGGTATTGGATTTTACAGTGTAATATCCTGCAGCCATAATACTGACCCCAAAAAGTTAATGAGTTGCTTATGTACATCCAATAATTACATCCTGAAAGTTTCATTAAAATCCCTGCTGTGGTTCATGAGATATTTTGCTAACAGACAAACTGGATTGACTCCAACAGTTAATGCAGAGTTTTACATAATGTTTGTAATGAGGAGCATTTAGAGTTTGTGCTGTGAAGGATTGTCATCTACCACAAACCAAATTTTACAAGCACAATACTTGTAAATTTGACTAAATTACATCAACTGTTGTGCTTTCTGATGTTAGTTGACCATCTTCAATTGAGATGGTTTCAAAAGTTAACCAGTTGTAGACTTAAATCCTATAAATATTTTCTGATCATTTCATTAAATGTTTCTTGAGTCATTTCTTCAATAGACAAAGTGAGCACCAGATAGGTAATGGCAACTTTTTAAAACAAAGATTTTATCTAATCTGTTAGTCCTTAGAATATATGTTGTGGCTCATGGTTATGGTTATGGTGAGTGGGGATGGATAAAGAATCCATATAAGCAGGGGCCTCAAGTGGGCCCATTGCTCTCCCCAAAAGACACTGGTCTTTATTCAAACTGCGTCCCTCAGATGAAGGACACGAGGTTAAAAACACTCAGTGTTCTGAGCTTCTCATGATCCATAAAGGGGTCCCTAAGAACTATTTTCCATCAGAGCCAGACAGTGGCCTAAGTAGTGCAGAGAGGTCTCTAATTCAGCACAGTCATCATACAGACCATTGTCATGGAGTCCCATCACCATTTTGTGGCAGTTGAGCAGATTTACCCAGTTAGGACTCCAACCAGTAGTTTTCCTTGTCAGGGATGAGAGCTTTCCCAAACCTAAGGTTTGGACCATTTATCAGTTCCCGTGCCTGTCTGCAGTCCATAAGTTCCCTCCTGTTGTGGCTCAGTCTCAGCTTCTACACATTTTAGCTCAATATCTTTAAAACTGACTACGTTATATGCATGTTTTATTTTTTTAAATTCATTTGGCTGAGGCAGGCATCATCATTCAAGCTAATTTCAAAAGTTAATCTGCAGTAGATTTATATTCAGTGATGAAAGTTTCAGTAAAATCCGTCTTGTCGTTCATGAGATATTTTGCTAACAGACACACGGACAGGTGCACAGGAACTGAGCTTGTTTTTTCTATTTTGTTTGTAATTTTATTAGTATTTTTTAAATGACAGTTTGAACTGTTTAACTTCAATGTTCGTGCTTATAGTTTTATAATGTAACCAGACTTTAAAAATAATAAAAAGTCAAACTGGACTGAAACTGCACTGGCTTCCTACAGCTCCAGTGATTTCCTATAAATCACATTATCTTCTCTCTGTAGACGCTGTCTGCAGCTAAATGAGGTAAACAATCAGAAAACTGGGACAATCTTTCCCCTCGGATTCCAAAATTCTGCCTTCCATCACCGGGAAAAGCCCACTGTCATTTTGCCAGTGAAAAAACTCCGCGGAAAAACTCCCTGCCCTTCCGTTCCTCCCAGAGGCGCACGCGCGCACCGGAGACTTGCAGCCACCGGCACTAGAGCGCGACCACGCGCCACAACACACGCCCCCCCCCCCCCAGCGTCGGGAAGCCCCATACAAAACGGCAAGAGATATGTGACAGGGCATTATTGGGGCTTCCCGATGTGTGCGGGTCCGCCTCCAAACAACGACTTTTTTTCACCTTTTGTAACTTTGTGTTTATTTCTCAACGTATCACATGCTGAGTTTCTGTGTCTGCTGTTTGAGAATGACAACGTGCCTGTGAAGCTCCGCTGAATGTCTACCCACACACCGCCCGGCCGACACTACTTCCGCATATCCTTTCATTCCCGCCGTCACCAGCGTATCATTCTGCCCCTAGTGGCCTCTTAAATTACTACACCATTTCTTGTAAATGCTCCACTTCTCACAGCGGCGGCTGTTTATACTAAAGGGTTTGT
Source organism: Cynodonichthys magdalenae (assembly GCA_031762555.1). Lineage (NCBI taxonomy): Eukaryota > Metazoa > Chordata > Actinopteri > Cyprinodontiformes > Rivulidae > Cynodonichthys > Cynodonichthys magdalenae. Next base: position 6,378,878 of record JARVJO010000082.1, read on the forward strand.
CTCGTGCACGTCGGGCTGAAGAATGATCTTTGGCATACTAGTAAAAAAATGCGCGTGCGTGACAAAATCTGGCATATTTTAAATGACATATTTCCCCCCTCAAAAGCACATTCATAACAAGATATTATTTACATTATTAAAAAGACATTTGCCTCGTGTTTTGTGGTTTAGAACATATTAAAAGCACAACTATGAGGTCATTTGGGCAGACTGCAACTTATTAGGTAAATTTGCAATGTGTGAGATTTTACTGCAGAAATGTGGATAGTTTCAACATTTGCGAGGTGCATTAGCCTACTTTATGTGTGACAGGTCAGATTTTTGAGTCTTTATGCTCAGATGTAAATGCAGCAATCCATTATGACATATAACCGTGTTGATCTTAACTTCCTTATTGCCCTCAACGGCGTGATTTCTCGGAAAAGGATCTACAAGAGCTGAGTACTCACTGTAAAAAATGGTTGCAAAGTAAATAATTAAAAAAATATTAAAAACTGAAGTAGGCCTAACTATATGCAAAAAATCAGTTATGAATGTGTTTTTTACATTCCACTTTGATGTTTATTGTGAATAATGAAATATATGTATTGTACAGGCTAATTATCCAAAGCAATGTTTTTTTTTAATGTTATTATGCTATTATTACTTTTTAAGCTTTTATCACATAAAGGCAATCCACAAATAAAAGAAGCAAACTTCCCATACAACATCAGTTTGCTAAAATGAACCCCACAAACCTGTCAATAAATAATCCCCCAAGCGACTGCAGCGCCTGTTATTTTTTATTTTTTTTCCTGGGCGGACATTTCTTACAGCGTTGTGGGCTACATGACGGGGAATACCCAGCGTGCAGGACGGCTTTAAAAAGGAGAGCGGCTGCACAGAAACTGTCAGTGCTCTGCTCTGCTCAGTTCAAGAAAGATATCCAAGAGGATACCTTACGGAACAGGAGAAGCTGCTTTGCTACAAACTTACAACTAGTCGGAATATTCTTGCGCATCTTTCTTTTCATCTTGGATAAAAGAATAAGCTCAATCTGTAAGTGAATTTGATCATTTTACCACAAATTCGAATTTTTTTTGTAACCTTTCATACATTTGTTCTTTATGTTTACATTTTAACTTAAAAGAGGCAGAGTTAGATTAACTTTACGACTTTGCTTATTTTATTTTATTTCGATCTGTTTTACTGAATTAATTGAGTGACGAGGAAACGTGTGCATCATATGCAGATGGGCACATATGTCTTAAATACATTTTTAAAACTTTTTTTAAATTTATGCTTTTTTATTACAATGCAAACTGAAATATTATTTTGAAGTTGAGGAAAAACATGTTGATTCGATGGTTGTTTTATGGTCCGTTGGCATTTGTTTTATGCTGCGTTGACTCCTACGCGCAAACGCCCCCTTTTTACGCGCCTTGCTGCGGGTGAACTCCTCCTCACCCCTCTGCGCGGCCAGTAGGCAGCTATAAATCTGAGCTGAGGCGGATGTGAGGGTTTCAGTTGCTCTCACTACTGTATATCAAACACTGGATGGCCTCACTTGGCTAAAGTCTCCTTTCCCCTCCTTTTGCTTCATATTTTAGGCAAACATGCCAGTGTCAAGGATGAGGATGAGGCCATGGCTGGAGAAGATGATCGACTCCAACTCCATCTCCGGCCTGAATTGGGTAGATAAGGTGAGATTGCAATGCTTTGAGTTCACCATGATACATTAGGACAATATATATCAAAATGTAGGTTGTTTTAAGATGAGCATTCTACTTGAGGTGACATGTTTCTTCAGCTATTTGCACGCAACTCAAGGAAGTTTCATGTTGCAATTTTGCAGAGGGGAAACATGTTTAAGTGAAAATTTGGCACCAGAACATATGTACAGACAAGGATTAATAACTTAGTTTATCTGAATTTGGCAGGAAACACATTGTGTTCAGCCAAAGTTCAAGTAGAACATTACTTAACAAGTTCAAACTATTTTCTCTTGTATATTTATTTATTTGGCTGCTGCACATTTTCAACTCAAATCAAATGTTTACTTATTAAAAAGGCAACATGTTTTAACTGTAGCTTATGAATTTTTGGAAAACATTTTTCCCCCTCATATTCAAATATTTTCTATGGTGAGCTATCTGCTAATCCAACATTTTTTTTCTATGTTACAGGAGAGGACAATGTTTTCGATTCCTTGGAAACATGCCGCTCGGCACGGTTGGGAATTAGACAAAGATGCATGTCTGTTCAAAGAATGGGCCATTCACACAGGTGAGCTGGCAGGAATAGGCACGTCAGCACAGAATTATAGGGAAAAAAAAACTGGCGTATAAAAATATACTAAATCATTGTGCTCATTTGCTCCCTGCAGGGAAATACAGTCCAGGACAGGCATGCGATCCCAAAACATGGAAAGCCAACTTTCGATGTGCAATGAACTCCCTTCCTGACATCGAGGAGGTGAAAGACCGGAGCGTCAACAAAGGTCACCAAGCCATGCGCGTCTTCAGGATGCTGCCTTCTGCTCCTAAAAGTAGAGGTGAGACACCGTACAGTTATAGCTGTGCAACATCTGCTTACTACAAATGTTTCTGCGCTCACACTGAAAGAACCTCAAGTGATCCAAATGTTTTTCTTCCCCCTGCACAGACAAACGAAGCAAGGCGAGGGAAACAAAGTCAAGGAAGAAGGTAAATGTTGTAGATGTAATTTTAGATTTATTCAAATTACGCCACGTTCACACTGGCCCAAATGAAGCTACATGTAAATAGTAACTAGGAAGGAAATATGCGTTACATTTAGCTTGCATTTGCGTATGTTTTGCTTTACAAAACCCGCTGAAAAGTCTCTTTTTATTTGTTTCTGCAGAGCCAACCAATCAAGATAAAGGAAGACTCAGACTACAGTGACACCGTGTCTCCCATGAACGTGTCCCTGCCCGAGGAAACCATGTCCACTCAAGAAAACAGAGTTGACAGCACAGTGCAAATGGAACAGGAAGGTGAGCAAGAACAATTCCCAAAACTCTGAAGGAAAACTCTTAAATAAGCAGGTTTACCCAAAGATTCATTTGACATCATTTAAACAGGTGTACTTATTTTTTTTCCCACAGAGTTCCCTTTTGTGCCTCCATCGGATGTTCCTGATTGGTCCCTTTCGGTTGAGATCGGGCCCGATGTTTTATCACCAAACTTTCCCCACAGATTTGAAGTGTCCCCTGACCACAGCCCTAGTAAGACAACAACATAAATGACTTTTTAAAAAATAATAAACAAAAACTAGATCAAATAAATGGGGGCATATTGAACTCATGTCATTTTTTTCCTCTCCCCTTTTCTTGGCTGTGATCTTCCAGGTTACGAATACGCTCAAGACATCATTGAGGTGAGCAAAACTTTCAGGTCTTATTAGGAACTGCATGCAGTTTTCATTGACAGGAATACCCATGTTTGTCTTGCTCTGCCTGTTTGGCTCATTTAATAGTTACCAAAAAAAACTATAAGGCTAATTATTAAAGAATACTTGGTGTCAAACAGATCCAGTTGGGTAAAATGCTCAATCTGGTGTCACTCTTACAGATTTGCCAGCAACTTGAGAAAGACTCACAATGGATGTACAATTCAGACGGCAGGGGGTTCCTGAGCAATGAAGCTTGCACGAGTCCAGGAAGCCAGTGGAGTGAATCTTCCTCAGGTAAATATTGTTTGTTGCCAGGCAGATAGTTGAGTAAACCTATTTATCAAAGCCAATTCATTGCCAGTTTCCAGTTTGTGTTTATGGTTTAGTTTGGTGGATAAGTTTAGGAAGCAGCTAGCGTAACTAAAACTAGCCCACGTAATGCATAATTCTGTTCATCCTGGCTCACCATGGATCGTTCTGTTTGTTTGCAGTAGAAGAAGTAGACGACACACCACAGTACACAACTTTGGGAACAGACTTCACAACCTCCACAGACGACTTCTGGAACAGTTTGTGTCAACAGATCCCCCAACTGTAGTAAAGTCCCTAACACTGGAAAGGACAGTTCTTTGACTCTTTGGACTTTTGTAAAAGCTGTTCCTGACCTTCAACCCTCCCCAAACCCCTGTCTGAGACCAGATGTCGAGCCAGAGTCTCTCTGGTCTTGACACATTAAGCTAAACCACCACACATTCGGGACTACTGTGACGTTATGAAGAGGCCACCGGAGGAACGCAGATGCTGTGCGTTGTCTATGTTTTTGGCTGGTTCAAAGCATTTTTGGTGTTCGCTCTTTGTTGTAATTGTACAAAATGTTATTTTTTTACATTTTTTTTAGCTCAAACAGGGCATTAAAATGTTATCCACAACCAACAATAATCTGGAGGTATATCTACCTCAAATGCAAGGCGCTGGTTGCAAATGCTAAACCCTAACTGCTCTTGGTATCTTAGCATTTGGCAAATAGCTCATGTAAGCTGGCAAGAAACTTATAATCATATTCATTGTTTTCCGTTAAATTTACCAGTAAACATTGGGAAAAAAAGAGCAATAATGATTCCTTACATCATAACTTTCTACAGTCTATCTAATGGTGGTGAAAGCACTTGCTTTGTGAGATATTTCTGTATATATTTGTTTGTGTGTTTTTTTTTTTTATAAAATAAAAATACTTTTAAAATATACAGACTCTTTATTGATACAAGCAGAAGTGTTTTATTATGTTATGAAATAATAAATCTTCTTTTAACTAATGTTTAAGTTTCAGTGAAACGTTTTTTTTTCTAGATATACTCTAAAAAAATACAAATTGTCTTGGTTTAAATCCCACGAACCAAGATTCTTAAAAGCATTTAAAAGGACACTAATTTTTATTTTCAATAATATTGAAAGAGGAACTACATTTTTTTTTGTTTTGCAAGTTACCTTTTTATAGGCTAATGTGGTGGATTGTTTGTCTCATCACATATTTTTTTTCTTCCTCATCTGGGGTTCCTCTTAAATCCCCAATACTTTTGAGGAAACGGTCTTTGCACAATATGCTGTCCTGCAAATCGGCAATAAGCAGGAATACTAATAATAAAAATAATAATATCCATACTTCCTTTTTCTTTACACATTTCTGTACAGGGTACCTGCAGGAGTCCATCACAGATCCACAACCATTGATATTCTCACTCACAACTAGGGACTATTTAGAGTTACCAGTTAACCCAAGGTGCATGATTTTGGTCTGTGCAGAAAATAAGTACCTGGAGAAAACCCACACATGCATGGGGAGATTCTATAAGAATGCAGATGGGTGTCAGGAATTTATCTTTAATAATCACACCTTTCTTTACAAGAAGAACCCGTCTAGATGACCTACTTATTTTTTTCTTTTTGATCTTTTGAGATGCATCAGGACTTTTCTTTACAGACATCTGCTTTGACTGAGATTACATTCCTTCAATTCACCTAAAGAATCTTTTCAAGTTTGTCCAGGTGTTAGCTCCATTAATAACCTTGATGAAGTGTCTCAGTCATAGAAATATGGGAGCCTGAATAGCAGAAAACACTTGGGTTCTTAAAGCAGGAAAAACAGTCTATTTGTTTTCTGTTTATGTGTTTAGAATTACCATCAATGCAAAAAATTGTGAGCACATGCTATTCAAGCAAATTGGCCCTCCTGATGCCCTGAAGTCTTATAAGTCATTTTAGCCCAAGGGCATCAGGATGGCTAATCACCTGAGGCTTGAATTATTAGTTGGGTAAACATATTTCCACTGTCATGTGACTTCATGGAAGCACATTTAGGAGAAACGATACATTTCCTGTAAACTGTTGAGTTAAAAGCAGGAGAAATGGCTGAAGGTTTTATGTCTGGATAAAAGATGTTTCTAATATTCAATATTTAGATCTGAGGTTCCCAAACTTTTGAGCAATTAACCCACAAATTAACAGTGACCCTCCAACTGTTTTTGGGTAAAGTATGCAAAATTTAGGATAAGAACATTGTAATAACAATGTAATAATGTTTTATGTATTGTCATCAATGCATGTTCCCATGCAATGACGAAATTTGTGCTCTGCATTTGACCTATACACCCAAATGGAGCAGCGGGCAGTTATGTAAGCGCCCGGGGAGTGAATGGACTAGGTATCTTGCTCAAGGACACCACGACAGATGGGCTTGGCAGGGAATCAAACCTGTGACTTTCTAGTCCCACGACGACTGTCCTACTACTATACTACAGCTGCCCGAACAATGAAATAAAGGCGTAATGACGACGGCCATCCATCCATCCATCCATCCATCCATCCATCCATCCATCCATCCATCCATCCATCCATCCATCCAGGGGTACACCCTGAACAGGTCTCAAGTCCAGCACAGGGACACATAGAGACAAACGAGACAGAGAACCATTCACTCTCTCACTCACACCTAGAGACAATTTAGAGTTACCAATTAATTGAACAGTCATGTTGGCCACAATAAAAAAAAAAATCTTATATCCGCACGTTTTCAAATTTTAATTATTTCTAGAAAACTCAAAACTTGATGTTTTTCAACCCAGTAGGATTCTGACTCCAACTTTGGGAAGCACTATTTTAGTTTACCTCATTTAGCCAATTACAAATATGTGCATTTTAAAAATTTAGAATCATAAATTTCTACATCAATGTTATATAAAACCTAAATATTGAAGATGCTGCAAGTGAAGTACATTTTCCACTATGGTGTTTGTAACTGATGTATGGTTTTCTTTATTTTGCTCTACATCACAAATCACACAGACAATGTTCCTCTGAAAAATAATTATGGATTTTATTTTGAGTCATTCTGATAAAAACAATTCATGTAAATACCACAGCTGCATGAATTTATACAAATGACCAGTTTTGCATTTTTCCTGAAGAGTCAAACAAAGTACCATAGTTCCAGAAGTTTAATAAAAACTAAACATTTTATTATAATATTTTTTTTTTATTTATGTCACAAAAGTCAACAAGTTACCACATGACAGCCTTATTTCAACGTATTTAAGCTGAGAAGTTCCAGATGGGAGTCAAACTCATGACCTTCTTGCAACAGTGCTAACCACCATGCAACCCTCATCATGAATCATAAAATTATTCAACTATTTATTTGTTCAAAGTTTGTTTTATTTATAAAAGGGATCACCCTCATCTTCCCAACACACTTTTCAATGACAATAGAAAAGCTTGCAAGACAGAAACTTACATAACATTTTAGTATAACTGCACAGCAGTTAAAAAGCTTTAGATCATTAATAAGACCTGCAGGGCTTTGTTTAATATATAAACCATTGTTTTGTATGAGCACTCCTCTCTGGTCCATTAAAACTGTTTCCACTGCATAAATACACACCAGATATCAATTCAGTTCAATTCTACATATTTTAACAATCAGAATGTCAAAAATCAGCTGAACTGAACGTGCATCAGTGGTGTGTAACGGAACAGAAATGAACAGTTTTAGCAGGAACGGTATTTAAAAATAAATTCTGATGATGTCATTCTTTTAACTAATCTCAGTCGAAACATTTATCTCATTGTACATAATAATAATGAAAATATACATGAATCTGAAGCTGAGGTGTCCATCTACGGACGTTTGGACACTTTAGTCTCCACTGAAACCACCAAGAAAAAAAAAGGAACAATGTAAAGTTCTGGAGTTCATTTTGCTGTATGTTGAATATTGTTTTTGCTGAATTTCCATTTTTCATGTGATGCCCGCAGTCTGTCTCTGTCTCGGCCATAATTTCCTGCCTGGCGTGTAACCATCCCACCTTCTTGTTCCTTTTTCAGTGCAGACGCAGCTGGAAGGAAGATCGGTTTCTTTGCTCATCTGCAGATTTTCCTCCTTTCATTAGAGAAAACACACAAAAAAAGTCATAAATAACCACATACAAAGACAAACTTCTCATCATTACTTTCCTCTGCAGGGTGTCTACTGGGTCAGATTTGAGGAAGCAGAGAAGTTGTGAGAAAATTTGCAAAGTGATGAATACCTGAACTATGTTGGTTTTGTCTGAAATAACTTATATGAGGTTATTAGAAATATAACTAACTACCTAAAACGTTGCATTCATGCATTTAGCAGCTGCAAAAACAGAACAAAAAAAACATAATGGTAGTTTCTCTGAAACATGTTTTTTTCAGAGTTAAGACACTCTAAAGCACATCAAATTCAAGGCCCACCAATGATGCCCATCCCCCAAAAAATAAAAATAAAAACATATATATATATATATATATATATATATATATATATATACATATATATATGTGGGTGTGTGTATCTTATTTTAATCTAAGCAGATTTTAAGCAATATAAACTAATTTAAAAGGTGAAAGATAATACTACTTGTTCTGCCCCTGAGCTGTTGGCTTTGAGGAACTGTGCCCCCCTGAGCAATTTTGTTTGTTGAATAGTTCTGTATTAATGTCTCAAATTAAACTTTAAACCCAACACTAACCATAAACTACGTCTCCCACAATGCATGTTGATTATTTGAAAATGATGGCATCCAACAACTAGGTGGAAGGGCACAGGATTAAAGGAAGCCTGCAGTTGGTGAACTTCACTCGGTAAAATTTACATTTAGCTACATTTTCGTCGGCTACGGATATGGCCCAGTTCTAATGGGAAGTGGGAATTTCCCACTCACAAAGAGTAAATTTAAACTGGAACACCTCTCCAGTGCAATTCCCTGTCAGAAAATGGGAGAGATTTACTCACAGCATCTAAACAGAGATTCTACTAATAGCAAATTAAACTCTGACCTTTACTTTTAATAGTATTTCTGTATTATTTATTTCATATTTAGTCAGTTGTACACGTAGTACGTTTCAGTGTTTATAAGAAGACATGTTAAAACGTTGTTTCTATGCATGAAATACCACCAATTAGTTGAAGTTAAACATGAAACGTCAAAGTTAGTTAGAACTGACCCTTTGAGGACCACCATAACGCGTATGTGGCCCAGTGAAAATGAGTTTGACACCCCTCTAAAGACAGAGAGATTATTATGCTAAATATGCTATGCTAAGAAATAAAGCACTGTTTGTTCAACTAACATGGGGCTATGGTGAAATATGAACGGTCCCTGTCAAAGTGCAATATTATCAGGAGGTGCAGTTACATTATAATTGGTCCACAGACCAAAGATGACAAACAGATGTTTTACTGAGCAAAGTGTTAACTGAATTTTCACACTGACATTTCTGCAACTTAAAAACTATTTTTACTCAAGATTTCTACTGTAAAACATGTTCCCTCAAGACTTTTACCATCGCAGAAGCAGTTCCTCTAAAATACCTTATTTATTTGGAAATATCTGACAATCAAAAGTATTTTTATTTGTATCTGATCCAAGTACAATCGAACAATAAGAAAAAAAAAAGAAAAAAAAACTAATATTATTTGTAAGTTTTTTTCTTTTATTTTATCTAAATAAAGGTCTAACCCTACCACTGTGGAACAATGTTTAGCATGTATTCAGCTTGTCTGATTTGAATCTTTTAATTTTTTTTTTAATAATAGACTCAATCTTGATTTAACACAGCAAACAGTTAATAAGTTACGCCAGGTTAAGTCAATAATCCTGCATTGCATCATTATACACATAAATGAACCGATCATTTAGGCCACTTACTTAGAGGTATTTTCCTTCACTTTTGTTCAGAATGTTCAACAAACAAAACAATTGATATATATATATATATATATTAGAAAGACAGAGGACAGCAGAGGTGGTTACTTAAAAAAAAACTTATCTTTTTATAACGATATCCCACACTGCAAGAATTTCTTCCATTATGTCATTTTAACGCAATAGTATCACAATAGTGTTTTCTTTGGTCTTGTCTGTTGCTTTTGTTTTATAGTGCATGTATATTTCTTCCATTTATCTTATTAAAAAAAGACAATATATTCACCACAGCTGCCAAAATCTGTCATGCAAACAAAGGATGGGAAAGAAGAACAAGGAGAACTGGTCACAGGAAGTAGAACTGTGTAACCACCAATACTCATTCTCAACACAATGTTGAAGCTAACCAACAGCTGAAGACAAAAAAAATAAGATAAAATAAAAAATAAATCCATCCATCCATTATCTATACCCGTTTCTTCCTTTCAGGGTCACTGGTGCTCATAAAATAAAAAAAATAAATAAACAGCAGTGAACTCAACTGACATCATCTGACAACAAATCTTAAAATAAAAAAAGCCTGATGTGGTTGCACGGTACTCAAACCAACAACAACCTACCTTTGTCTCTTTGTAATTATGACTTGCAGATAAATACAACATATTTTTAGTGTTCTAACAGATACAAAGATTGTGTTGTGTCAGCTCCACACAGAAAGGCCCCAGGTGGGAGTCGACCCTGACCTTTTTGCTGCACTCAGCCTCCCCTATGAACTGCAAATCATGGCAGAGCTGATAAAGTACACATCAACAGGTGATTGTACTTTTTTTTTATTATTACAGTTTTGCGCAGGAAAAATGTAGGAAAGATTTTTAGCATAGGCTGAAAGGTGGGTAACACAACAGGAAAGGCTGTAGCATTTGCATGACAAAGCAAAACCTCCAAACATAAATGAGGTGACAGAAAAAAAAACATCCTAAAAAAAACAAAACAAACAAACAAAAGAAAAAACACAAGAGACCTGTCAGGGGTTAAGATGTTTCTCCTGTTTATGTGTGAGTGTGTGTATGTGCACAAGATGCATTTGATAAACCAAACTAAGAAAATCTTGGTGCTTTCCACTCAGCAAGTGTGAACATTTCATCAAACTGGTCCTAATTTTGTTGGTACTTCTGCTTTAGTGACTTTATAGTGAAGCTCTCTCAGAACTGTTTGATATTGTGAAAGAGCTGCTCATGTGAGGTTATTTCCTCCTTAGCTTCACTTACACACAACATGCACATCAGCCAGCAGGGTGAACTGAAGTCGGTTTGGTATTTCCCTAGATTTTTTTTTACTCATGTGATGCACAGAATTGACCAGACTGTTTTTTTTCCCCTTTGCGCTACAATGAGGAAGGTTTTGGTAAAATTCAGTACTTTCTAAAAACTAAAAAAAGTTGTTCTTATAGGTTAGGGCTAAAATATGTAATTATGTCTCCCCTAACTGCACAAAACTGTTCCATAATCATACATGTTGCTGCATTATTAAAAGTTAATCACAAAATTGAAATATTTAGTGAAATGAGACTAACATTTTTAAATGAATTCATTTCACCTTCTATCATGCATCAAGATATGTATTTATTTGAGCTCCAAATCTCTGATAGGGATGCCTTTTAGCTACTTTTATGTTTCTCATTATCCCATGTGTTTGCTAAGATAAACTGCAATGATCATACTGAATCAGGCTGACTCCAAATACAATTACTTGTAGATCATCAGTGATTACTTTCTGAGAGTTTCATTAAAATGTGTCCAGTAGTTGATGAGATATTTGACTTACAGACAAACAACCACACTTACACAGAGGTGTGCTTTAATAATGTGGGGGTCACAATGTCTTTGATTACAAACTCACTTGACTGAACATTTTCCAATTTGCAAAGACATCAAATTTTATTTTAGATGAACCGAATTTCAAACTTACAACATATTAGGGCCACACTAGTAAAATTATTTTAAAAATGTTGTAAAATTACAAACACAGGAATAATATTAAAAAAGTAAAGCTGTATTTTGTGAGAAAAAGTTATTATAAGAATAAGTCATAGCCTAATGCTACAAGACAAATATTGTAATATTATAAGAATAACGTCATAGCCTAATCTTACGAGAAAAAATAATTGAGAATAAAGTCCTTATAAAAATAGTGCTATAATATAATTTTATGAGAATAACGTCACAACTTTATTCTTGCAATATTACAACTTTTCTCCTATAATATTTACTAAATACATTAATTTCCTTTCC
>JARVJO010000082.1:6399803-6419796 GCA_031762555.1 Cynodonichthys magdalenae
TAATTATTTATTTACACACATACAGGTGCTGGTCATAAAATTATAATATAATGAGAAAAAGTTTATTTGTTTTTTCAGTAATTCCATTCAAAAGATGAAACTTGTATATTATATTCATTCATTACACACAGACTGATATATTTCAAATGTTTTTTATTTTAATTTTGATGAATATAACTGACAACTAATGAAAAACCCAGATTCAATATGTCAGAATATTAGACTATGTGGAAAGGTTTAATATTGAAGACAGCTGGTGTCACACACTAATCAGCTAATTAACTCAAAATACCTGCAAAGGACTTCAAACGGTCACTCAGTCTAGTTCTGTAGGCTACACACTCACGGGGAAGACTTCTTGACAGTTGTCCAAAAGACGAACTTTGACACCTTGCTCAAGGAGGGCAAGACACAAAAGGTCATTGTTAAAGAGGCTGGTTGTTCACAGAGCTCTGTGTCCAAAAACATTAATAGAGAGGTGAAGGGAAGGAGAAGACGTGGTAAAAAAAAAAAGTGTACAAGCAACAGGGATAACAGCACCCTGGAGAGCATTGTGAAACAAAACCCATTCAAATAGAGTGGACTGCAGCTGGAGTCAGAGCTTCAAGAACCACCACACACAGACATAAGACATGGTTTCAGCTGTCACATTCCTGGTGCCACTCTTGAACGAGCGACAGCATCAGAAGCGTCCTGTCTGTGCTAAAAACAAAAAGGACTGGACTGCTGCTGAGTGGTCCAAAGTTATGTTCTCTGATAAAAGTAAATTTATTTTGGAAATCAAGGTCCCAGAGTCTGGTGGAAGAGAGGAGTGACACAGAATCCATGTTGATTGAGGTCCAGTGTAAAGTTTTCACAGTCAGTGATGGTTTGGGTCCATGTCATCTGCTGGTGTTGGTCCACTGTGTTCTGAGGTCCAAGGTCCATGCAGCATCTACCAGGAGGTTTTAGAGCACTTAATGTTTCCTGCTGCTGACCAACTTTATGGAGATTCAGACTTCATTTTCCAACAGGACATGGCACCTGCACACAGTGTCAAAGAAAAGATATGGGGTATTGTGAAGAGGAAGATGTGATAATTTAGACCCAACAGTTCAGAAGAGATGAAGGCCACAATCAGAGCAACCTGGGCTCTCAGAACACCTGAGCAGTGCCACAGACTGATAGACTCCATACCTGCTGTACATGTTCATACTTTACATGTTCATACTTTACATGTTCATATTTTTCAGTTGGCCAACATTTCAAAAATTATTTTTTTTGTCATGGTTTTAATTAATAATCTAATTTTGTGAGATACTGAATTTTTTCATTAGTTGTCAGTTATAATCATCAAAATATAAAATAATTTTTTGATATATCAGTCTGTGTGTAATGAATGAATATAGTATACAAATTTCACTTTTTGAATGGAATTACTGAAATAAATCAACTTTTTCATGATATTCTAATTCTAATACTACAAGAAAAAAAGAGAATAAAGTCATAATATTACATGAAAATAGTCACAATATTACAAGAATAAAGTTGTAATATTACAAGAATAAAGTCAGGATATTATGAGAACTACACAACACTGCATTAAAATGAGGGATGTTGAGCGATTTGTGAAGTTATACTTATCAGTTTTACAAATAAAGAAATATTTAATATTTTAGGACATCAGCAATTAAATTATCAGTGGTAGAACTTTGAAATGTTTGTGCAAAAGACTGTATGGATCCACATGATAAACTGAAGACGTATGACATTGCAGTTAAAGGCATTCATGGATTTAGTCGTCACATAATGTGAATAGGAGCATATTACACTAACAGTGACCCAAAAGTAATCAGACTTCTTCATAAACACTTTGACACACGATGAAGCTGTCCACAGCAGGTCAGAGCTGAGCCAGGAACAGAATTTGGATGTTCTGTAAGATTATGCCTTTTTTTTTCTTGAAAATAAGGCCTTTTTTCTCATAATATTTAGACTTTAATCTCATAATATTTATATTTTTTTCTCGTAATAACAACTTTATTCTCGTACTATGACTTTAATCTCATAATATTTTTAATTTTTTCTCATAATAATACAAATTTATTCTCGTAATACAATGCCTTTAATCTCATAATATTATGACTTTATTCACGTAATCAAAATAAATAAAAATCTCGTCATGTCGCCCTAATACTCCATTGTACAGACTAATTGAAAAAAAATAAATGACAAAAAATAAAAATAAATAAATAGAAACTTAAAAAAAAAGTTTGTAAAGGCAGGAAATAAACAATTACATATGTTTTTTTTAAGTTTGGTTAATTCCTTCATTTACAAATGGTTTGTAGTTTGGCATAAACCCTTGGCGGACCCCTATATGCCAGGATCTGTCAAGGTCAGTTTAAAGGAAACCAGTTTGTGGTATTTGATATAAACATTTAGGCTTAACGGGCTGCAGCTCATGCTTCATGCAGTCTTCTAATCCTGATGCTGCAGGTTCGAGCTCAGGTGGCGTCCAGAAGGGCATCCGGCATAAAACCAATCTTTTCCCGTGCATCTTCACTCCCTGTGGTGACCCCCGCAGAGGGGAGCAGCCTAAAGAACAGCAGCTTTCTCAGCATGATTAATGTGGCATGGCCTACGATGCCAGTCACTATACAGTTGGCTTCCTCCACCTTCTGTTTACAAAGCTTACAAAGTTATGTTGAATCAACAACAAAATAAAAAAAAAAAAAGATTCGACTTTATGTCTGTTTATATCCAAAACATTGGAAAGAAACTATTTCATTCATCTGTGCTGTTTATCGTATCCTCCTGCTGGTTTTATGTCTTCCCCTCATAAAAAATAAATAAAAACAATTTTCTTAAAGTTTGGTTTTACTTGATTTCTGGGACATAACTGAAGCAAAAATAATTTTCTAGAATAAAGTGTAACCATTCCATTCTGTGCCCTTTGTAGCAGGGAACCTAACCATTTTAGTAATGCAACAATGGTTATAATAGAAAGAATAAGTTTAGTTCGGTTACCGCAGTTCCTCTTTATTCTTCGCTGTTTCTGCTCTTCCTGTTTGGGAGCGTGTTGTGCAGCGGGCATGACCACGTATTGTCTTTTAGCATCTCTGCAAACATACCTGAACTTGTTTTTCTTGGTATACAAAAATGTATGGTACATCTACTGGGGGCAAAACCGGCCTTAGAAAAGCACATTTTCCAAATATTTTCCAAACAAGTTTCTGCTCAACTGCTTGTTTCTGACAAACATTTGTAATATAACTGGAGCTTATTGTAATTGTTTTTGCTTAAAAGATGAACATGAAAGATCGGAGGGTTTTAAAGTGCTAGAGTTGATCCTGGTAAGATTGAGCTTGACGTTAGAAAGAATTACATTGAGTTACAAAATTCTACGAAATAAAAATTAGTCAGAGCAGAATCATGTTGTCTAAGTGTTAAAATGTATGTTAAATTAAACAATTGGTTATTTCATAAAAAATGCAGTGAGATAAATGTTAACATAAAGTTAACAGGGATAAAAAAGTGCCTTGTGACATCAGAATCCACAGCTTGATTATTCAGAGTATGGTGCTTTAGTTCTATTATAATAACTATTTCAATTTGGTGAGAAACAGGATCTAAGCTTTGTATGCCAAACATTTAGATTAACAGTTAAAGCAGACAAACAAAAGCAGAACTTGTTAAATTGTGGATGATTATATCATTAATCTCATCATCTCGGAATAAAAACCTGTGCTAACCTGTGACTGTAGATAAAACTCTGTGCTATGCTTCAACTTGTTTTAATAATAAATAACTTGTTAAAATGTCCGTTTTGTCTTGAACGCAAGGCTGACTTTTATGCCAGTTATGCCAATTTTACTTATATTTATATAAACCGTTTAGTATTTACATTCATCAGAAAAGGTCGTTGTTTGGGTTGAACATCAGGGTGTGCTGACTGAATATTATTTATATAACAACCATCTTATAACTTCAGATTCAATCCAGTGTTCAATCTTTGCAAACCTAAAGTTTTTATTTTATTTTTTTGTAATATGTGTTTGCATTTATTTACACAAAACCCCAAACACTCTCTGAAGAAACTTGTCTGCTGTTTCCTAACCCTGCTCAAACCCACATGTAGGTTCCCACCCCAGGAGACACTGCAAAAGTTTGATGGAAAACACACGAGGCTCAAAGAGCTGCTTAAATGAGGCTGCTGCCAGAGGATTCTCCAGAAATAGGTTTGATTCCCTGCCATGCTCATATATCAAGGACACCTTATACCCCCCATGTTACCCGGGTGCTTAAATACCTGATTGCTGCTCCACTTGGGTGTTTCTCACATGTGATGGGTCAAATGCAGAAATGCAAATCTCCTCAATATATGCATCAAAAAACATTTAAATTATACAGTTGCATTATTTTTAAATACTGTATACAGCCAATTTTAACATTTATTGTTATTTTTACACTTCAGGACAAAAGAAAAGCTCATGTTCACGAGTACAAGAAAAATATATATAATTTATACCCAGTTTATTAAAAACTAAAATCCTGAACTATGGAGGGATACATTTTTTTTGTACCATAGTTATTTCAATAACTCACCATATTTCTTTGCAGCAGTTTGTCTTAAACTTATTCTAATCTAGATGGATTGGAGAGAAAAATCCTACTTTAAGGTAGTTTTTTAAATTGAAGTGGCTAACAAACCACTAACATGATCATCATGTTGCATTCCTTGTATCATCGATTACACATTTGCAAACAAATAAGACAGGAAAACTGCTATAGCTAGCATTTTTCTGTTGTGAGTATAAAAAACAACAACAACAACAACAACATCAACAAAAAAAAACAATCTCATGTTAGTTTTGAACAAAGCTTCAAAGAGCCACTGCAGCAGAACCACAGAGCCACATGTGGCCCCAAAGCCACAGGTTGCAGACCCATGCTCTAGCGGATATAGTAAAATGCATACATGACACTTGTAAGTGAATTTCATGGGCATTATTTGTTTAACAGTTTGCTTATCCTTTATAGATCCACGTGTCTCTGATCTTAATTAATAGATTAAAAATAGAGTCATCAAGTTTTAAATAGAAAGATGACTCAAACATGAGTGTTTACTCTTCTGTTCATGTCACAAGACACTGACTGTATTTTCCGATTAATTAATAAGAATCCAGGATGATCTGACAGTTAACGTTACGAGGTGGATTTTCAGCTTTGAATACGTCAGTTTTTGTGGCACCGAAACAGGTCTGTTTGTCTCCTAACAACCTTCAGGCATCTACTGATAGATTAGGGTGGTGGCCCGTGCTTGTATGGCCCAGTGCCTTGGCAACAAAAGAAGCAGTAACTCATGTTTGCTTGAGAAGTAATTAAAAAGTCAAGGCTAAGGAATTTAGGGAATTACCTGATGTGACAATGTTTTGATGCTTGCCTACCTGTTTCAGATTCATCCATAATTTAATGACTGACTTTCTGTTTTTATTGACTTGTCTAAAAATCAAGGCTTTATTGGTGTCAACGTCTAAGAACTAAATGAGAATCGTTGCCCAGAAAACAGGCCTATAACCAAGCCAAACCAGATCATGGTGGCGCTTATAGTGATGGGAAAATCTCCTTTCTTAAACAATAATGCCAGATATCGAGGGAATAAGATCCATGATAAATCGTAGAAGTTTCAGGTTGAGACTGTAAGCCCTCTGGCAGTCTTCACAACTGACTCAGCAATTAGAACTCGTGGTATAAAACCACCAAAACAAAACTAATCATCAGCAGTTATGAATTGGTTTCATTGTGACTCATACAGAAAACTGTGGATGGATCCCTGCAGCCTGAAGAGTCCAAAACCTAAAGACAGCCTTGGAGTTTTCTCAGAATAATCTCGAGTAAATAAAAACAAAAGGGAATTAAATATGTAAAAATGCAATTTCTTTGACTTCTGGGATAATTTCTTCTTTTAGTTTTTCCTTAAGCAGGCACAGTTATACCACACGGGGCAAAGAGCAGTTTGGAGGAAAAAATTTTAGTGAACTTCAGTATGAAATTGCTGAAAACAATAGTAGGAAGCAGAGAGCTGTGGCTGACCGGCTGGAAGCTTATCTCTGTCATTCAGACAATGATTTTGACATCATATAGAACAGAGAAAGAAATTTATTCTCATCCCCAAAAGTTGGAGCTATGTAAAGGAAATAAATGTTTTGACACTGTTAATAGGCTAGGAAGTGTGTTAAGTAGCAGTAGTAGTGGGACATTAGTAATATCAGACAGAATACTCTAAATATTGTCACATATCTTTAGACTCCAGAGCCCCGTTTCAGAAAGCAGGATAAGTGAAAATCCTGAGTCCACATTAATTTCATGTGTTGAATTTAGCTGAATTATGTAATTTATTTTTTAAAGGTTGAACATAAGTGCTTATACCTGGACCTTACCTGATTTTACTATGTTTTTATATTTAATACTTATTTGCTGCCATGTCTGTTTGGTAAGCTGGGTTCAGCTACACACATATTTAAGGCACACACACTTTTATCCACTTGAATAATTGTAAAGAATAAAAGTTTAGATTTCTGTGAAATCACGCATTGACTTAATCAGCAATTATCTGCCGCACAACTCATTTTCTCTTGCAGCAGCAACAGTATTGTTTTTTCTTAAATATATGTTGATATTCTCTAAATGCCATCATTAACATTTCTACTTCCAGCAAAGAGAAATGGACTTCCGGTCTTATTATTTTCTCACGTTGCCATGGTGAATCGCGTTATCTGACTTCCATTGATGAGGGCTTCATGCTCCAACTTAACTCAGGGGTAACTTGATTCAGAGTTGAGTTACAGAGTATCTGCGTTAACCCAGGGTTTGTTTAGCCTGCTTTCTGAAACGGGGCCCAGATCATTAAATTCTAATGTAGAAATGACACCAAACACATAAATCCTTCAACTATGAGTTGGAGTGTAAGGACACGCTGCTGCTCACTTTTAAGGCAAGAAATCAAGTAGGAAAAGAACACTTTGATAGAAAAATTATGTAATTTTTGTGGTGGGTGATGTTCATGAATGTTTGTGTGTGTTTCTGTTTGTAATGTGTTTCTGTGTTTGGGTTGTTCTTTAGGAATAGAGAGGGAGAAGAGAGTGAATAGTCTTTAATACTAATTGGCTGATTTACTGGAAATGCTAGATTTGCAATTGCAGTTGCCAAAACCAAAACAGGATGCCATGTGGTTGACTCTCAGATACTACTGCATAAATTTTACTTTAATTTCTGTAAAACTGGCCAAGGTATAACCGTGCTAAGTTGGATTAGCTGCAGTGGCCGTTCAGACAATTAATGGTTAGTTTGTGAGAGCTTCACTAAAGTCTACCCAGTGAAACATTTTGCTAACACCAAAGTTTTTAACAGAACTTCATATGATCTGTTAGCTCTTGAAGTATGTGTTGTGGATGACTTTCTGTTCTTACTACTTTTATCTTAGAGTCTGTTAAACTGACCAAAATAAGGTCATTGTTCGTGTTATCTGATGTCGATTAGCTGTGCTGAACATCTTGATGTAGATTGACTACATAAGTTAATCTGTACATCCAATCGTTACTTTCTGAGAATTTTTTTAATGAATCTGTTTCCTGAGATATGTTGCTAACAGACAGACAGACAAACATACACACACACACAACAACAACAACACAGGCAAACTCAAACAGTAATTGGCTTATTTTCATGGGTGATAACTCAGACACTGTATTGACAACTTTAGAAATCCAAACTGGGGTTTGTGGGTAGTTTAAGTCAGTGGTTCCCAAACTTTTCAGCTTTTGACTCAAAACATACCAGCAGCAGAGACCTGTGCCCCCTGTTGTTGGTTGATAAACATTATTTTCATGTCAAATAAAAAAAACATAGTAATAACAATAATTATGCTATTTTTGTCCATTTTAAGTAACCAACCTTATGCTTTTGTAGCAACAAAGGCTAAACATTGTTGTTAGTTGTCATTTTTTAGTGTAATTAATTCATAAAATCTTTTAAGGACCCCACCTTGATGTTTCGGGACCCAATTGTGAGACCCCCAACTTTAGGAATCACTGGTTTAAGTGATGTTCAGGTAAAGGAACATGGTCATGGTAGTGCAGCACTTTACTGCTTGAAGATCGTAGGATCTGAATTCCTTCAACCGAACTTGATTAGAAACTGAGTATCACATGTTTTGCGCCTTGTTTTGCTATTATGAACACAGTGACAATAGGAAAGTCTGATTATCATCCCATCTAAGTGAACTGACCTAGAAGAACCTAAGCGATAAGTGATAAGTGCAAAAAAATAAATTTTTATTCTATCAGATCCAGACAACATAGCAGTGCATCGTCTGCAAACAGCAACATCTGCACCCTGACAACATGAATACAGATGCTCACATGGTTGGGTTTTCTTCAGATTTAAAATTGGCACTGACAGATGGTGACCAGCTACAACCAAAAGGAGGATTTTATTGCACCGCATAAACACTGTAAATAATGCAAATGGTAAGCCTAAACTTGAACTTGCAAGTGCAATAGGTTTTATTTACGTCCTCCAGAACTCCTTTAATATAAAGTTCTCCACAAATCTTCTGGAAGCAAAAGTAGGTTATTTCTTGACAATTTGCATCTTCCAGGGAGAGACAGAGAGAGACAGACTAAGACCTCACTCATGCAAATGTTCATGTTTGATGTTATCGTATCCTGTGCACTGTCTTCCACAATCAGGCCTTATGCAAACATGAGTAACCTGTTTTTTTTTTTTTTGTGCAAGCAGATGAGGGATAATTTACAATGCACTAGAAGAGGCTGTAGTTCAAGGCGGTGAAAAAAAAAGGCAGATAAGGCAATGCTGTAAATCAGCTGACTTTCTGTAAAGACTAAAGTCATGTTTATGACACTATATGGCCTACATTTGTGTAATAGCTGTAGCAAAAGTGGTAGCTTTAGTTAGCTTGTTTACATTACTTTGCATGGTAGATTTTTGTATGCGTGTGTTTCAGTGGGTGTACAAGAAGACACGTTTACTAGAAAATGTTGCTCTCTTTGCGTGTTGGCTTATCGAACAGCCACACACAATCAAGGATGGAGGCTTTCCACAGCCAGAGCGGCACAAGCACCGCACTTAGTGGGAAACCAAATATAGGTCAAAGCAGCATAATTTGGCAGAGGCCACAACAGGTCAGGGGAGTAAAACCCCACAGTCTCCTCTTGAAACATGACATCAACAATAATAATAATAAAAAAAAACTTCACTGAGAAACTAAATGTTGAATAAATGCCTCATGTCATCCTTTATGAATACATTTTCTTCTCAGGAGTGTTTTCAGCTAAAAACACCCAACTGTATGGAAATATCTGCCTGGGGTGTAGGGGCCGATCTTTCCTTCAGACAAGAAAAATTGCTGTGGTTTTTAAAATGTCTATCTTGCAGTGTTGTCACATGTAGTATTATTGTCTCTTTATCTTGTTAACCTTACTGTAATAAAGCCCTGTTACAGTAAGGAACGTGTCATCACCAACGCGACGTGCCCTCACACTGCAGCTACTAAAGCTAATAAAATCAGACCTGCAAACCATAAAGTCTTCAATAGCACACAAATAAAAATTATTTGCAGATGACTTTTTTTTTTGACCTTAATGAAGAACATTAAAAAGTGACTTCTAAAGAACAACCTCATTAACGCAGTGAGTCAGACAAAGAGCAAACAGATGAGGGCAATTATTTGTGTGCAGCAAGAAGACAGCTCTCTATGACATTTTGCATACCTAAGTTTTATATTTGAGAATTATTCTGGAGGCAGTTGCTGCAAGACTGTAAGTGTTCTTCCTCTACAAGTCCAGAAACCAAAAAACTAATAAGTCTTTAATAGGGTTTATGTGTAAACATGTCAGTGTTTGCAGATGTATTTATGTGCAATAGGTTATCTAACAAAAACTGACTGAAAATTGCCGTCAATGAATAATCCGCCCCCCCCTATTGTTCAACAAAGTGGTCACAAGTTCCTTCAAACAGGAAACATATCAAGACACCCACCCCTTGTGAAACCCTCGACTCATAGTGTTGATCTCCAGTGTTCTGCGTCGGAGCGAGGTGGTAGGACCTGCCTCCATTTTCATGTGACACAAACATCTGCAGCTCTAAAAGCTACGTCAGCAAGAACAAAGCAAAGAAAGCTTTTGGTCTCAAAGAATTTTACATAACATTTTTTTTTTCATTTGTTTTTGTCTGTCTGTTTGCGTGACAACTTGTGTGAATGCATGCATCATTTACATGAAATCACCCTTCAGTGACACTGTGTTTGCACTGCTGGTGCCATCTGTGACGGGTGGGGCTAAAGGAGAGGTGGTTTGAGGTAGAAGCAACAACAGCGGGAAGTTAAAAAAAAAAAAAACCTACAGTAGGGCTTAATATACGGGTTGACAAACAGACGGTTCAAAAGACACACATACCTAGAGATGTTTTTTTTAAGGTGGATGCTAATCTCAACCTGAAGTTAAAAGCCACAGCCCAAATTTGGGTTATCCTGTTTTATATACCACATGAAAAAATGTTCAAATGTCTAAGATAGTCAAACAACAACAAAACATGTTCTACTTTTTAACTTAGTATTCTCTGCACCTATTGAGCTACATTTTTAATTTGATAGCAGCTGAGAGTTTTACCCATGAATCTGAGGTTATGCAAGATTTTTTTTTTCACTGTTTTAGCATGAAAGGCAACATGGGATTTTTTTTTCCAACCATCATTTTGCAGAAAAGTGCTGGTTTCTTTAAAAAATAAAATGGGATCAATAAAGTCCTTTAATGGTACTTTACTCAAGTGATCCCTATTATTACTGTTACTGCTAGATGCACTTAAAGTCATGCGAGGCTTTTCCAAAATCTCACTTATTTTAAGGAGCGTGCATCATCTGCATTTACCAAACAGATTTTCACTTAAAAGAAATAAAAACAAACAAAAGGCCTGGTGCAATCGTAACGAAAACTGCTGACTGCAGAGACTCTCACACTCTCTGCAAGACTCTCAGCCACAGTCTGATCTGCTCTGAGCTGGAGGCTCAGTTTCTCATAAATCACGTGACTTAACAGAAAGGCACCTCTGTGCAGTACCGCTCTCTGACCAGAGGGTGGCACAGTTCAACAGTGGCTGTTGGAGGCATTTACAAGAAATGTGCCTGGAGTTATTAGGAAATCCAGCTTTTCCACCTTTCACAACCACTTCCATGAAACAGGGCTCTTCATCACACCCTCCCCTCCTCCCATTTACAGTAGCTACTCTGTATAAAACTGCAGCAGCTACTTTCTTTGAAAACATCCAGTTTATTCTTATTTATGTTTTTGTAGGTAAAATGTTGGTACAGGTAAAATTACAAATTACACATTGACTTTTTTTTTGCTAGAGCAACCAATTTGCTGAAATATATTTGGTTCTATATTGATTTTTGTTTTAAAATAAGGAAGCAAACAACAACAAGCTTTGTGCTGAGAGACTGTTACGATCTAATCGTTGATCATGATAAAATCTGTTGTTAGACTATTGTTATCTGAACAGTAAAAAACTCCACAATTATTAGGCTTTTTGTCTTGTAATTACTGTAATATTTCTGATTATTAGCTCATGCATTATATAAAAATGTCAGTAAATATTACTGATACTGGTCCAATAACATGCTTTATCATGGCAGCTCATCTCGTCTTGGTATTTTTAGGGGAATGCCACCCCTGCTACACCTACACTCCCCCCACCTATCTCACAGCCAGTTTGTTTGTTGTTAAAGGGTTCAAAGTGTAGTCATACTAAAATTATGGTCTGTGCCGGTAATTCATTTCAAGCATGCCTCCAAGTTAATGTGTAATAATGCAGACCTTAAACGTCTCAGGGTTCAAAAAGTCGCATGAAGTGGAATTGCTTTAATGAGTGATAATGGGATAAAGGCATCAATTTTTTTAAAACAATAACAGTATAGCTTCTGCTATGTTAAAAACTTATAGTACAAAGCTGGGGCACTGAGTTTTTAATCTGTTGTTTGTATCTCTCGTTCTTTAAGGAAAATTTGAGGAAGCATCTGCATTTTAGTCTCACCTTGGCTAGATATCATCTCTAACTGATGACAGCTGATGAAGGTAAAAAGGAATTCTATGGAAACAAAACAAAGACATACCACAGCTTCAAGCATCCACCTAGTGTGACAAACAATACAAATGTAGCCTCTAGGGTTGAGGCTTTATAGCGTTAGGTGTCATTTCACTGATGAATGCCTTTTAGAGTTAAGGGTTTTGACATTCTTTGAATGAGGAAGTTATTCACATATACTGGTGATAGGCTTCTGGAGTTTTTGGAACGGTCTAATGTAAAGACTAAGCCAGACTGGTTAGGCTCAAAGTAGTTCATATGTCACAACGATACTTCAGACAATTTCCCCTTCCTGGTCTGACTCTCACTTAACAACTTTTGCCCTGCAGGGTAACTGTAATAAAAACAAAGAGCAGCTGAACTGGTTATAAAGGTTGTTATGATTTACAAATAAAAAAAACTTACCTAAAATAAATAAATATATAAATAAATGGAGAATTAACAACTAGGTTATTCAAAAACAAAAAATAAAATTTTTTCAACGTCATTATTGGAGTGACAAACTCATCTAGCTCATTTTAAGGAGTTTGATGCCACCTAGTGGACACCGTTTCAAAATGGTCTCTTAATCTTGATTTAGTGGAAAGAACTAGGTGGTATATTAATAATAATATCGTTTTAAAAGAAAATAGTATCTTTAGTACAAATAAAATAGTAATAGCATGAATTAAAGTTACTATTACTACTATTACTGCAGTTATCTTGCAATGAATCTACTGAATGTTCATTATTATTTATATTACTATTCATATTATTATTATTAAAAATAAGAAATAATTTATAAAAATGATAAATTACTGTCAGAATATAGAATAAGTATTTGAAGACGTGTCATTTTTGTATATTCGCGTTAACCATAAATTAGAATTTGGCGACACCTGGTGGTCATTGGTAGTGTGTTCCTGCCTGTACAGGAAGCACTTCCTCATATGGACAAGTCTGTTCACGGTCGATAAGGCTCAGTTTAAACTGTAATTTTTTCAAATGTTTAATTTAAACCAAGCTAGTTTGCATTCGGTACTGCAGATTTAGGTTTTCATCGTGACATGATGTCATGACATTGCTGTTTTCTGTAGAAATGCATTCAGTGGAAAAGAAAGAAAGAAAAAGAAAAAAAAAAGGAAAATACCGCAATGCCCTTATGAAATGATGAATAAAGGGAATAACAAAAACGGTACAAGTTGCCGTCTTTAAAGAGACAGTCTACTACGATTGTGGATTTAAAAACTTTAAGGAGCGTGCACATGCAGTACAGTCAATAAATATAATAGGATGTCTATGATGTTTTATATGGTGATAGGCTCGCTGCTCGTCCCCCACAGACGCAAAAAACCAAAAAACATTAGACTTGATAGCTAATACAAACGTTTTGAAACAAACACACATGTATTAAAAATGTAAGAAATTAACCTCTGTCGAACAGATTAGCTACATTTCGGAGTCAGAGAATTGAGGAGTTTAAGAGACAAGAGCATCACAATCAGACACATTATTACTGTAATAAAAAGAAATCTCACCATAAACCCCTCGTCCATCTTGTTGTTCATTCTGCAGCTAACGCTGCTGCATTAAAATCCATCATTTCTGCCGTTAATGTTTGTAAAATTGGACAACATGACCAAACCGTTCACTCAACCAGTTTGGTTTCACTTTTTCTCTTGGACTCTGTGGTTCATTTCCAGTTACTCAGCTGCTGCTGCTCGTCTTCAGGCTGACGACACCCCGCCACAAAAATACTACATCAGGCCAAACTAAAAGATTTTTACTGATGTTTTTATTTTATTTTATTAAAAAAAAAAAATTAAAAAAATTCAGCTTCGTCTCTACAAATAAAAGCGTCAGATTTAAAGGCTGCGTGCAGAGCTTCGTGGTGGAGTCTGAAGTGAAAGTGAAATGTCAGGACTTCCCCAGTAACTGATGACACTGGTTCTACTGAATTCAAAACTGACACGTTTCTCATTATACCACAAACACATCAAGTTAGTAAATAGAATATTATTAATAAGTACAGATTAAAATTATGTGTTTAAAAAACCCTCTAGGTATTTCTAACTCATTTTTTAAAAATTGAATAAGTTGCAGAGTAAATTGTGAGTCGGTAAAACAATTATAGAATAAAATTAAATCGAGCAAAATAAAAGCTAAAATCAGCAAAATAAAAGCCAAAACTAGCTAAATCGTAATTAAAATCAGGACCAGCAATACTAGCTGGAAGCTAAAATTAATAAAACTACTAAAGTCTAAAAATGAAAAAGTGCTGAAATAACAAAAATAATAAGTTACATTTTCAATCAAAACGTACAATGTGAATATTTGGTTAAAAATAAACAGAACACTTAAAAAGAATCACTTTAGTAACATATTTATTTATAAAAATCAACACCCAACAAAAAACAACAACAAATGTATAACCCACATCCATGACTATAATTTACTTTCTGTGATTTGGTATATTATTATTTTCTCTCCAGTTTCAGCTTCTTTTCTTCTTCTCCTGTTTTTAAAAAAAAAGTTCATTGAGTCAAAAAATAAAGAACATTGCAAGAAATCTTTCTTGGTAACATAAAGAACATCTAATTTGCTGTAACATTCATAATGATTAAATTAGTTTTTCTCCCCAGTAAGCATTTTCTATTTAAACTAAGTCTTCAAAGTGTAGAATGAGGATAATGACACACTTGCAGTAAAAACAATGTTCAGCGTCTTAGTGTTTTTACACTCACCTGCATATATGCTGCATTTGAGAAACATTCTCTGGCAAAGCTGTGTCAAATGTTTCAGGCAACATAAAACATATAAAACCTCCACAAACAGCTAACACACCCATCACGATGTAAGGCAGGGCTTTGTAGTATTTACCTGCAAAAAAAGGAACTTAAAATAAGGGGAGGCAGAAAACAGGAAACATTTTACAAATGAGCTTCAAAACTTGTCTCTAAGAATAAACACTCCTTTTAAGGAAGCTGCTAAGATCTCACTCAGATAAATGATGAAGGGTGAGATGATGGAGGCAACCCGTGCTGCCATGGAACAACACCCCATTGCTGTGTTTCTGACCACAGTGGGGAAGAGCTCTGATGTGAGGGTGTACACCACACAGAAGGCTGCCGTCACACCAAACTTCCCCAACATCTCAAGAAGCACGGCCACACTCGGCAAATCTAAAGGGATTCAATAGATAGAATTGAATCCCACTCCGAAACCATCAAGCTGCCGAACATATCTCGACTCCAGAAGTCTTTAAAAGTTGCCTTCATTGTTACCTATTGGAATGAAGCGAACGCAGAGGATCATCACGCCTCCCAGGAAAAGCGTGGAAGACTGACAGAAGTGTCTGGAGCAGAATCGAAGCAGCAACAAGGCGATGACGTAAGCTGGGACCTCTGTCACCGCTGATAAAAAGCAGTTCAGGTAAGGGCTGCCGTGCAAGTTAGAAGTGTTGAGGAGTAAAGCGTAGTAACTAATGGTGATGATCATCCTGCCAACATATATTCACACCCAAAAGTCACAAAACACATCCTGAAAGATTACAGAATCACATTCAAAGCTCAACATTAGTGTTAATTATCTGTCAGAAACAACATACCACAGACTCGCACACAGCAGTGTGATTGAAAACATATTGCAGCTTTTCAGGATGGTTATAATGTTAACATTTTTGTCCTTCACAGCTAAAGCATCTTCAATCTAAAGAAAATAAATCAAACACAATAAGAAGTAGCATTATGATGTAAAAAAATTTAAATAAAATGGTTATATTGCTGGGTTGCAGATGACGTAGTGTCAATGTCATGAAATGCAGACGGGGGGCAGGAAGTAAACGCAGCCCCGTTTCCTTCTGTTGATTCAGTGTCAAAATTCTGTGGGCTGTACGTTTGTTGCAGCTGCTCTATTTGGGAGAAATATAAAAGTTTATTTCATGTTCCAAAAGTAGTGTTTCACAAAGGAGTTCATAAAAAAAACTTACAGAAGAAAGACGACAAAAGTGATCAATAATCTACGGCTTAAAGCAGGAGGTATAACAAACAATGTAAGAGTTTGCAGCGACCACTTTCTAACAAGTAAGGATCGTTTTGTTTAAATCATATTTTTAGATATTTTCCTGGACAGTTACTTGAACTTGGGTTTACAGAAGCTAAATAAATTATTTACAGGTAGATCCAAGCACATAGAAATAACGGGTTAACTCGTTGTTAGCATTAGCATTAGCATTACTATGATAGGCTAATTACCTAAAATAGCACAAGTCACTACTCACCCGGGCAGAAACAAGTCAACAGACATTTAAAGCTTCTTTAAATCCTGTTTGACCCAACCTGAAACAAAATAATTGAAGTTTCGAGGCTTTTGAAAGCTTCCATCTGGCTCATCGTATAATACGAGTTCTGCAGCACCAGATAGTTTATATCAATTGCCTCAACGCTGGTAAATCCTCCAGATTATATGACAAGTCTTTTTTTATTAAGACAATATGGATCATATCCTAAATGTACATGTAGTTTTTTGCGATATCTCGTCTGCGCCAGCCCATTTAGGGCATTAATGTATTTGACGTGATCCTATTTGCTGTGTTTTGAGCAAATCACTTCCTGTCCCCCATCTGACATTCACACATCCTCTGGGTCACATGACTGCAACCTGGCAATTTTAAACTATGCATCATTTTTAGCTTAGATTTGGATGTTTTCTGATTAACAAACCTCTGCTTCTGTAAAAATAGCCTCCGGTGCTTCAACTTTATTCATTTCAGCAGCGTTTTTAAGAATGGCCTCTGCTTCCTTTACTCTGCCCTGAGAGAGCAGCCAGCGAGGAGACTCTGATAGAATCCTGAACAGGAATCAAACACTTAACATTAACACATTATTTATTCTAAACTATCATATATAAATCATTTTTCATTTGTATCTTGCACATTTTCCTTTTTTTTTTTGTTGGAGTTTTGAAATATTCTTACCACCACAGAGGTAAATAGATGAGTCCAGAGGCAGCCATTGAAATCATCAGCTGCTGCCATGTTCGGAGGAAGTAGGCCACTGCAGGCATGATCATGTAGCCCAAAGCTGAGCTCATGAACACTCCAAGGGAGCTGAAGACCACTCGTGTTTTTGGACTGAGAATTTCTGTTCCTGTAGGTGTCAAGAGGGAAACTTTTAAGAGAATTCAGCTTGCTGTGTGAGGTGCATTGTAAGGTATTTTTCTGGTTATTGTTTGTAGGATCACAAAGAATTATTTTTACACATGCAACAAATAATGTCTTCATTGTTTTGAGGTCTCTGTCCTACAACGGTGGTTATGAGCATCAAAGTAGAATTTTCTTAAGAAATAGTCAGTTTTTAAGATACTCTTTGCATTGTCAACAATGGCAAAATCAATGGAAGACCCATATGACCCTTTAACAAACCCTTCACATGTTGGGGTTAGAAAAGTCATCTAACTCACATCCAGTCTTGAACTGCTGAATGGTAAAACATACCCAGAACAAATGCAATAGTGTAGTTGGAAAATCCTCCAGCTCCCACAAAAAAGTAAATGAAGGCAAAGATCTCCCAGCTGGGGGAGAAGATCTGCGCTGTCATGGCCACCGTCTGAAGAGCCATCATGATGTGGAGGATGGGCTTCCTGCCAAACCTGCAGAAGAAATGTTGAGTCAGACACTCAAAACGCTTCTAACGGTTTGCTTGTAAAATCTTCAAAATAAAATTGTGTATTTGATGACATACTTATCAGACATCTGACCCGACACCATTGTTCCCATAAGAGCACCAACATAATGAATAGAGGTGGTGAGTGGAGTCTTGTATGAATTATCACAAACCAAGTCCCACTGCAGAGATAGATTTTTCATTCAATTAGTTCCATTATTAACAACATGATGTGAACAGTAAAGTCATTGTACAACAAAGTTAAGCTACTGTCATCCTCTTACTTATGTTGCATTTAATTGTTAAAAATGAAGCAACAATACTGTTTTTGCCTTTTCTGTATATGCAGGTTTGTTTATCTGTAACTTCAGGAAAATAATACATAAATCAATGGATCAGTTTTGATGGAAGCCTCAGAAACTAATCCCTAAATAGACATGTACAACTAAATTTCTTTTGACATCAACAATTCAAGACGGTTGCCAAGGCTAATACTCAAAAATGGTTATAACTCAGGGAATTAGTGAGCTAAAATTTGATGCGGCATTTATGAGACGCAAAGTGTAAAATAAAATGTTTAAAAATGTCGCTAACGCAATTCCATTATTTAACTCACTTTGAGTGTAAAATCCCATTTCCATTAGAGGAAATGTGTAAGTATAAGTGTTCTTTTGTTATTTAGCACACTTTTCTTACATTTTGCAAATTTTTACTAAATTATTTAAATGTGAATTGTTGTCTAAATGTTAAATCCTTTTGCATTTGTCTGTGTCTTTTTCTTGTAACCCCCAAACCCAGCCAGTCAAGGCAGATGGCCGCCCATCTTGAACTTGGTTCTGCTGGAGGTTTCTTCCTATTAAAAGTGAATTTTTTCTTTTCCACTGTCGCCAATGTGCTGCTCAAGATAGGAGACTGTGACAAATTAAAGATTCAACGCCCTCTGCTCGCTTCCTTAGATTAATTGTTATTTGTTGTACAATGCCCTGAGTTTGTTGTGACTTGGCCCTATGTGAATAAACTAAAGTGAATTAAATCTAAATTTAAATGTTAAATGTAAATATTCTGGCTAAATGTAAAAGTTCACATTCAAGTATTTCAGAATGGAATGCAGCCTTTGCACTGACCCTGCTTCAGGAACAGAGCTCTGCAGGAGGAAACAGGCCTTGGACAGACACGAGGCGCTGACACACATACAGACGGACACACAGTCCAGCTGGCTTCCATGGCAGCAGCAAAGGGAGCAGATGTGCAAGATGCTTTGATCTAGACTTCACCGCCATTGAAGGTCGCCTTGCCCCGTTAGCAGCTCACCGCTGCCATCAACAGTTGTCTCGGCCTGCCATCAGCTCACCATCGACTGTCGTCTCGGCCTGCTACTGTCTCACCACCGCCATTGAAGGGCGCCTCTCCCCACTAGAAGCTCGCTGCCGCTATCAGCTGTCGTCTCGGCCTGCCACCGGTTCCACCAGTTGAAGTTATTGAAATTCTATGATTTGGTTGATAATTGTATTTTATCAGTTATGTATAGGCCTCATAAAAACACATTACCTTTACAATCTTAAGGGGATAGAGATGTTTGTGAAACCTAAATTTCGAACCAGAATAAAGGAACGGTGTACATCGATCCAAGGAATAAGATGGAAAAATCTGGAAGATGGTGTTAAGAATGCCAAATCAATGGGTGTATTTAAGAAAATGATAAAGCTTAGTCTGTTGGAATAATATGTAATTGTATATTTTGTATTTATACGAGTTGTTCTAGGAGTTTAACCTTTATTTTTGTCTTTTTGTTTTGTTTCCTGCTTTTTTTTTAAAGACTATTTTAAATCAAATTCATTTTTCGAGAAAAGAGGCAGATATAAGATTTTTTTCTTCTGCTACCTTTCATTTATGATTTGTATTTTTATTGTATAAAGAAATTGTTGTTTTTTTAAAGAACAATGAATGAATGAATAAACTAAAATAAACTAAACTTTGCTGTTGGTGCACAGCTTTTCTTTTGACATCATCATCCTACAACAAAAGCAACCGCTAATTCTGCTAACTGCTAACACTGCTAACTGCTAACACTGCTAACTCCCTACTAGACATCACACACTCAAGCTTGTTTAATACTTTGAGTTGCACACCTTGTGCAGGTGTGGAGGCAGATATTTGTTGTGTTGTCCTGGGTTGTGTCTTTCAATCTCTCTTTAAATGTCAGTTTTCTT
>JARVJO010000082.1:6419896-6431261 GCA_031762555.1 Cynodonichthys magdalenae
ATTATGATAAAATTAATTAATTTTTATACTGAAGTGACTTATTAAAAAAAAAAAAAAAAAAAAAAAAAAAAAGAGTTGCACACCTTGTTCCCCCTGATGAGTGACAAAAAATTAGATGTTTTTTCCTGACCGAGTATAAATGGGCTGAAGACATGACGAGCCATAAATTATCAAAGATTTCTCCCTCTGCCCTCCCACAGTTTATATAAATAGGAAAACAACAATAATGATGTTTGGATGTTGTGTTTTTTGTTTACTCAATGATCAGTGTTGTGTGGGGTGAAGAGTCCACGGAGGAAAAACTTTTTTTTTTGTTAACGGTGGTGATGGAAAAAAGACGTGAACATCAGCTGCATGCTCACGTTCAATAGGATCAAACCAGCTGCTCTTCTAGCTCTTTTAGCAACTGGCTTCAGCCAAAAAAATAATCATTTTAAACAAAATAACATGCAGAAGGAAAATCTGCTCTGAGTCCAGCTCTGGAGCTGAACCACTGCTGGACCACTGCTTGCTCCTCATGAATAAACACATCCACGAAGCTCTAACCAATCACACACTCCGGGTTCTGACTGGGGGCAATGTACATGACGGCTGTCACCGGGGGGATAGCAGCGGGAGAGCTGATGGAAGTTGCAATTTTTTGTCACTCAGCAGGGGGAACAAGACGTGTGACTCGAAGTATAAACCAGCCTTCACAGTTGTGGCACTTCAAAATGCCAGACCACATACCATCCATATTGTTTTCAGTAAACACATATTGAATTTAAATTTTAAATCCCGTCTTCAGCAGTGTTAGAAATGTTAGCATTTACTTTTTCACAGGATGATGACATCACAACAAAAGCCACACACCAACGGCTAAGACTGCGCTCCGTCCCGAACTTCTTAAATGTAAGTTTTATTATTTAGCTGAAAAATTTAAGATAATTTTTTTTTACACTTATACTTACACATTTAGATTTAGGATATAATGTTTAGATTTAACATTTAGTAAGAAATTACAAAAAGTAGGAGCAGTAAGCTAAATAATTAAATGTTAGTGGAAAATTTTTAACTAGGATTTTACACTCGGAAAGGGAGCTTTTTTTAAGTTTTATTTTACACTAGGAAGTAGCTGAGTCATTCACAACACTTGCACCAATAGTGCAAAGGTTACATGACATCACATGAAATATTGCATGAAGGTATTTTAAAGGTTTAACCAAAATGACCATTACTTTGTCATTTCTCAACAGAAAATGTTGCATTCATTAATTTGCATGAATAATAGCTGCAACCTCTCACTCATAGCAACAATTAAGAGTTACCAATAAACAAACCATGAATGCAAACTCCACACAGAAAAACCGTGAGACAAACTTGCCTCTTGCTGTGAGGCAACAACCTGTGCCTTTAACAATAATTGAACAAATAATTTACCAATGAACACAAGGACCAAAGTTTAGTCCTCTAATATTGAAGCCCTTGCTAGAAATAATTCACAGTGGTGGCAAAGCTGACTTAGGGTTATTGCAGCTGTCAGTTCCTGAGTTAATTTTAAACCATGGCACTGACTTCAGAGGGCAGCTTCCTACTGCAATGTTAGCTGGGTAAAAGTTTAAATTTAACACAGAAGTAGATCTTTAAACAGGATAAAACTGCTAACATCAACAATCTCAAGGAATTAACAAGAAAGGACAAGCTGGACCACAGAAAAAAATGGTTTCAATTTGAAACCCACTGAAGGCTTACAGCAACATTGGAACATGGGAGTTTATGCAAGAACCTTTTGCAATAAAATCTGAAACCAAAAATACATTTTATTGACATTTGTTGCATGCACAGAATTGATTGAGTTAAATGTGTTTGTCAAAAAGCATTTGCCATCTTCTAAAAATAAATGTATCAAACAACTCCACCCTAGAATATCATTTATTCATTTATTTGTAGAAATGTTTCAAGTAAAGGGATAAATAATAGCTTACATCTGTAACAATAGTTGACTGGTAGATTTCCTTGCTGTACGTCCACCCGTCCAGACACCTTTCCCTAGGAATTTCACTCACATTCACATCCACATGTGGAACCACATTTTTTTCTGAATAGTTCCTGACTGTGTCCAGGTTGAGCCTCCAGCAGGAGCTGCGCTTTGTGATCCCATCCACCGTTTCCAACGGAATTGTCAAGTTTCTCCACGTCTCGCTGATGTTACTACTTTCAGGGATGTGGCATTCGTGGGGTGGGGTATCAGCAACAAATACAACATAGACGCCTGTAAATCCATTGGGGAGGATGCTGATTGCCAAGGCCAAAAACATCCTCAGCTGAAAAAATCCCCAAGAACCAAGAAAAGAGGTGATGGTGTCATAGTCTCGAAGTTTTGTGTCCCCCATTACTCCTCCGAGACAAAACTAACGCTCCATAAGTACCAAGGCAGAGTTTACAGCTCCTCAGCTCTGTGATATGAGGCCCTTTTTAGCTGATGTCAAGTTTTAAATGCCTCCTGCATCTGCTTGTGGGAGGTTACAAAGTTATATAAAGTGCTGTAAAACAAGTTGATCTTTAATTTGTCTTTGGCACCATTTATGTGTCAAGATCAAAAAGATGATATTGATTTTAGGCAAAGAAGCTTTGACAAAAATGTGATGTAACTCATTAAGACATGACGAGTCATTAAAGGAGTCCTTAATGAAGAAAGTGAATTATTTTGAAGGATATAGTGAAACATCAATAAAACCGATCATTGCAATGTTTTTGATGATTGAGAAGTTTATCATGAACCTGACGTCTCAAAGATAAAAGGATTATGACTTGTTTTTTTTTCCTTATTTTTTTTTACATAAGATGTCTCCTGTGAGTGTTCAGACATTGTTGCAGAAGACCAAAGTCCCTAAGAAGAATGAGCCAGGAAACCGATTGGCTAACAAAACCATATTGACCAATCAGAAACACGCAAATGAAATTCAATGCCAACATTTTATTTTTTTTATGTTTTTTGCAACAAACAAAAACCTAGCCTTGACAACAGACCTCTGGTTCTCCAGCAGCCATCTTTTTAGATTTTACCTGATCACTTTCAAGTAAGAAAAAAGTTTTGTTCCTCTAAAGAATATAAAAAGATAAACTAAAGGGTTAGTGTTTGCACTTCAGATTTTTCTTCACGTAGAATAGGTTGTTTCCTCGATGCTCCGTTCTGAACACATTTCTTCTTTTTGGACCCACATAACCTGCAATATAATTGTAAAAATGATTCAACAACATAGTTGTATTAAAAAATGTTTGAATGCAGCCAACAAATCATAAAGCGGAGCTGGGTTGTGTAATCTGCAACATGTTGAGTTACTTTCAAGGTCAAATTACTTTTAAGCTGACTGATTCAGTGCATTTATCTTATCTAATAAAATATGAGATGAGGAAAATAGTTTTTCAAACAGCTGACTGGATTGTCAGAGCAAAACTAAAGTAAGATCAGTTTCCTTTTGTGCTCCTTTTATGATATGTTTTCATTTTGTCCTGAGTTGCTCTCTTTGTTTAATATGTGTGTGTCTGTGTTTGTACTTGAAACCAATTTGATGCATTTAAGGAGTAAACAACTCAAATGTCCACCTGCAAACAGGTCTTGTTATTGCCTGCTGGCATAAAAGATGAATCATTGGATAAATGCCTGTGTGTGTTTATTTGTTAGCAAAATATTTCACAAACCACTAAATGGATTTTATTACAATTGTCAAAAGGTATTAATTGGGTATACATCTTGATTCAACCAACTTGATTCAAGCTGAAGCTAATCAACCTTAGCATACAAAAACATGACTGGAACTCAGCCAACTAATCAGACATTGAGCTATAATTTGGTGTGGCAGTAGCTGAGAGTCATCCTCATCAAACATCATGAGTGCTAATGAAAAGCTAAGAGCAAAACTTTTGTTTATGCTTTGGCAAGGCAGTGGTTCATATTATAAAATATTACTTGTATTGCTGAAAACTTTTGTATAAGTTTAAAACAAACAAGCAAGTGAGTAAATAAATAAATACCCTTGACATTTTTGCATCTGCTCCACTGTTTCTGGTAGATCTTTATTGAACGTCTCCGGAAGGAAAAAGTTTACCACTGAAGAGGCGATTGTAAGACTTCCCATTAGAATATAAGGCAGAACCTTATTATATGTCCCTGTAAGTACAACAAAATGAAAATCCACATCTGTAAATGGCAAACCTGCAGCTTTCATTTGGTTTTAAATGCTCTGTGCAGATGTTTTTACATTTTATATCAGTGCCGTAAACATGGCTGTATCTTTTCCATCCAAACTGGATTAATATGTACCTAAATAGATGACGTAAGGAGCCGTGATGCTGCCAATGCGAGCGGCCGAGGAGCACATTCCCATGCCAACGTTCCTGAGTACCGTGGGGTAGATCTCAGCAGTGTAGATGTACACGACAGAGAAAGCCATGGTGAAGCCGAACTTCCCGGTCATCTCCAGCGCCAGAGCAACATACTGAATTGCTTCAAAAGAAAGACAGTGACAAGTTGGATCCTAGCAGTGCTTGTAAAAAAACAAACATTTTCATTCTAATTCTATGAAAATACCAGACTAAAACCAAATTACATGTATGCTAGGCAAAATAAATGCTAATGCAGAACAGGCAGACAATTAAAATACGTAAAAGAAGTGTTACTGTTTGGGATGAACTGGATGAGCAGAAGAACTCCTCCTCCGATTATGAGGAAGGTTGACAGAAGTATTCTTCTCGGGCATTTTCTCAGCAGACAGGTAGAAACAACATAGGCAGGAACTTCAGAAATAGCTGATAAAAAACAATTCATAAAAGGGTTGCCACTGAGGTTGGAAGTGTTCAGGGACAAACCAAAGTACCCGATGTTTATTGCCATCCTGAAAAGACATGAGGAGCATTGTGAAAAACAACACAACTGCTTTTTGATTATCTAACAGATTTACAGAAGCTGTTTTACCAAAAACATCTTTTGCTCATTATTTATGGGTTAATTCATATTATAAAACAATCATCGGGAGCTTTTATTTTATTGTTCACCATGACTCACCACAGAAGGAGACACATCAGTGTGATACATCTGAGGTTATTGGATTTCAGAATATCAATCATGGTGTACTTCCTGCCAGGAGACATCATCTCAATCTGAAACCAAAGCAACAATATTTATCTGGTTGCATTTTCCAGTCTTGAACATAGCAATCAAAATCTTAAGTATATTAAGGTAACAGCTTGAAATATCAGATTCTTTATACAAGAACCATTCAGTGCCAAGAATCAGCTCACCCAGAGCCCCGCCCACACCTTCTACCTGTCTAACTAACCATCTAACCTTGACCCACAGGTGGTGGGTTGGTGAGGAGAAAGGGTGGAATGCTTCCTCTGGGTCGGGGGTGAGTCTCACTGCTCTAAGCAGAGGAGTTCAAGATAAGGTTCAATTGTTTAAAAGAATTAAAAATCTCAGAAAGTACATCTATAGTTTATTTAACGTCTGGTGCCTAAACCACTCCAGATGCAATATTTTTTCTTTCTCTCTGAAAAGTAAAAATGAAAAGACCTTAATAGGTTTTTTATGTTTCATGCTTGGAACAAATAACACGATTCTCACCTCAGATTCTTTAAAGATCACCGGTGGTGCCTGCACCTTATTTTTACTCGCAGCAGCCCGAAGGATGAGCTCCGCCTCTGCTGCTCTTCCCTGAGTGATCAGCCACCGAGGCGACTCTGGGATGAACCTGCGAGATCAGTGTTTATTTCCTTCTTTTTCATTTGTGTGTTCATGTATTAACTGAATATTAGCTGAGAAATCATTGGATTAAATGGAAAACATACCACCACAGTGGGATGTACACAATAGAAGTCGCTGACAGAACAGCGAGCAGCGTTCTCCATTCTCTGATGCCGTACGCGATCCAGGGGAGAGTCATGTACCCGATGCAGTAAAACAGGAAGGCCCCGAGGGTTGTGAAGAGAACTCGCATGGTTTTACTCAACAGCTCCGTACCTACCAAAGATAGACAAATATTAAATCACAGAAAAACTAACACATTAAAATATTTGGAATTAACCTTGTGATATTTCACCTTTGGTGGCAGGTAATAAAAACTTTGTCTGCACATCAAACTTTTCTGTTCTATCCTTCTCACTCTTATACGACTGTTAATTTGATGTGTGAATAATGCATTTACCTAAAACAAATGCAGAAATGTAGATGGATATCTGAGAGGCTCCAACAAAGAGGAACATGACGCAGAACATCCTCCATGACTGAGAGAACGACTGAAGGAGAACAGAGAGAGACTGGGCCGCCAGAGAAATGAAAACAACCTTCTTCCTTCCAAACCTGAAGGAAACAAACAAATGTATCTTTAACAATGATAAACAGATGCAGAGCACTCATAAGACACAAGAAGCACTATTTATTTTGAATAACAGAAATAAAAAT
Source organism: Cynodonichthys magdalenae (assembly GCA_031762555.1). Lineage (NCBI taxonomy): Eukaryota > Metazoa > Chordata > Actinopteri > Cyprinodontiformes > Rivulidae > Cynodonichthys > Cynodonichthys magdalenae. The sequence continues at coordinate 6,426,336 of JARVJO010000082.1, forward strand.
TGCAACATGTGGCTTTTTTTCAAGGAAAAGCACACTGAGCACCAATGTGATGATAATTGTGCAACAGTTAATCTCTTAATTAAACACATAGTTCAACAGTAGATGGCGCTGTTGCCTTAATTATAACCTGATCTAAAGCATCCACTGAATAAAATACAGTGGATTCGACTTTGAGCTAAATCAAAAGTTCATTTACCAAAAGCAATGACCTCCAACATATTATAAATTTTCACATTCCTTAGATAGAATAAAAGATTTATGATACAGTTTTAATGTAACCCATGAAAAAGGGAGTTAAAGTAATTTTATTGATATTTTAAATGGTAATTAAATATAAAATACCTGTCAGATAGTTGCCCTGAGATTAGGGAACCAAGAAGGTATCCCACAAAAAGAGTTGAGGATGCAAATGGAACTTTCCATTTGTTGTCACACACAAGGTCCCACTGTGAAAGATGTGAAATATAGTAAATAAATAACTAAATAAAAAACAAAGAAATCCCTCAAATTTTTTAAAATATACATTCTCACACTGACCTCAGTGACTATAGTGTACTGGTAGATGTCTTTGCTGTAGTTCCATCCATCTAAACATCCTTCCTGCTGCAAGTCAGTGAGGTTAACATCCCGTCCAGGATTATATCCCTGATCTGAGAGATTTTTAACCACATCCAGCTTATATCTGCTGCACTGGTTCTGAACATGCTCACCCCCCACTATTGTGAAGGGGATGATGGCACTTCTCCACTCCTCAGTCAGGTTGATGTCCGGAACAAGACAGTGGTGTTTCGGAGCTGCTCCAGCAAAGATGATGTAAAGTCCGTTGAATCCAGTCGACACAAAAACTGTATTTAATAGGAAGAAAGTGGTCCAAAAGTAAGGACCCATTTGTCCGAGAAAAGCAGTTTCCTCGTCGTAGTCTCCCATTTTATTTAAAAAGAAAAGAAAAATTAAATTCCTGAAAAAAAACCCCACCTTATCTGCTCCTCAGAGTGCAAGACGTGGTGTTCCTCTTTAAGTCCTCAGCTCAGTGCCAGAGTTCTAGGGTCAAGCTCTCTGTGGGGTACAGTGAACTGGTCCCTCTGTGGGACGGAGTCAGAAATGAAAAATTTCCATTTCAGGTCCTGTGAGAGTGTTAAACCTCTCTTTCAGGAATAGAAACTTCTACTTCAAAATGAAAAGCTTCTAAAATCTAGCTGACCCTTTTTCTCACTGGTTTGAATAATCTAAAGCTTTAGAGCACCCAATCTACTGTAGGCATCCAGTCCTAACAGCACTAATGTGGTATTTTCTCTAAACAGCATTCCACACTTATAAATGCTGCAAAGAAGTCCGCATGACTGTACTCTAAATGTTGCTAAGTCGCATTAAGTCTCCTAGACTATTTTGACACACTGTAGAGGCAAACATGCCTTTATAGGAAGCTCAGCAGAAACTTGCATGTTTGTTTTACTATCTTTAAGATAAACCGTTTACTCACATGATCCGTGAAAAACCACAGGTTTTTCGAAAACATTTACAGTCCGTTGCATGGATATGTTCCCCATACTCCCCTTATGTGCAAAAATTATGTTTTAAATTTTTGAACTTTAAAAAAAGGTTCCACAGTGAGCAGATGTGGGTATTTCTGATCACAGATCGGGATAGAGAGTTTGTGGAGGGATGGAGAACTCGGTGCCCTTCACAGCAGGCTCTGCAGCTGTCTTTCATAATACAGTTCACACAATTAAGGCCGTGCTGATACATTTTTTTTCCTTTTTGCAGAATTGAGATATGAAGTTGTTCTGACACGGTCTGATAAGTTTATTTTCTATGTTGTTCATCAAATTTTATCATATTCTAAATTTGTTTTATTTTCCCTAAATTTCAATTGAGTGGTTACCACATGGTTTGTTACGGTTTGTCTTGTTCATCATGTCATATCTTACTTTTTTTAAATGTCAAGCTAAATTAAGGTATTCAGCCTTTGTTTAATCAGCTTTAGAAACAAAATAGTTTTGTGAATCTTTGCAGTTCACAGGCTCCAGATGTGAAAAATTCAAAAAGAGAAAAGTTTAGTCAGATTTCATGTAAAGTGAAACAGAATCTTTGTGCGTCAGATAAACTTTAAGTCTAAGTTTTTTTTTGTTGGGATTTCTTGGCACATTCGGCAGCTCCATTCTTTGCCTGCATGCTACATCAGTGGTGACAGAGTTAATCAGTTTAATCACTGCACTGATGAACGACAACACTGTATTAACTGTGCAAAAGAATTTAAAGGCTTGTTAACATTTTTTCCCCTCCCCTTGTAGGAGCTGTGATTTTTTGTGACATTTATGTTTCAGATGTTTAACAAGTATAAATTAACCCTTTAACAGTCTTTGGTCCACCGGTGGGCAAAAACAGTGCAGTTTCTGCCTTTAAACGTTTCCAGATGCTACCAGGGGCTGTATTTCTGAAAACCATGTGCGGGTACTTACTTTTAACATGACACCCTGACATAAAATTTTAAAAATGTCCAAAGGTTTTTAAGGAATTTCAGGGACGACTGTTGGGGTTAAGCTCATTTTATTGACTCAATAATCTCAACTGTAGCAGTGGGGGAAAATAAATCTAACTTGTGATACAACTGTTTTACAGAATGAAGAGACACTTAATCAAAATTAATTTGCAACACTACATTCGGCACATTGTTTCAGCAAATATTCACAAAGATTTTGAATTGTTGAGTCAAAAGCCAAACCTCTAAAGAAAGTTTTCTACAGCACATACTAAAAATGATCTGGTGGCTTTAAAGGGGTGGGGTGTTATTATGCAAAATAATATCTTATATTATAATGTCACTCCCTCATCAAAAACATACCCAGAGTGTTGCTTTGACTCATTCATTCATGTTTGAGAACTCCTTGAATCTCCCGAAGCTGCCTAAACAATTGCTGGTACAAAGCACCGCCTATTTACTGAAAGCTCCTCCCTGGGGCTCAGTCCACAGCTGAGCTCCCGGCCCACAGAGCATCTATATTTATAGTTTCTTTGCAAAAAGTAGCTTAGCATTGATGTTTATGTATGAGAGGGTGACGGAGAGATACAGTATGTTGAAACATCTTATAAGAGCCTCTGTACTCACTCCAGTTCTTCAGAAAACATATTTTCTGGGTCCAACGTTGGATCATTGGTGTAAGGTTTAAATGTATCCTGAGTTGCCATTTTCCAAAACAGATATTACCGTATATAATGTTGCTCCTATTGAAGGTTGTAAACAGCATGAAGCATTGTTGTGATGACGTGCTGAAGTGGGAGTGTCGAAAATGGTAGGAGGTTCTTAAAGAGACATAGAACAATTTCAAGGCGTTTCGATAGACTACGATGCAAAGTCAATTTTTTTAGCGTTTAAATAACAACTGAAGGTAACATAGTTACTTGGTTGTGATAAAGAATTAAACTGTGTGCCTGAAGAATACATAACCCCCCCCATAAGATCTGTCTTTTGTGTTGTTCAGTACATATTTGAAAGTAATGTATCATGCTCCCCGAGTCATTCTATTCACAGTGAGAGTCTGATGACTGGTTTGGTATGGCCAGCACGTGAGATGGTCACCCTTTTATTTGGCTGATAAGGAAAAAAAAAATCTGATTGACTGGATCTTTAAACTGCTGATCATATTTAATCATTAATTTTAAAATGTGGGATGAGAAACAACTGATTCTGCTCACCTGATTACATTCGCAAACAGACAGAGCCTATAGGAATCTGTGTAATCATTAACATGTGCTTCAGATCCAGATTTTTCTGGTCTGATACGGAGGATCATAGTGCACACAGTCAGGGGGCTCTAATGACCGTGTGTACGTGAGAGAGGAGCACATAAACGCAATCAACACATACTGAGGGGGTTGTAGGTTCTGTGCTGGGTCACATTAGAGCACCTTTTATATGTCTTACATCACTTTGTGATTTTTATAATTTTCTCTTTTTATTCCCATTTAATTTATTCATTTATTTCATTCATTGAAACATCAAAAAGTCCACAAAGTAAAATGAATTACTGAATGAAAAGGGTGCGGAAAGAAACAAATCTTATATATCTATATAATCTAAAGTTTTGAGAGGAAAAAGAAAAAAACAGTAACTGCTTGAAAACTGTGGATGCATTCAGTTAAAAAAAAACTTAAACTAGACTGAATTGGCTTAAAAATCTTTTTTTTTTTTTTTAAATAGCACAAAATTTAGAACCATCGAAAACAAACAAAAAAAAATTTGATTTCATTTCAAATAAAGCTAACGCCTCTCTTGCAGTGTAAACATTTTACAATAATGTAATCTGTCAAAGGCTTTGGGTTCATTTAGGAAAAAAACACCATAATGATGATTCTGTTTTGTCCATTAGCTTTAATTTTGGAATAACAGGTTAGCCATAAAAGGGGGCCAGGAGTGGGTTGTGAGGGTGTAGGATGTTGGAGGAGCAATGGTCACCTCTTTAAATTGCTTTTGCCAAATTCTTAGTGTAAACATTTGATGCATTTACTATGTTTTGTTCTGAATAAACTTGGGTTTATGAAAAATGCAAATCATTTATTTCTGTTTGTTTTTTCCATTTTATTTTCCTGTCTGTCACAATAAACCCAATCCGTTTGGCCCAAATCCTTTATGAAACCAACTAGTTTGCATGTGAAAAAAAAAAGAACTTATTTGATTTTTTATTATTTTCTGAAACTGCAAACAAGTCATGACAAATGCAGTCAAGTTGGAATGTTAATGATTTTATTGCTGTGTCTTGAGTTTGTTCCCTAATGACCTCCTGAAATGGAGGATATCAGTAAAACATTTCCCAGTCAACATATTACCCACTTTCTTGAGTAATCACAACAAACAAGTCCAGGCACAGTTTCAGGAGTTGGCACAGTTGTTCTGTGGAAAGAGTGGTTCTGCTGCTGAGAGTGGTGTCT
>JARVJO010000082.1:6443018-6468640 GCA_031762555.1 Cynodonichthys magdalenae
CTCCCACTGGAACCGGACTGGAACGTCAATGGAAAAGCACCCGAACTGACCCGTTCCGACACTGACCGAACCGACACCGCCCCAACTGGCACTAGTGGAAAAGGGGCATTAGACTCTGTTTTCAGTAATACAATTCACATTTTGTGACTTTTGTTCCCAACATAGAAAGTGAGGACACTTGGTTGAAAACTGATTCCAGTGCAAGTTCAGAGCCAGTGCTTGCTTTACAAAATCAGAAAACTCCTTTCATGTGGTGCTGGGAGCAAGGTTAGGTTAATGAATACAGTCAACAAAAATGTTGTTAAGGGTTACCATTAACAGTCTCCAGCTTCTCTTGGGGAACCCCAAGGCTTTTTTACTTGATGATATGAATATAACTTTTGACTGACCAGATAATGACATCAAATGGAGGCAGATTAACAAATTAACAGAGCTGATACAAATAAAAAGCTTAGATAAAACAATTTGGCAAAACAAAGCTAGAGAACTGCCAGCCCTGACTGTATCACGGATGTTTCTACCATTTTGCTGTTCTGTTGTTTTGTCTATTAATGATATATCAAAATAGTAATCACATTTACAAGGCAGCAGGGTACACCGTGTAATGTGGACAAGACCTGTTAACAATAATATGTCTGTCTTGACAAGGCCAATGAAAGACAATCAAGTAGAATTTTTGACAAGCTTATTAACTTAAGGGACTATTTTTTTCCTTACTTTCCTCCATTGTGGCATAGTTTCCCAAGGACCTGGATAGTGTAGCCAGAGAGAGAGGAATGTTTGAACTTTACTTACTTGCCCTGCTTTTATAAACAAACTTCATAAAAGCAGATACAAATGGATGGTTGGAATTGGAGTTTGAATGCTTTTTCTTTAACTCCTGGTTGCAGATATTGATCTAATTAAACAACTGCATTGCACATTATTTCATACAAGGACTTGATTTTGACTCACTTCTCTAGTAATTTGCTTCAGTTCACTGAAGTTTAACATATATTTGTTTGCAAAGTTGTTTTTGTTTAGTAGGGTTTCATCAGATGTTGGGTGGTGGTCTCGACTTTGGACTTTTGCAACATCTTACTTTGTCTTTTTTCCAGCCTGTTGAGAAATTGTTGCTGTGCTAGGTTTTTTTTTTAATCTTATTTGCCAGTTTTCCGCCAATCATCAGCATTCTTCACATCTGACAAATTGGTATGCAGATGAACTTATGGCTGACTCATGCTTTCACTGAGTCTGCTGTTTTTGATTTTTAACAAATGGCATTGTGTATTGTGAACAACCAAAGAACACCTCTTCATGAGTTTTGTGTTTCATTCAAATAAAGTTTTGCAAACTTGAGCTCTTTTTAAAGTATTTTTTTTCAACAAGCCATACTTGTTCAGCCTATTTGCTTTTAACACCCCATGGCCTGTTGAGTCATAGGTTTTGTGTTTTTGCAAATTCTTTGAGCATTTTTAAGTCTAATCCACAGGTCACCTTGCTGGTAGATTAACTTTTCAGTTGATTGCCTGTGGTTTTTCTACGTTTTCACAATAAACTATCATATTTCCAGTAGAATGACTTCTAGTTCTTTGTCAGTTAACTTTAGTAATCTTTCCCAGATTTGTAGGTATATATATATATATATATATATATATATATAGATTTTCTATAGTTTTTTGCTGATGTCTTTCTTGTTGTCTTTCACTGTTGCCCAATGAGGCAGGTTTGTCCCAGAGTCTCCTCGGTGGCTGATCTCTCAGGGAAGAATAAAAGAAGCTGAAGCCATAATCAGAAAGGCTGCTAAGATGAACAAAGTTGAGCCACCAGCGGTCATCTTTAATCCTGTACAGGTGAGAGCACATTGTCTGCTGACTATATTTTAGCTGTTCACCAGAGTTGTCATTATCGTATCTGTAAATATTAAAATAGAGTTCTCTCCCTGTTAAGTTGTCTTGTATCAGTACTTCAACCAGAGTGCATTAAATATCCCGAAGTGCTGAGAAACGTGTCCACACCCACTCGGATTATCCACGTTTCATTTGTTTTGTTCATTCTGAAAGTATTTATTATTCTCTGGATTTATTGCTTTCCAGTTTTGTTTAGCAGTAGTGTAACTGCAATGCAGATGTTGACATATTAAGTTAATTGCATCTGGCTTGCATGTGTTAACTTGCAGTGCAGTAAAACTTACATTGTTTCTGTAACATTTTGTTCACTGGAGCAACCCTTTCATGGACCACTGCTTGGATACATTTGTTTTCATGTTTTCAGCATGAGTGCACAATCAGGATTGTTGTCGGTAGACATTAAGATGTTCTACACCCCCCTTTTCCCCCACCTCATCTCTTTTTTTCAAAGGAAAACTTGACAAAATATTTCAGTTTTTATAGATGATAAATGAACAGTTGTTTCACACAACAGTTGTAAAATCTTTGACTTCTCTAAGGATTAAAATACATACTGGTAAATAACTTAAAGTGCAAAAAGTTACTTTTGCTTTTAAAAATGGCAAAAAAAAACATACTTTATTCTATTATTACTTTAAAATGTGTATTTTACTGTGCTTGGGTTAAAAGCCAATGAGTTAAAGTAAGTTTTCAGACAGGTCTTAAAAATGGACAGTGAGGGGGCCTGTCAGATATGCAATGGTAAGGTGATCCAGAGCTTAGGGCCACAAACAGAGAAGGCCCTTTCTCCTCTAAGCTTCTGCTTACAGGTGGGAATGACCAGGAGCAGCCGGTCAGCAGACCTAAGGGACTGAGAGGGAGTGTAAATAAGGTGGAGCAAGGCTGTTTAAAATCTTATAAACAACAGTATTTTAAAATGAACTCTAAAATATACAGGTAGCCAGTGGAGAGAAGCCAGGACAGGGGTAATGTGCTCTCTCTTACATGTTCCTGTTAAAAGACAGGCAGCAGCATTTTGCACCAGCTGCAGACGTGTGAGGGATGACTGTCGGACACCGAGATAGAGGCAATTACATTAATCCAGACGTGATGTGATAAAGGCATAGATTACTGGTGCCACGAAAGAAAAGATTTTATCTTTGTTTTTTCCACAAATTGTAAAAACTAGATTTCACTGGCCTTTATTTGATTGCCAAGTTTAAAATCACTGTCCATCCTAAAACCAAGGTTCGTAGCTGTGGACCTGAGGTACGTTGCTAGATCTAAATCAATTGGAGGACTCTGACATGCTCCACCAGGTCCAAAAATAAGTACCTCAGTCCTTCTTTCATTAAAATGAAGAAAGTTTAGGGCCATACACAGAGACATTTCCTGTTCTTTTTGTTTTTGCTGTTCAGGTGTTTTACCTAAATTAATAGTCTCATTGTCTTACTTCTAGACTGACTCAGCTTCTTAGGTGTTAGTTGTTGCTTTTCATGCTCTGCTGTCTCACAGAATGAAGTGACGTCTAAGGACAGAAAGGCCCACAACATCTGTGACCTGCTACGTTTTCCAAACATCCGCTGGATCTCTATCACGCTGTGGCTGATCTGGTGAGTCTCCGCTGTCCCAGCTTGCTTTCACATTCCACACAATTGTGCACGTGCGCACACTCAAACGTTCACAAATAGACAGATAAAAAATGGCATGTCTGTTTCTGTGAAACCTGTAATTAGGATCAAAGTTAGGTTTCATGTTCTTGTCTTGTTCTTGAAAACAGATGTTTTTATGCATTGCAGTCTAATAAAAAGAATCACTAACTGTCATGTTGTGGGGATATGTAAACAATGCTATTATTGAAATGTGTTTGTGTGTGTAGAATCACATTATCTCAGTATTAATCACTGGAGACTGTTTTATTGAAACGTCAAAAAGTCATCGTTGGTTGAACGTCTACAACTTATTTAAATATTCTATTGGAACCTTCAAAATGACAATAATCAATCGATTTGACAGATTTACTACCAAGTACTTCCCATTGCATAAGATATTTGCCTAAATTGTTGGCATTGGATTCAGTGCTGTTTGTCTGGTAGCAAGTTATTTTATGAACCATTGGACAGTTTTTATTGAAAGTTTAGAAAGGGAATCCTTGGATGTACATCTACAACTCAACATTTGGAGCCGATCCAATTTGAAATGAATTCACATTGGCTAACAAAAATAACTCAGTCAGTTTTACAGATATTGAGGTAAGGTTTGATGTGGTAGAAGCTTCACAAAATATTCTAATACAGCATTACATTGCATGTTTTTTTTTATTTTTTTGGGCCAAGGTTTAACCAACATGGAAGCAAGTTTATCATTTTGCATTAACAGAATAATGGTTTAAAACTACCAGGAAAGGTGATGGTTGGTGTTTAGTCCTATAAAGACATTTAATGTTAGGCCTTTAATTGATTACACAGGTTTTGTTTACAGTTAGGACATTTACAAATCTCTTGCCGTCTAATAAAACAAGTCATCTTATAGATAATTACCTTATTTTGACTTTTTGAAACTGACAAGATGCAAACTTGTTGGACTAGTTTTGACATGCGACACTGGGATCTAAAAACAATCCTAGAGAAGCATAGGGTTTCAAGAGGAGCTCATTATTCTTGGAAAGTTTGTCTAAACAAAAAACAAAAAAAGAACAGCTAAAAAAATTTTGCCTTAAGTTGAGAAACTTTATTCTTAAATTGTAAGTTTTCTTACAAATGACATACTTCAGAGAATGCAAAGAACATTTTCAAAGTAACAGGTTTATTTGACACCAAGATTGTGTTTTTTGGTAATAAAACTTGAACTTAAACAATTGAGCAAAATCACAACTACTGCTATGTCTGATAATGCATGTTGATAAGTGCCTCATAGTTTGTTCTTTGTGTTTTGAATTTATCCCTACAGGAACACCCTTACCATTGGCTACTTTGCGCTTTCCCTGAATACTGGAAACCTCCATGGAAACGCTTACTTCAACTGTTTCCTGTCAGCTTTAGTGGAGATGCCGGCCTATGGTTTGTCGTGGGTTATGTTTCGCTGGTGTTCCAGACGACTGAGTCTTTCCTTGTCACTCTTTGCAGGAGGGGTGTTTCTACTAATCACACAGCTTGTACCAGCACGTAAGACAAATTACATTAATTAATACTGGTTTTATATCAAATAAAAGGGATAGTCTCTATTTTTGATGGGATGTTCTGTCAAATGTTAGTACCTTACAGGCTGTGGCATCAGAGTTTGGAAAACAGGCTGAAGTATTTGTCCAGGTTAAGCTAATGGCTTAATAATGCCCAGTTTCTTTATTTTTATTGCATTTCAAGCATCTTAAACCATTCTTTCTTAAAAGTGACATACTGGTGTGAAGGAAGACTATAGTAGCTATTATTTAACCGCTACACTTTTATATGCCTGTTTAAATTTGTTGATGTTTTCTCAATTGAGCTTTTGAAAAAGTGTAATAACTGCTGTTAGACTTATGTCACTCCTGATAAGATACTATCTTACTACAAGACATAACATCATTTCTAAAATGAACAGGCTGTTCTTTAAGTCATATGTAACCTCTGATGGTTATATATTTCTTTCCCTGCAGACTTGTTTTTTCTGTCCACAACGTTTGAGATGTTGGGGAAGTTTGCGGTGTCAACAGCATTTGCTGTTGTGTACGCCTACACAGCAGAACTCTACCCAACTGTGCTGAGGAACACCGCTGTTGGTGCCTGCTCCATGGCCTCCAGAATTGGCAGCATTGTTGCTCCATATTTTATTTATTTAAGTAAGCTCCGTCACTTTCACCATTGCATTTCTAAGTTGTTTTTCAGCTCATGATTCGTTCCAGTTGTTGGTAAAAAAAAAAAATCCTGTCACTGTTTTAGGAATATTTAAGGATTTCTAAAGAAAAAGATTTTTCTAAACCAGCAGCCCTCGCTGTTGGACCACCTGCTCTGTTCAGACATTCAGTTGTACTTTATATGTACTTCTTATTGAGCTAACATCCTTGTCTTTGTAATGAGAGGAAGTCGTACATTAAAAGTGAGAAAAAACACTGACAAAAATAAAACAACCTTTCACTCAGACACAACGCTCTACTTTAATCCTTTAAGGCCCTCATTTGCAACTTTTTTTAAGACTCTACTCTTTGTCTTGTTGTTTGCAGCACCTTTGTGGTACCATTGTAGACAAGGCTGTTTTTCACTGTCTCCCCCCTCATTTGATGTTCCACCACAGGAACTTACTCCGTTTCACTGCCTTACATCCTGATGGGGAGCCTCACAGCTCTGGCCGGGTTGCTGAGTCTCCTGCTGCCTGAGAGCTATGAATTGCCTCTGCCAGAAACCATCAGTCACATGCAACACTTCCCTGGGTAAAACTGCACCTCTTACACCTATTATTTGAAGATTCTTCATTTTAGAAAATAAATATTTTTTTTGTCCCAGAAATAAACTAATTAATTAAATCCTAAACATTAAGTTGTGAAAATGTGGTCAATCAAGAGAACTTGCTACTTGATTTTTAAACCAACTTGCCAGTATTTTTACCCATGCATACAGAAACCCTTGACCGGTTTAACAGCTTTTCTCAGAAAGCCGCCTGAGGTCAAAATGTTAGTCATTTGCTTCCAACTGCAGCTTGTCTGAAGACTCAGTTGAACTCAGTTGTCTAAAATGTACAATACACATCCACATTAATATTCCAAAACCTACTGGGACTATTTGTTTTCCATTCTCCTGTAAAAACATGCCCAGGCCACCAGATGTGTGCTTATTTAAATTTGAGAATAGATGAAAAATGAGAAGGTCCACTGAAAATAAAAGAATAAATTTGTGCACGATTTTTAGAAATGGAAGTTTCTTGTTTTGAGCTCAATAAAAAGAAAGTTATTAAAATCCTAGCATTCTGTGTTATGGTCGGTGTGATGAAAGAGGAGACGACAGTTAAACTCTCAAATTTTATTATGCTAACTGTGACAATATGCCAGATGCCAGAACATGGTATTTTCTTTAAAATGGTTTATTCTTCCTTATACTGTCACAGCAGAGCCTTTAAGTGACAAGAGGCAATGGCAGCAACAGAACGGTCTCTGGTAGGGACTGAAAAAACAAGATCCCAGATATACAGGCTCTTAAAATGAAATTCTCCACAGGGCAGCTGGGCTCTCACAGAGAAATGGTAACAAGTTTAGTTATCTGAGGGAGACTCTGAGTAGAGCTGCTGCTCCTCCACATTGAGAAGAACCAGTTGAGGTGGTTTAGACATCTGATAAGGAAGCCTCACTTGGGTGGTCAGGGTATATCCAACTGGGAGGAGACCCCAGGGAATACCAAGAGGACATGCTGAAGACTTTGTCTCTGGGCTGGTTTGGGAATGCCTTGGAATTTTTCCATAGGGACTGAAAGAGGCAGATGTCGTAAGAAATATTTCTGCCTCCCTACTCAAGCAGGCGGCAAACAATGACTGAATAAATAACTCTGTCTCTTTGTTTCTCCAGGTGTTGTCAAAAGCCACCTTACAACTCCAGGCAAGCAAAAGAAGAGGAAATAATAGCTGAAGAAACATCTCTGGTCAAAAAGGGTAGCGCTAAGGTTTGAAACAAAAGAATGACCAAGCAGTTTGTTAACATATCTGAAAAATGGGAGGAGGAAAACTTAAAGAAATCACTTAGTGTTGCATGAAATTATTGGTCGACAACACAACAGTGGGTCCGTGCAAAGCAATTGTAGCAGCAAAATACTGGAAGATCTGCCAATCATGCTTTTTATCTATGCAATTGTTAACTAGCACTGGTCACTTTCTGCTGTTTAATTAGGATTGGTGCATTTTGTGTAGACACTACTCAGTACAAAATATGTTTTTTTTTACTGGTAACCTTTAAACTTGAGATTTTTTTATCAAATGTAAACCATGTGAAATTTTATACTTCAGTTTCTAATAAGTATTTTTGGAATCTATTTGTGAATTAAAATCATCTAAAAGTGAAACCGTTCTTAAGAAAAGAGAAAATAAAGATGATTTGGTAAACTTTAAGTCTGAGTTTTTGAGTCTGATTTATTTTTTCCTCATCTGTTGTAAAGTTCTTTTATTTTTTAGCAGCCTTATAATTATTTTTAACTGTCAAACAAAAACAAAAGGTATTCAAAACATAAACACTAAAAATGTTTTTAAAGAAATAAAAAAAAAAAATCAGTCAGTTTTGAAACTTTGGATTGCAGAAATAGTAACATCTAATGATAGGAAAAAGCTGGTCATCAAAGACGACTGTCCTGTTGGACAACAGGAACTGGGACTTTGGATCTTGTGAGGCAGAGACATTTTATTCTGTTGTGACAAGAAAAACAAGTAAAAACAGTAAGGTACATGTTAAGAACTGTGCAGCAAATCTTACTATATAAATCCTTTTCATAAAACCTGAGTATAATGAGACGATAGGACAAAGTCTTCATGAAATAAATTAAATGGTTTTTTAATCAGGTGTTAACTTTGCGAGAAAAAAAAAGTTCTTCCATTACGTACCGTTTTCTTTCATGCATCTGTTGAAGGCTTTCTGGAAGAGGTTGTTTAAAACTTTCAGGAAGGAAAAGGGCAGCAAAGGCAGCCAGAACAGCCAGCGTTCCCAGTGTGATGTAAGGCAGGGCCTTAAAGTATCCACCTGAAAACATGGTGAGATGCAGATTTGAAAAATCCTTGCATATCTGCAAACTCTGCAAAGTTATTTGCAAGGTTTGCAAATGAACTTAATGAAAATAGACTCTCAATAAGCACAAAAGCCAAGTTACTCACTGAGACTCAACAGAAAGGGTGTGATGCAACTTCCTGTCCTGGAAACGGTGGTGGTGGTCCCTGTTGCTGTGTTCCTGAGTGCTGTTGGGTAAAGCTCTGTGGTGTAGGTGAACATAAGGGACGACCCAGTAGTAAAGGCATACTTGCCCAACATCTCCAGTGTAAGAGAGACACTAGATAGGTCTGATAAAGAAATGAAATAATTATGACTTCAGATTAGGAATTGTGCAAAATGCCAAATCAAATACAAAGTTGGAATATTTGGATAGCTAGTAAAATATTGGGGTGTCTCTGACTTTGCTGTAGAAATTGTGAATGGTAATGTTATGTAGTTTTGTATGTGCTTACACTCTGGCATCAGTGGAATAAAGAACAGTGGTACGGCTCCGAGGATCAGCGTACCGATGACGGACAGTCGACGTTGAAAATACCTCAGAGCTATCCAGCTAGAAATATATGCTGGGATTTCTACTACAGCTGAGATGAAACAGCTGATGTAGGGGTCAGAATGGATCTGAGCTGCATTAAAAGACAGGCTGAAATAGCCAGTAGTCATAGTGAACCTGGAGAAGATCAAGTATGTAAAGAGAAGATGTTAGATTTAGGTGGATTTTTTTTAAAGAAAAGTCAACATAAAAAAACTGAATGTAATTTAACGATGAATTGTCAAAAATTGTAAAAAGTACTGAAACATCAGTTTTTTCTCATAACTGGTGTTTGAAACTAGTTTTGAGGTTAGATTTCTATATACATTCATTCAAAAACAGTTGTGTTCATCAAAAAGTGACTCAAAGGAATAAAATTATTAAGAACTGTTCAGCCAATATGTTTTCTAACACTTGTTAGATCCCACTGTTTCATCATCATCATGCTTGATTTAAGATAATTTACTCACATGACCAAACAGAGCAGGAGTGTGGTGGTTCTGATGCTGCTGTGCTTTAAAAGGTCAAAAACACTGTGGTTCTCTCTACTTGTCTTTGTTTCCTGTAAAACAGAATGAATCACTTAATCTGTATGTGTAAGTATAGTTTCCTGTACCACTGAATCAAACCTCACAGAAACTGCTGTATTTGAGGACTTTAAAGAATTGTTAACTTGCGTTGTAATGTCCAAAGATGTCCCCTGGAGCCTGAACTTTGTTCCATTGAGCAGCTTTTTTTATTATAGCTTCAGCTTCCTCAACTCTACCTTGAGAAATCAGCCATCGAGGAGATTCAGGAAGCAGCCTGATTCGAATTCAGGCAAATACAGGAAACTTTAGGTTAGATCATTAGATTGCCTTTAATAGTTTAGGTTGTAATTACTGTAAAACACAAACAGCAATGTTTTAACCAATTTAAATAATTTATTCAGCTGAACATCAAGAGGGGCATGGGTGGGGTAGAATACAGGTGGTGGTCATAAAATTAGAATATCAGGAAAATGTTGATTTATTGCAGCAATTGCATTCAAAAAGTGAAACTTGTGTATTATGTTAATTCATTACACACAGACTGATATATTTCAAATGCTTATTTCTTTTAATTTTGATTTTTATAACTGACAGCTAATGAAAATTCCAAATTCAGTGTCTAAGAAAATTAGATGAAAAGGTTTAATATTGAAGACAGCTGGTGTCACACACTAATCAGCTTATTAACTCAAAACACCTGCAAAGGACTTCAAACGGTCACTCAGTCTAGTTCTGTAGGCTAAACAATCATGGGGAAGACTTCTTGACAGTTGTCCAAAAGACGACCATTGACACCTTGCTAAAGGAGGGCAAGACACAAAAGGTCATTGTTAAAGAGGCTGGTTGTTCACAGAGCTCTGTGTCCAAGAACATTAATAGAGAGGTGAAGGGAAGGAAAAGACGTGGTAGAAAAAAGTGTACAAGCAACAGGGATAACAGCACCCTGGAGATTGTGAAACAAAACCCATTCAAATAGAGTGGACTGCAGCTGGAGTCAGAGCTTCAAGAACCACCACACACAGACATAAGACATGGTTTCAGCTGTCACATTCCTGGTGCCACTCTTGAACGAGCGACAGCATCAGAAGCGTCCTGTCTGTGCTAAAAACAAAAAGGACTGGACTGCTGCTGAGTGGTCCAAAGTTATGTTCTCTGATAAAAGTAAATTTATTTTGGAAATCAAGGTCCCAGAGTCTGGAGGAAGAGAGGAGTGACACAGAATCCATGTTGATTGAGGTCCAGTGTAAAGTTTTCACAGTCACTGATGGTTTGGTTTGCCATCTGCTGGTGTTGGTCCACTGTGTTCTGAGGTCCAAGGTCCACGCAGCATCTACCAGGAGGTTTTAGAGCACTTAATGTTTCCTGCTGCTGAGCAACTTTATGGAGATTCGGATTTCATTTTCCAACAGGACATGGCACCTGCACACAGTGCCAAAACTACCAGTACCTGGTTTAAGTAATGGTCCTTAAGTGGCCAGGAAACTGGCCTGATCATAACCCCATAGAAAATATATGGGGTATTGTGAAGATGAAGATGAAGATGTGATAACCCAACAGTTCAGAAGAGATGAAGGTCACAATCAGAGGAACCTGGGCTCTCAGAACACCTGAGCAGTGCCACAGACTGATTGACTCCATACCATGCCTCATTGCTGCAGTAATCCAAGCAAAAAGGAGCCCCAACTAAGTATTGAGTGCTGTACATATTCATACTTTTCAGTAGGTCAACATTTCTAAAAATATTATTTCTTAATTAATTTTCGGAGATACTGAATTTAGAGGTTTTCATTAGTCGTCAGTTATAATCATCCAAATTAAAAAAATACACTTTTCAAATGTATCAGTCTTTGTGTAATGAATGAGCATAAGATAGTGAGGGTAAAAAAAAGTGTTTAGTCAGCCACCAATTGTTCAAGTTCTCCCACTTAAAAAGATGAGTGAGGCCTGTAATTGACATCATAGTTAGACCTCAACTATGAGAGACAAAATGAGAAAACATATCTAGAAAATCTCATTGTCTGATTTTTTAAGAATTTGTTTGCAAATTATGGTGGAAAATAAGTATTTGGTCAATAACAAAAGTTAATCTAATACTTTGTTAAAGATCCTTTGTTGGCAATGATAGAGGTCAAATGTTTTCTGTAAGTCTTCACAAGGTTGGCACACACTGTTGCTGGTATGTTGGCCCATTCCATCATGCAGATCTCCTCTAGAGCAGTGATGCTTTGGGGCTGTTGTTGGGCAACACATACTTTTAACTCCCTCCAAAGGTTTTCTATGGGATTGAGATTTGGAGACTAGCTAGGCCACTACAGGACCTTGAAATGCTTCTTTTGAAGCCACTCCTTTGTTGCCCTGGCGGTGTGCTTGGGATCACGGTCATGCTGAAAGACCCAGACACTTTTTATCTTCAACGCCCTGCTGATGGAAGGAGATTTGCACATAAAATCTAACAATACGTGGCCCCATTCATTCTGTCATGTTCACGGATCAGTCGTCCTGGTCCCTTTGCAGAGAAACT
This sequence comes from Cynodonichthys magdalenae, assembly GCA_031762555.1. Classification (NCBI taxonomy): domain Eukaryota; kingdom Metazoa; phylum Chordata; class Actinopteri; order Cyprinodontiformes; family Rivulidae; genus Cynodonichthys; species Cynodonichthys magdalenae. The sequence goes on from JARVJO010000082.1 coordinate 6,455,182, forward strand.
GTGGCGTTTGTAGCAGAAATGACCCAGGGCGCAGGCAAAAATCCAAAGTTTAAAACAAAGTTTAATAAAACAGAAGGAGGGCTGTCGTGGCAGCAAAACTTACAAAACTCTCAAGAGAAACCACAATGAACAAGAACACGGGAGGACAACCACACTGACTGGAGACAGCACAATGACCCAGGTTTATCATACAGTGCCACCCCAAGGGGGTGGCCCTAACTATCCCTGAAAATTGCTGGCCATTCAACTGAACCCCCAAGGAAGACCACCCCCTCCCATTTATAAAAAATAATATTCACACAGACCATGCATTCATCTTAATTTATCAGGTGTTATGTTTATGATTTGATTAAATACAGAATTAAAGATTAAATAAATCCTGTAATTTAAAGACGTATGCAGTATTGTTATTGCTGCTCACATTTTCAAAGTTGTTCTTTGTAAATAATTTAACTTTTTTCGAGAAAAGGAAAAATAGCTCATAAGGGTTGCAGAAATTTTTAGTGCCCTTTCTATAGCTTCATGAATGAATCCATTCCATTTGACTTACAGTTTCATATCACGAGCCTATTTATGTGAGTAAAAATATGTTTACCAACCAGTTAAATTAAACCAGAATGCAGGAAATGCTATGATCCACCTTATTCATAATTTTCTTATCTAAAAATGAACAACTTCTAAAGGACATCTGAAACAAAATTTCTTATTTAAACAGTAAATTATCAGTATGTTTTAATCTAATGTTTTTGGAGGGGATTGTGATTACATTATGTCTATGTCTATTGTCACCCATGTAAGAATATACATGTTCACATTCCAACGCTCAACTTCCAAAGATAAAGTTTAATATGATAATATAAAAGTTATTTAGTTTTTATTTTTGTTTGTTTTTAAATATGAATTTCAAAATAAAACTTTTTAGAGCTGTAATTGTAATTATGATACTGTGAAACCATGATATTTTTGCCCAAGGTTATCATACCGTCATAATTTCATACTATCCCATGCCCAGTCCCAGCCTTCTGCAGGTCATTCACTAGGTCCTCCTGTGTGGTGGGATTTCTGCCCACCGTTCTTGTGATCATTTTGACCCCATGGGGTGAGATCTTGCATGGAGCCCCTGATCGAGGGAGATTATCAGTGGTCTTGTAGGTCTTCCATTTTCTAATTATTGCTCCCACAGTTGATTTCTTCACATCAAGCTGCTTCACTATTGCAGATTCAGTCTTCCCAGCCTGGTGCAGGTCTACAATTTTGTTTCTGGTGTCCTTTCACAGATCTTTGGTTTTCAATATAGTGGAGCTTTGAGTGTAACTGTTTGAGGTTGTGAACAGGTGTCTTTTATACTGATTGCAAGTTCAAACAGGTGCCATTACTACAGGTAATGATTAGAGGACAGAGGAGCCTCTTAAAGAAGAAGTTACAGATCTGAGAGCCAGAAATCTTGCTTGTTTGTTATTTACCAAATATTTATTTCCCACCATAATTTGCAAATAAATTCTTAAAAAAATCAAACAATGTGATTTTCTAGATATGTTTTCTCATTTTGTCTCTCATGGTAGAGGTCTAACTATGATTACAACAATTACAGGCCTTTCTCTTCTGACTAAATACTTTTTTTCCCCACTGTATAGAAGTTTCACTTTTTCAATGAAATTATGGAAATAAATCAACATATTATTGATATTCTATTTTTATGACCAGCACCTGTATTAAATTTGAGTTTAGATTATTGAAAAAAGTCCTAACTGGCATCAACCACTACATGTCCACTGTTTTGTTTTTAATATAGCAGGATGGATAAAATCACTGCAACAATATCAATTTGCATCTTTCCCAAAAACAAATCAGGAAACACCAAACATGTCTCCTGCCCAAAATCAGCAATGACCTTCAGAGTGACAGACCAAACTATAGCACTGCCAGCTCAGCACTACAAAGGGGCATCAGAAAGGCCAAAGCAGCCTAGAAGGAGAACAGGAAGCCGCTGTGACAGTTCAGACCCCCGACACGCATGGCAAGTGATACGACACATCAGAAACCAAAACAACAACATTACCTCATCCACCTGCAGCCATTCTGGACTGCTTGAAGAGCTCCACATTATCTTTAGCTGCATTATTTTAAACCTCAATTGTAAAATTTTATTCTAATAAACTTTAATCAACTTTAGCTGCATCATTTTGGTATAAAATATTGTTTCCTCTATAAACCACCACTTTTAATATGACAATTACAGCTCAGACTGGTGTTATTGTGTTGTTACAAAAAGCAAGCTAGTGATGCAAATCTCCTGATTGTTGTTGTCAGAACTTCTCTTTTGAGGAAGTTGGGTCTCCCTCATGTATTCAGACTGTTGTGACCACACACGCAGGCTATTGTGTCAACAACTACAGGACAAGCAGTTGGGTACACACATACAAACACACACTTTTGATAAAAATAAATGTAGGTTTATATTTGGCAAATGCACCAATCAGAACCGAATAAACTAAAAAATGCAGATAAGAAATCCGTTCACAACAATGAAGGATGTAATAAAGTTGGGCACAATGTTTAGGCTGATTTAAGCTGCTCAAATTTTTTTCATAAATATTTGAGTTATTAAAACTTAATTCTTGCTGTGGTGTTGGGTTTAATAGTAAATTATGAAGAGTTCAACTTGTACAGTTTTTAAACAAATGTGTAACTTTAGTTTTGTTAACTTTTAGTTAGATAACTAGATAACTGGAAATAACTTTTTAATCTGCTGTCCATGTTTTCTCTTGTGAGTTTCAAACAGCATGAAAAAAGTAAACATTTTACGTCACGCACCACCAGAGGGGGATGTAGGCCAGACAAGGGATGGACAGAGCCATAAGAAGAGGTCTCCAGTCCTTTATAAAGTAAGCAAAGAGCGGCAGCAACATGTAGCCAATGGCAAAGCTGAAACATGTTCCAAAAGATGAATAAAGGACACGCACATTGCCAGTCAAGACCTCAGCACCTGCCAAAAAGAAATAAATAAAGTCAGGATATCAAGTTAGTGACTCTACAGTGTTGTGTTGCTTAGAAAATGACTAATTAAAAAGGTATATACCAAGCACTAACGCGGCCACAAAATTGGATATTTGGCCCAGTCCATTAAAAAAGAGGAGGAGCATGAACACAATCCATGAGGTGGAAAAGGCTTGTGCAAATGTAAAAACCATTTGTGCTGCCAGAGTTGCAAATAAAACAGGTTTTCTTCCATATCTGTTAGAATACAACGAATCACGAGTCATCAGAAAAAAAACTGTGTGCTACACTGATTAAAACTCTGAACCCTTTATTACCCTTTATGATGCAGGCCTCATCTTTTAAACAGCAAAGTAAAACATACTATATTTACAACTCACAGGCTCAGACTGTAATATGCATTTGACAATAATACAGAAACATTTCCTGAACCTTTTTTATATCTAAAATAATTAGAATATGAGATGTGTGATGTTTAGCATATACAACATGAAGATAGAGTCCACTGTACCTGTCTGACAGCTGTCCTGAGAAGAACGATCCACAAAGAACTCCAACAAAGAAAACTGTGGAGGTAAAAGGCTGCTTCCACTGTTCACTGCACACCAAGTCAAACTGGAAAATTTAAAATTTTTTTCAGTTCATATAGGGACTTTGTAAAAAACACTAATGAACTAATCTCGTGTTGTGGTAAAGACGAGAATTTAGTCGTGTTCAAGTCACATGTGTTTATAATTAGACAATCAGCTTTTGAAGAGTATAACATCAATTTTACTCAACTTTCTATTTAACTAATTGAATACCTTGCAATAACAAGACGTTTTACTATGTTCTAGTACATTAAAAAAAGAAAAATGTACTTTTTAAAAATTTATTAAATTGTCTCCACTTCTTCGTGAATCATCTGCATTATTAGTGTCTAATAGTCATGTTTGTGTTTTTCACTGTGACATGTTCAGATCAGTTTGAACGCCAGTTTTCCACACACTTTATTTTGTGTTAGATAAAGTAAATACTGTGTAAAATGTCATGTGTTTCTGTTTATCTGAGCTTGTATTTACCTGAATTTTCTGTTACCATTTTTTTTTCTAAACTACTATAGTAATCTGTGTTTTTTTTTTTTGTTTGTTTTTTTCTTTTCTTCTTCTCCTTTTGTGGCACAAAAAGAGAAAAAGTAATCTGTGTTTGTGAACACAGCACAAGTGAACATGCATGTAATGTCACATGAATGACATTCAACACCAAATATGTTCAAAGAAGTGATCTTTCCATGATATTTTCTTTGAACAATATCTTACAATAATGTGTGCTGATAGATTGTGGCTTTAATATAGTGGGAACTAAAGAGTTTAGGACACACCCAAATACTACAATCAAGCAGAGAGCATAAAAGCAAATTAAGAGCAATATGAAATGAGGGAAGAGCAAAGCTGCTACAGTACACGGACACATTTGAAAAAACAGAACAGCAGAACAGGTTTGTACTCGCCTCAGTCACTACAGTGGATTGATAAATGTTTCTGCTGTAGCTCCAGCCGTCCACACAGTCCTCCTGTTTAAGGTCAGTAAGGTTGACGTCCCTGCCGGGAATATATCCTTGATTGGAGAGATTTTTGACCACATCCAGGCTGTATCTGCTGCATCTGCTCACTTCCTGTTTCCCATTCACCACCTTACAGCCAATACAATAAAATTAGTGTTTGATAGATCTAAACCATTGTTGAGACTTGACAAAAATTCATATGAATAAATAAAATGTACAGTAGAACATTTAGTACAGTGTTTAAATGACTCTAAATGTGTTTTTTACTGACTGAGATTAAAAAAACTTTAGAAACCTTAAGAACTGTGCAATTATAGCATAGTGCATGCAAATATTTACATATAATAGCTCAGTTTTCACAAGAAAAACAGAGCTTGTTACAATAAAGTCTTGTTAAAATAGCAGCATACTCACTGTTACAGGTAGGATACTTTTACGCCAGTCTTCTGTCAGGTTGATGTCTGGAACAAAGCAGTGGTGATTTGGTACGCCAGTCAAAAAAACAAGACCGAAAGCACCAAATCCATTGGGCAGGATGCTAGCACATAGCAGGAAGAAGATGGTTTGCTGGAAATGTCCCCACTGACCCAAAAAAGCTATGGATTCCTCGTAATCTTTCATAGTCAGACGATCCTCTGTGTCTAATGTATCCTGTTCTTTTTTTGTCCTTCTTCAAAGTCTGAAGACATAAATCCTTGGTCACGTGTTGGATTTTTTTCTAACAAGAACTAAATTCTCAGCTCAAGTTCAACTTCAGTTCTTGTGAAAACCTGCCTACCAAGTTGTACATGTGACAACAAAGATTACCTTAAAATGTTTCCCAATGTGAGCACATGGAAGAAAGGATTTGTGAGTTTGTCTCAGATTGGCAAAAGACGACGGCAAAGCACTGAGTGACGGACTTAATACCATTCAACATTTAAAGCCACAGCAACCATTTAGCAGAAAGGGAGGGTTTGGATCCTTTGTTGGTTTTGAATTCAAGCAGGAGTGTCTAATCTTGGTCCTTGGGGGCTGCTATTATGCATGTTTTACTTGTTTCTCTGCTCTAACACACCTAATTTAGTGTTTAAATATTTTTTTCAAGTTCAGCAAAAGCCTGGAAGACAGAAACTTTAAAAAAATATACAGGAGAGCTGCTCTCGAGGACTAGTACACCCCTGCCTGAAACATGGGTCTTCCACCTCTTTAGTCCTTCTGTAGTGGCTTTTTAAAGTTTCGACAAAAATATAATTATAATATAGAAATGACTAATATTTATGGTCATAACCACCAAACAACAAAATATCTGTTCAGTTTTATGCAAATATGGGACTAAAATATGTGCGACAAATGATACCAACAAGCAAAACAGATTTGTTAGTTTGTTCGCTACTTTATTTCTTCTTGAGATGTATTAGCTTCATTTTACACTTCATTGAAGACCCATGCATTGAGTGACACACTTTGTGTGAGACTTTACTTTCCATTGAATATTCCATCTATGCAGGTTAATCTACTACTCAGGTACCTCCCTTTATTTTCTCAAACACACTCCTCTTACTTTTTAAGCCTACTTGTCTCGTTGTCCTTCTGTCATTGTGCAGAATTAACTTTCTTTTTTTCCTGAAGCAGAGAACCCAATTCATCAAAACTGTAGGTATGTTACCAATATTATCTAAATAAATAATAATACAGGTGTGGATCACTTTTATTAAGCTCGGTTTTAGTTTATGTTCACTCTGCAAAGGTTTGATGTGAATAAATAAACAGTAACTCATCACTACCCTTGTAGTTCTGAGCATGGAAACTCTGTCAGGACTGCAGCGAGTGAGAAACGCAGCCTTTACTGTCTTCAAAGTCCCCTTCCTGTTTCTTCTTCTTTACATCTTTGTGTGTTCCCTTGATGTTTTAAGCTCTGCCTTCCAATTAGCTGGAGGTAAGCATGACCAGACTATTGTTTTGAGTTTATCTAGTTTTTTTAAATTGATTTTTAGTTTTTAACTTGACCTCTGTTTGTTTGTCTCCTTTCAGGCAGGGTAGCTGGGAACATCTTCCAGGAAAACATGATCCTGTCTAACCCAGTGGCTGGGCTGGTGGTTGGGATACTGGTGACAGTGTTGGTTCAGAGCTCCTCCACCTCCACCTCCATTATAGTCAGTCTTGTATCTTCTGGTTGTAAGTTAAAGGCATGACACAGCACTTCTTTGATTTATGTATATTAAAAAATGGTAAGACTTAGCAGAATCAAGGAAATGGTCCATAACATTCAACTCAGTTTCTATTTATTTTTGTTGGATCATCAATACAGTGCTGGATGTGAGGTCAGCCATTCCCATCATCATGGGCTCAAATATTGGAACATCAGTCACCAATACCATCGTTGCTTTGATGCAAGCTAGTGAAAGAGAGGAGTTTGAACGGTACACCTGTGTTTTTCCACTGTGCATGAGTTTAAATGTGTTTTGGAACCGTTAAACAGGATCTAAAAATATTTTTACTCCAGGGCATTTGCTGGAGCAACAATTCATGACTGCTTCAACTGGTTGTCTGTACTTGTGCTTCTCCCGCTGGAAGCAGCGAGTGGCCTTTTGAGACACCTGTCCCAGGCTGCTGTCGACACGCTGCAGCTCGGAGATGGAGAAGATGCACCTGAACTTCTCAAAGTTCTCACTGAGCCACTAACTAAGTTGATAATTCAGGTATGGTGCATGTCACAGTCCTTGCAAGAAGGAGCAAAAGCATAAAAATGCTTTGTAGTTATGGGACAAATAAAACCTTCCTTCATGGTCAGAAGATGGAATTTGCTCAATCTAGTGAAGAAAATATGTTTAGGGAAAAAAGCCTTGAAAACATCACCTATTGGATAGTTGTTACATAATCATAAAATCAAAAGCTTACTTTTTAAACTGAATTTGTGCAATCATTCTACAGTGACTTACTTTGGGTACATTTTATTTAAAAATAATGTTAAAGAATAAAGAAGGAGCTATCCTTAACTGTAACATAAATTTGCACAGGAATATAAATTACATGGTTCTAGATGGTAAAATTAAAAAACATAAAAAAAGCTTGTTTGCAGAGAATGTAATTTTATTTGTCATCCATAGATAGTAGGAAATACCTGCAGCACTGATCCAGTGAACTAAAGTCCAAATGTTCCTGTTTGTAGTTGGATCAGTCAGTCATTACAGCCATAGCAACAGGAGACCAAAGTGAACGGAACAAGAGTTTGGTGAAGAAATGGTGTCAGATTGCTGTAAGTTTTTTCTACAAACGCTTCTTGTAGTAAATAATTATGATTCATTAAACAAGTAAAATGTAGATTAAAATTTATTTTTGCAGGACAATGAAACATCCTGGGGAGCGCACAACTTTTCCGAACAAACACAGAAATGTACGCAACTCTGCAAATTCCATTATTTTTTCCCGATCTTAGGTCTTCTTAGGTATCTTAACAATTGAGCATAAATATGCTGGTCGTTCTACTTCAGTTGTTTTGTTTTCTACCTAACTCTGTTTCTCATCATGTCTCTGTCTGCTCAGGCAGGCATCTGTTTGTGGACAGCTCTCTGTCAGACCTGGCTGTTGGTCTGATCCTCCTGATTTGCTCCTTGTTGGTCTTGTGCAGCTGTCTGATTCTGCTGGTTAAACTGCTAAACTCCCTGCTGAAGGGCCAGGTGGCAACTGCTATCAATAAAATCCTTAACACAGGTAACAAAACCACATTTTGCAATGCCCTTGTTAAAAAAAGTATAGGTGTTATTAAATAGACATAGATGGTGACCCTACGTTTTCTTTTCTCAGACTGTTTTGGTTTATTTTTCAGACTTTCCCTACCCATTTGCTTGGCTGGCAGGTTATCTGGCTGTATTAGTTGGGGCTGGCATGACTTTTTTGGTTCAGAGTAGTTCTGTCTTCACATCTGCCATCACTCCACTTATAGGTAACCAAGACATAAACAACAAAACGTTTTTCACATCACTCTCCCCCTAAGTATCAGAGTGGTTTATAAATTTGCTTTGCATTTGCTCAATAAATCGTTAACTTTACCATTTCATATGGGGTATTTGAAGCTGATAGCGAAAAATCACTGAATTCAGACCGATTCCTCACTACCCATTCAGGGTAAAATTTAACTATCTGGTATTTTAGGTATTTCTTTTCTGCTTTGCTGTTTGTAACTCAAATTTTCCTCATTTTGTTATATTTTTTAACCATAGATCAAATATTTTTAATTATCAACAACCAGCTTTCATTAATTTCCCAAAAAGAAAATAAAGAACAACAGGTTTTTAGTTGGGTTGTTGATTTCCTGAATGCAGAATAATGCTGTTGCTCTACAGGGATTGGTGTAATAAGTATTGAAAGAGCGTACCCTTTAACCCTGGGATCAAACCTTGGAACCACCACCACAGCTCTGCTGGCAGCCCTGGCTAGTCCTGGAGATAAACTAGCTGCTGCCACACAGGTGACCACAAATACACTTAGAAACACACACAAGACCTTTATCTTTGTGGGGACATTGAAAGACCGGTGCCGAACTGCTAATTAATTCCTTCAAATATTTTTTTTCTCACATATCCCTTTAAGAATTTATCCAGAATAAATAAATCGTACATGTTTTCCAGGAAAAATGTCCCCCCCTCAATTTGTATGTGGTTTGTCTTGTTCTATTTTCCAGCATGTCTTACTGACTTGTGTATTTCAGGTTGCTTTATGTCACTTTTTCTTTAACCTCCTTGGTATCCTGCTTTGGTATCCCATTCCAGCCACTCGTTTACCCATACATATGGCCCGTGCCCTGGGCAAGCGCACTGCCAGGTATAGGTTTTTGTTTGATTTAAGGGAAATTTAAACTCATACTGAAGGGAAATGAACGATAAACAAGTAAAACAAACATTTACCCAGGTACCGCTGGTTTGCTGTCCTGTACCTTCTTGTCTGTTTCCTGCTGTTCCCGTCTCTTGTGTTTGCTCTCTCCATGGCCGGCTGGAAGGTGATGACTGGGATTAGTGTACCGGTCATTACACTGATTATATGTGTATCGATTATAAACATCCTCCAAAGACGGATGCCAACTTGTTTGCCACTCAGACTACAGAACTGGAATTTTCTTCCTATTTGGATGACCTCATTGCAGCCCATGGATGACCTCATTACCAGGACAATCCTGTGGTGCGGAGAAGCAAGAGGTAATTCTTTTTACATTTTTGTGTTCCATGCATTGTGATTATGACTCACTATTTTTGTAACACCAAATTTTTATTTGCTTCTAGGTTGGTGTTTTAAAAGAAATGACCAGCCAGTGAACTCATTAGACAGCATTAATGTGAACCCTGAAAGGAAAGTAAGAAGAAAATGCAACGAGAACGCAAAAAAACAAGAGACCAATGAAAACTGGACAAATCTCAGAAAAATGAGCAGTCGTAGAGGTTGTGGTTTAGAGTTTATTGACGTCAGTCTTCCTGGTATCCCAACAAGCAACATGTTTTTAGGAAACAACGCGCATCAAACCACAAAGAAACACTTTAACAATGAGTGTGCTCAACTTCAAAGCACTCACATGTAGTTGTATTGTGAGATAAGTGTTTTTGTTCCGTTAGGATCCTTGTGGTAGCAATGTTGGTCCACTTCTCAAAAACATTGTAGTGCCATGCTCAAAGATGAAATATCATTTTTTGTGTGTGTTTTCTGTTAAAAATATTGATTTGATCCTATTTAAAGCAGTGATAATAGAATATAAAATACTGTTTCTGTATTGTTAGTTTCAGTGAGTGATGTCTTGATGCCACATTGTAATAATTATCTGCATCTACAGTTTTTGTTTCTTATTTTACATTCCATGGTGCACATGAGCAAATACAACTTCCTTTGTTAAGCAAAATAAGGGTTACCAGTTTTCTTTGTTGCAGGTTTGAAGCACAAGCTTGCAATGTAAAAGTTGAGAGAGACATAGAGCTGCTAGCACAAGCTTTGCAATGAAAAAGTTGTCTTCAGAGTTGCAGGAACAACACAATGGCTGAGGAAGTGACCACAAAAAGCTGTGGTTTTATTTCAGCTGTCACTTGCACACTTTTTCTTGAGATGATGTTTGCATATGAATGTAGACGCTATTCTACTTTTCAAAAGGTCGTGCCGGCAACACTGAAAACCCACATTAACCACTGTTGGACGCATATTTTACTGAGCTCCAAGAGGTGTTGCAGCTTTACTGTTATAAATACCGTGCTGACTGCATAGAGAGAGATCTGATATGATAGATGGGTAGATAGATGTGGCAAGATACTTTACACTGCTGATGGTGGTCAAAGGTTGCATGGCAGCCCCTCCTCTGAAAGCTGTGAATGTAGATTACCACCATCAGTGTGTGAATGCATGTGTGAATGGGTGAAGCGCTTTTGAGACTGCATGCACTTGGTAAGGCGCTTTAAACTTAAGTTCAAGCAATTTACCATAGGTAGATAGAGAGATGATTAGCTAAAAATGAACATGGTAAATATAAAATGGTAAATGGTCTGAGCTTATATAGTCATTTATCAAGTCCAAAAACACCAATACTACAGTCATTCACTTGTTCATGCACATATCCACACACTGATGGTGGTAAGCTACATTGTAGCCACAGCGTGCACCAGTACCACCAGTAGGCAAGGCAGGTGAAGTGTACTTGTGCTTCTCCCGCTGGAGAAGACAGTCTGGGTAGGGATATAAACTGGCAACCTACTATTTAAAGGACATACCCCTACCTTCTGAGCTACTATCACAGGTTATTAAAACAACAAACAAAACAAAGAAAACATAATAAAGCCCACAATCATATGAGCTATGGAATGAAACTCAATAAATTTTTGCTTTATTTTCCACATATTAAAACATAATAATAAATCAGTAACATTACTTTAGGAAGATGTAGAAGACAAATTACACATTGGCATTTTCTTTATTCCATTTTTGAATGTTAAAGAAACAATCGTTTTACAATAATCTGGGTGATAGTTAGATTTTTTTATAATTGCCGTGGGCAAGGATTTTATAACTGCTGAACCAGTTAAAATATTTCTTCATGAACACAATTATTTGTATCTATAACTAACTAAGAAGTAATTCAAAGTAACATAATCAAAGAAAAAAACTATGTCAAACCTGTCAAGTGAAATATTTCTTGCATGTTTTTTTAACATAATTCACATCAAACTTTGCTTATTGAATATTGTGTATCATTGATGTGAAGCATGTCTGAGTCTCACCACACCACACTACTGTGCAAGAAAACACTTTACAACAAGCTTTGCTTTAAACCAAAATACTTTTTTCCAGTTCCTTCAGACATGTGTGCAGACAGTACAGACATAAAAATAGTTGCACACTCACAAAGCATTGAAACCATTTGTCATTGGCACAGGAGCAGTCAAAAGTAGCCTGTTGTGCTTCTGCATTTCAGAGGTTGTGATCTTTAAGATAAAACATCGTGAGCAACCCAAGTGGAAACTCACCATTGAATAAAAGGTAGATGTGTCTGATTGTTGTCCAGTTTTGACTGTTTTTTAATTTTACATATGTCACTACATCCTTTTCTGGCAACTTGTGGGTGAGATTCGGAGAATGTGACGCCTTCCTTCACTCGTCAGTAACAATCAGTCAGGGAGACGTAACAAAGACGAACATAAACCATCCTGTGCTGCAGAAAACTACAGGTCAACATCTCCCCACTGTGAGTACAGTAATTATTTATCAGAATCACAAAACTAAATTATTTATACTAAGTTATTGAACTTTTTTATGTTGTTTTATGAAGGTTTATTTTTTTAAATTTATAGTGTTTTAGCGTCTTCATGTAATGTCCACCATCTAATATTAAATAAAATACGATAATGATTTATAATGTATGTGTTACAGGAACAATGACACCTGTTTACCTGATTCTCTCAGCATTGGCAGCAGCAGCTCTGGCAAAGGGTAGTTTGAAACTTTAAAAAAATTCTTATTTTGAACTGAAATGATGATTTGTTTTACACATTTTATCAAAATGGTTTGTTTTTCTGATGATATTGTAAACAGATAATGTAAGATATGATCAAAAAACATTCAGATATTCATAAATTATTTTAGAATTTAAAGAAAAATCTGTTTTGCTTCTTACAGAACTCATCAAATGCAGTTTTGGAGACTCGGCTGAAATTCGTCAATGTCACGGCGCAGAAGGACAAGAGCTGATTTTTCATCTTTCAAATCAAACAAATACTGAACTAAAGTTGATAAAGGATGGGAAATATAGAATTTTAAAGAGGAATATAAATGAAACATTAATGCTGGATGAGAAATATTTCAATCAGTTTGAACAAATCCAAACTGGTAAAATCAAACTAGGCAAAGCCACAAAGAAACACTCTGGAGAATATCTGCTGGAAGAATTCAGTTTCACCGATGGAAAGATGCTGAAAACTGTCAAAGTACACCTGACAATTTATGGTGGGTGACTTACTGTCATTTTCTCAAACAATAGTTATAGGAGTTATCCAACTGATTAATAAAAATATGTATAATTCAGGGAAATATTGTATGCAATAAAAATTAAAATAATTTCTACTTATAGTTTTAAACAGTAAAACCAAGTCATTGACTTTAGTTTTTCTGGTATGTAAAATTAGCTTAATTTCAAATAAATTCTAATATCTCAAAGCAATCGGTAAAATATCACATTTCAATACAGAACATACAGCTTTATCTGTAAATGTTGCATTTACAATTAAACATACCATGCAAAACATAAAAACAGGAAAGATTTTTAACATTTAGTTTTATATTTAAATCCATTTATAATTTATTTACCTGTTTTGTGTTTTTTTACATGTAACACTATGATTATCTTACAGCTCCCGTGTCAAAGCCGCTCGTGTCTCAGACGTGTTTTTCACCAGAATCATCAGGAGTCACCTG
>JARVJO010000082.1:6468740-6489236 GCA_031762555.1 Cynodonichthys magdalenae
AACATAATGTTTATCATGTAGCAAATGGAACATTGATCAGGAAAACCAAAATCATTCTAAAGATTTTAGGTAAATTTAAACTCTTATTCAAAATGTTTACATATACACAAACTCAATCATCCATAATTTTGATTGTTGGTAAATTAAATCATGTTTTATGATTAAAAAGTTAAACAATTGTCAAGTTTTGATCTTTCAGCTGCAGTATCAGAACCAGCCGTGTCTCAGACGTGTTTGTCACCAGATCTGATGACGGTCAGCTGCTCAGCAGAGGGAGACGATGTAAACTTGACTTTGTCTTTGGACAAGAACAAACTGATACAGAGCAGGAGTGCAGAAAATAAAGGAGCTTTAAACGTTACCGTCGACTTACATGGTCAGCTTGGAGGAAAGCTGATGTGTGATGTTCACAACAACGTCAGCCACAAACAGAGAACCATCCAACTTACAAGCTGTAAAGGTTAGATTTAGTTTATTTGCACCACAGCACTTTAAACTGTTTTCAGACACAGTTTCAGTATCTCATCAGATTTAATGTTTGTTTTTTAGGAGTTACTTCTGTAGCTGTGGCTGTGCTGGCATGTGTGCTTGTTCTACTTCTCATTTTGAGCGTGTTTCTTGGTATCAAACTCTTCAATCAGAAAAAAAGCCTCACAGCTGATAAAAATGGTAAGAAACAAATGTCCCACTCTAATGTTCTTCTTCTCACACATCAACACATCAGACTGTTTTCTTCTTCTTTCAGGGGATCCTGAAGATGAAGTTGTTTACTCAGATGTGCGAGTGGTTCAGCTGCAGTGATGTCGTCCATTTGACGTCCTGCTGCTCTTTTATAGCTGGACCCTATCTGCAAGTCATTTGACATTATATTTGCCTCCATACAGGTTTTGTGTAAGAAAATTAAATGTACGTGTGTTGGTTTTCTTGGCAGATTTGTTAATTGAATTTTTTAACGTATATGGTACAAACTAAATTTAAAAATACATTGATTATTCCATCTGCATAATATTAACAATACATTCACTTAATCTGGAAAATAACTGAGTACATTATCTAACATTTATTTTTATTTTAAAATCCAAAATTTTATGTCAGAGTTTTGTAACTTACTTTTTTCAATAAAACGTTAAATGCTTTTGTTTTTCTAACTCTGCTTTTTAAATATATTTACACATAAATACATTTTTCAGTGTTTTGATATGTTTTATGTACCATTTAGCATAACCTTTTGTATATATTTAAAAAATTACACCAGTTCGTTCATAAAACAAAACTAAGAGATATTCAGCATGAAACATGGTTTTCTTTTAGTTTTAACAGTTTAAACCATTTGTGTTAAAGGTTTTGGTTTTTGTAACCCCATTTCCTTTTTTACGATGGAGTATTAGGGCCAAACTGGAAGAATCCCTTTTTTAAATCGTGAAAATAAAGTCATACAAGAATAAAGTCCAAATATTATGAGAATATAGTCATAATTAGCAGATTAAAGATGCAATATTATCAGAAGGAAGTTGTAAAATTTTGAGAAAAAAAGATGTTCATTCCTCACTTTAAGGCAGTGGTAAGACTGATTTTTCATGTAGGAGTTATTTTATTATTCTAATTTTATTCTAATTCTATTATGACTTTATTCTCGAAATTTAACAAAAATACTCAGATTTGCTTTAAAATTACTCCGAAAAGTGGATAGGAAATATTTTGTTGACACAAATCTTGTGTCGAAAAGACAAAAGTCTGATTTGAAAAGGTCAATTTTGTTTTGTAAATGTTGCAGTAATCATTTTGGACCGCATGGTGGAGACGAACACCATTAGCTGCACTACGGTTCATCTTATCTGAACTTTACAGGGTTTAGGCATGTTGCTTTTTTCAAATAAATCAAATTCCCAAGCAGGAGAATGGTGGTGCTTTCGCTTGACAAAATATTACATTTTGAGATCAATTTTACCTGAAACGATACAGGTTATACATTGTGTTTTCTCAGTGATGAACTGGGTTTAATTGGCTCATGTAAAAATGAGATGGAACAGTTGAGGTAAGGTCCAACAAAACCAGAACTGTAAACTCTGAGTCAGACATGATGTCAGACACTTTCAGAAGAGTGGTTTATTCAGTGTAAAAGTGTTCAACAATATCATTATACTTTACTTCGAGTGATTTATAATATAGTTCTGTTCCAATCAGGCTTATGTTACGCTATTTTTTTTGGCAATTAGTATTTTTTGTTCTATTTAGAAACAGCAGTCATGGATATTTTTGAGAATATCCCTTTACTCAGATTCAAGTTACAAAACAGTCAGTTGTGAAGTGCATCAAGTTGTTTTAGAAAAAAACTGCAGTGATCCTTTTTGACCACACGGTGGCGACAAAAGCCACAACAGGAATCCAGAATCTTGTCAGAAATGCTACAATTTCCTCTGTGCACTGTTATCGTTCCACAACTTTACATCAGTCAGGCATGTTTTAACTGCACCATAAACACGTTTTTACTCTGCTAAAGCGTCAGAGTGATCAACTAACAGACTCACAATAGTCAATGCTTGCGCCAACATTTAGGAAGAAAAAGGCCTAGTCCTGTTTCAGATCAGGAAATTGTTTCCAAACAAGGAAATAATAAATTATATTTTCATATGAACATGCAGAGGAAGAAAACTGACCACTACATTTGATCAGACTTTATTGCATTGGGTTGAAATGCATCATTTCATGGTGATTCAGTAAGATCATGCTGAAGTTGTAGTACTTCCCTTCAAGTATCCACCAACGCCTGATTACTGGAAGCTGTGCCTGAGTGTAAAGTGTCATTAGAAAGTGTTTTGGAAAGTTCCTTTAGACTTTTAAAATGCCATCTCATCCCAGATTTGTTGTTTTAAAATCATGTTTTTGACGTTTAGGTAGAAACAAGTCTGATGATTCTTTCAGCTCATGGAGTAACGGTGGAGGATGGAGAAAAGACACGAGAGCTTTAATGTGTGAGGACTGTTCACTCTGCCACAGTTCAGTGGAACAAGTCCTCACTCTCACATCATTAATTACTCCACAGAAAACAGTGAAGTGTAAACCACATCCTTCTAGTCTTTCAGTGTCGGGGCAGCAGTATTTTCTGCTTCAGCACATTTTACAGTTCTTTCTCTGCCCTACAAAAAAATAAAAATAAATAAATAAAATTTTCACCATGTGTGTTTTATGATCCCTAAGCGCAGTTTTGTTTTATCAGGGACTGGATCACTTTTTCTATAAAATGAAATTTCCAGAATAACTATAAGATCCATTTTATTTCACATCTCCTTTCTCAATATGTGTTCCGGTCACGCTTCCAAACAGGAATTCCTGAGCTTAGATATCACTTTTTTGTTTGAACCAAACTACAATATAGGTCAGCATTACAGACTGACTGAGGTCATGTGGAATAGCACTTAGGGGTTTCCAACTTTCTCTCCTCGCCACTATTATTCTCTCTCCCTGCTGTGTTTTTATAGGCTGACTGCAGGAAAAAAAGACGGAAGGCTTCCCTCCTCGCCTGACGTCCCGGGTTTTAAAAACATGTGGCCTGGGAGTAATTGGGTTACAACTGCAGCAAGTCCAATGAGCTGGCCTTGATTTGGAGAACAACTCTATTCACTTTTCTCTGACAGCCTGCTGCTTCCACAGTTGTAGCGCTTATTCTGCGTTTAGGCTCAGACGTTTTACTGTATGCAGCTGGAAGACGGCCAGATGACTGAGTGGAACACGAGCGCCGTATTAATAAACTCAACCACATTCAGCAATTAGGTGACAGAATTAATGAGGCTTTTTGTACACATGGATGTCAGAGTGTAGTAGAAAACAATTAATTTAGGGAGCTGTGGTGAAATGTCATTTTTGTCATTTTTCGTTCTGTCAAAGTGGATGGATGGATGGATGGATGGATGGATGGATGGATGGATGGATGGATGGATGGATGGATGGATGACTCAGTCATTCAGTGAGCTCTCAGCAGCATGTTAGGTGCAAAATGTCTTAAAATCAAAGGGAAAAAAGAACCTGTAATGGTTCCTAGTTCCCACTGAGAACAAAAGGTGATGTACCGCTCATCCTTCTTCTCAGAACACTTCCTTCTCTTCTAGGCATCCTTGTATTTTGTTTTTATTATTTCAATGACAACATTTCAGCATCCTCCCTCCTGAATGGTTTGTTCCGCATTTGTGACATCAGAGGTCAAGGTGTGGTGAGATCTCTCGATACCACTGGCTTCATTTTGCACGTCTCTCACAACAATGAGGACTTCATGAGCCAAGGTTGCAAAAAATGTTTCCTTCTACCATCCATTTTTTTTCCAGGAAGCTTTTTTTTTAATCAATTAAAACAGGTTGAGCCTTTCTCAACCCTTCCTATTGGAACACATAAGCTATTTGTTTCTCCTCAGAAGGAAATGAGATGAAGTAAAGGCCAAGGTGTTTGAGCATTGTGTGAACTATTCACTTAACTTCAGTGAAAATCTCAACGTCACCTAAACAATGGGGCCTGTTTTCTCTCAGCACAAGCTCTCCAGTGGGTAAAATATATAAAAACAAACACAAAAGAAATTCATTTAGAAATAATTATATAATTTAGTTTAAAACATAGATCAAATAACTTTCCTGCGTAAACAGGAAATAAAGTAATTGGTTGGGAGAATCTTCAGAGCAATTTTAGAATATCATGAATCTGTTGTCATCGAGCTCCAACAGCGTTTTGTTGCACAAGCAAAACCTGCTGGAAAGTATTGTGCCATTTTGGGTTTCAGATCACTGAGCCAGTGAATGAATTCATGTTCCAAGTGGTTTGAATGGTGGAGAGGAATGAGACTCAATGAAGCTCAGCAGCCAGAATCACACAGTCATTCGCACAAGTTCAAAACCACATGTGTGTGTATGTGTGCAAATAAATACATGAAATGTGCACACAGAACACCTCAAAATGCTTACCTCTGTCACTGGTTCATCCCTCTGTGCACGCCCTACACACACACACACACACACAAATGCTTTCATGCCCTAATCCATGGAAACCATGGAAATGCCAAGTAAACAAGTGGTCCGCAGGCAGCTGACTGGCTTCTCTCAAAGGGAACCATTGTGCCGAGCGGCTGGGTCAGATGTAGAATGGGGCACCGTTCAAGCCAAAACCAGCCATTAAATATCAGTGAAGGCTGGAGATCAACAAATACTCCCTGGATTTACTTTACTGATGTTATTTTAGCATTGAGTTTTTATTCAATTTTTTATCTTTTCTACATAAATTATGTTATCTCCACTTTCTGTCTGTGACGATCTGTCTATTTTTACAACTTGGCTTACAACTTTTCCTTTTGGACAAAAAGTGTTGATCTGTGTTTGGCTGCTATAGGCTTAGTCTTCTGGGGGAAAACTGACCACATTTCCTCTCTCTCCTGCTGACTCTTTTAGTATTCACAGTAAATACTGCCATTAACTGAACCTATTCTGTAGCTCTTTCCTGTCCTCTCAAACTCCAGCCAGTTGATGTCTGGGTTTGAGGATGGTCCTCTGAAGATGCTCGCCCATCCTGAACCCGATTCTGCTGGAGGTTAAAAGGTTTAAAAGGAGTCATTTCTTTCCACTGTTGCTGATGTGCTGCTCAGGATGGGGGATAGCAACGAAGTAAAGATTCAACACAACCAGCTGGCTTCCCTGAACAAAAGGAAAAGTTGTATTGAATGTTATAATGTACTTTGTGTCAGTGTTTTGCTTTATGATCATATTGTCAGTAATATTTTATATTAAGATTTTAATCTAGATCTGAATCGGTTTTGTGATTTGGAGATTTCTTTGTAAAATGAGATGATTTTATTGTGAATTGGCACTACTGTATTTAAATAAAATGGATTGACATAAGAGGCTGACTTTTTTTTCATGTTTTTTGAATCATTCAGCATCATTGTCTCTTTAAAACCTTGAGGTTTTTCAGGGAATAATGTGGTGTATTTCAATACCCACAAGCTTAATCAACTCTGGTTCTAGCTTTAGTTTGCTAACTCACTTTAAGATAATGCAGACCGAGATACTTTCTGGTTTGGATTGCAGAATCATCTTTTGGGGGTGTTTGAAGCAATTTTTTATTGTCCATTATGGGTTTCTAGATGTTCTGATTGTTTGGTTTTGGTTGTGGGAAATGAATTATTGTCTTGTCAAAGCCTAATTGGGGGATTTAAGATGAAAAATGTGGCTGTACAACAATTGCACCCGAACTCTCCATGATTGAAACAATGTTTGTGGGTTTTAACAACATAATCTCTTGTACAGTTTTACTTTTTTGTCTAAAGTTTGCAGCTTAAACGTGGGCTTTGTGTTTATTTAAACCATTTAAATACTAATGAATAGGTTGCTTCAGCATTTAAATCTAAGCTTACATTACATCACAAAACCTTGAATCTATCATCTTATATATGGTAATGTGAAGTCTTGTATTTGGTGCATAAATCATTCTTTTGAAGTGAGCATGACTTAAAAAGAAGAGACAGGGATACAGTCAGAGGTTCTGTTCTTCATCTTCAGGCCATCCATCAGCAGCAGACGGACTTGGATCATCTGGACAGCAGACTCTGCTCAGGTTCAGCCACTTTTACTGCCAACGATCAGATTCTAGATTAAAAAATGAATGTTTGCACCAATATGAGCGTGGTGCTGTAATGTGCGCACTGTAAATGTTATAGCAGTTTTATAATGTATTCAATTTTACAGCATTTGTACTGCAGCATTTAAAACTAAATGGTTTTGGAGAATAAGAATTTGTTAAAATGCCTCTTTTGTTCACTGTGTTGGGATCATGTTACCAGATGGAGGAAGGTGAAGACAGAAGATTACTTTTTTGTATGTGTGTGTTTGTGCGTCTGTCTTTCATCAAAATATCTCGTGAAAATCTGCACAAATCTTTATGAAACTCGCAGAATGAAATCATTAGACAAAGTATAACTTGTTGACGTTTGGAGTCAACACAATTCAAGATGGCTACCAGGGCCGGTTTGGTGCCCTTTGCAGTTTTCCAACTTACTCCCTTTCACATATCAAATGTAATAGTTTTGTCTTTGAACTTATTTTTGATCATTAGAAACCAGGTTGTCCATTTAAAATAGTTCATATTTACCTCATGTAGTAACAAAGCAGACTGAGAAATCCACAGAACAAGTTGTGTGTTGAACAACCACTGATTATTCTACAGACTAAATTAACTATACTCTGATAAAAAGCAATTAAATATTATTATTTATTCCCCGTTTGTGACGCCCCCTTGATGAACGGCACCCTCACCATTTGCTAATACTGCCTGTGCCAAGGGTCTGCCCTGATGGCCCCCACAGCTGTTTGACCTTAGAAAACATAAAATGTACACAGTCCTTGTGTTTTGCTTTTACTCCTTGTGCTATGTCACATTTTAGTTCTGTTTTCTTCCCAGCCTGTGTTGTAGTTGTGTCTAGCTCCTCAGTGTTCCCTGTGTCCCCCAGTGCTTCAGTTCCAGCTCCGGCCCCTCCCACTCATACCTGTACCTTGTTGTCCTCCCCAGGTGCATTTCATTCCTTTTCATTCCATTTCACTTTAAAATCTGTTTGTCCAGTCCTTCACTGGTGCATGTATGGCAAACGTGTGTTTAAGTGAAGTTCACAAAAATTGGGTTAAATGTTGGTTCGGTAGGTTATGAGCTGGCTGCTGTTTGTAACTTCATCAGTATGCTAATAAATCACACACTGGATACAGACTTTACATGGCTGTTCTTCCTCCAATGTGTTTTTCTTGCAGTTCAGCTTCTGAAATTATTTTTAGATGAGGTAACATGAATTCTCTACAAATTAAATTATTTGGACTGAGTGGTTCCAGCCCCTCAGGACACTCCCAGTGGTAACTCAGTGCTAGCTGGATAACCTGGCGGAATGTCTGACTTGAAACATTTTAATAAAACTAAAAAAAAATGTGCATTAAACCCAAATCAGCTTCTTCATGTGTGACAGAATCTCGGTTTTGGTGCAGTGAACCTCAGATATGTTTAGCTCCAAGTGGGTTAGTGGAGTTTCCCAGCTGCTAATTTAAATTTAATTCACTTAATCAGGAAGCCAAGAAATAATTTTGACTCTTGAATGCGCATAAATCAGAGCAGGAGTTGTAAATTTGAATCATAAGACTGGAATATGAAAATGAGCTCATGGCTCTTGGCAATATGGTTTCATGCTGACAGTTTCCCACAGTTCCTTGGATGGATTCAACATTGCGCCGTATTAAAATAACTAAAATTATACAATCACTCTTGTTTCTGTGTAGATAAGTTAGTTTAAACCTTGAGTTAATGGTTTTGAAGTTTCCTGTTCTCTTCTGTTAGTGACTCTTCAGCTTCTGTCTGAAACTTGTTGAACAAAAGTACATTTTTACACCACAGGACTCGTGGTTTTTGGCTATTGACCAACAAAAATATGAGTAACTTTTGGGAATATCTTGTTCTAATGGACTTTTGAAACATACTAGTACTAGTGAACCTGGACGGATTTTTGGGAAACAGTTTAATCTTGGGTGGTAAATTTCACTGCAAAGTTCCAAATGCACAAAAAGAACTTGAACCAACGTTTTCCTGAAACTTGTGCGGGGTGCAGTGTGGTTCTGACTCAGCTGCAGGGCAGAGACTTTACAGCAACACTGCCAGATGAGTCTGATTAATGCGCCATCGGAGCATCATTAATCAGTCGGATTCTCTTTATCTGCGGCAGTGCGCTGAGCTCTAATCAGCCAAATCACATCCAGACGCTGGAAACGTAACAAGGACATCAGGTGGCAATCGTCATCATCTGTCTGCCGGTCGAACATTAAAGGTCAAGGTCCTGAAAACAACTAGTTATCAGTGCAAAACTATTCTTCTCTCTCCATCCCCTGCTTTACACAACTCAATAACCAATTTACAGACTAAAAATATGCAAATGTAAAAGTAAAAGGTATGCAGAAACTGTTTGTTGTTTACATACTGAGTTCATTGGAATGTGAGGCAGCAACGTCGGAGCATTAATCAGACTTGTTGCCTGCGGATACAAACTTATTTTTTCCTGTTAGTAACATGTGTGGCCTTACTAATCAGGCCTCCCTGCACCACACGGACGTTATTTGTGTGTTTGTGTTTACCTGAAGGCTGCCCATTAATGGAAATTGTTGGGAAAATTGGAATCAACTTCATTTGTCTGTTAGCAAAATATCACTTGAACATCTGGACAGATTTGAATAGAACTTCCAGGAAATATTCTCTGGATGTAATTGTAATTTAATCTATAAAAGCCTGAACTTCCAGGAGCAGTTAGAACAGGGGTGTCCAACTCATTTTCACCGACGGCCACATAAGAAATACAGTGGCCCTCAAAGGGCCAGTTATAATTAACGTCAACATTTCTTCATATAAACAGGAAGCGTCAAGTTCCTCATCTCATTGCCATAGATGAACACTGCTAACAAACAAAATCTGAGCTCTATGTGGTATTTTGTACATAGAAACAGCGTTTTAACAGGACCTCGTATAAACATTAAAAAGTACTACGTGTAAAGTAAGAGAGTTTTACTCACTGTTGCAGTGTAATAAGTTGCTGAATTCCCATGCATAATCTACATGCATTATGGGAGATGTAGTTTTATGGTCCATACTGGCTCTCAAGCAGCTTACATTATTGTTTTGTTTTTTATGTCCAACAGCTTCTGAGATGTAAAAAAAAAAGAAGTGAAAAAAAATCTGTGAGATTGCTCTATATGTCCATATAGCTATCTGAAAAATGGAAAGAAATCTGTCTAATTTACGGACAAATGTATAACTTGACATGTTATGCTATTTAACCAAAAAATAGTTTTTGCTCTTTTGGCAGGCCGGACGGAACTGACATGTGGGCCACGTTTGGCCCATGGGCCTTGAGTTTGATACATGCGATTTAGATGGTTCAGATCATTTAACAATAACTGCACAATCTATTCATTCACTGTTTTTATTAAGAATTGTGTTTTTTTATTTCCCCCATGTGTACTTAAACACCCTCGAAATTTGTCAGAATCAAACGTGATTGTTTGAATAGCTTGAATGCGTGGATCTCTCTTTAAGCTCGGTTCAGATCCAGGTTTCAGTTGGAGCAGACGAATCCAACATGTGTTTGATTTTAACCTTCTGTTTTATTGAAACAAACTTGAGACTGCAGCAGTGTGTCTTTGACTCCAGCAGGTAAAAATCTACCTGCCATCTTGATTTATCTACTTTACGAGGTGAATAAAATATCTCAAAGACTGGTATCAACCTCTATTACAAGAAAGTAATGAATACATTTTACTGCAAAACAAACAAAAAAATCACTCTTCTGTCAGACTGGTTTTGTAATTTTATTCTAATGTTTACACATTGTTAGCAGAGTGGATTCTGTTACACAAACACAAAAGACAAGTTGTCAGCACAATTTCCAAGCAAATTATTGTTCTTTACACCACTGTGAGTTTGTCATTTTGCTTGTTTTCATGCTGAAGGGCCAGTATACACAGCTCCAGTTCAGGGCGGGGTCAGATAAGATGGAGAATGTGGACCTCAGTCACAGCTGCAGTATTTGTGTAAACACTCATTCATTCAGTCAGCATTCTGTGGAATTCATAGAATACAAGGTGGTTCAGAAATGCGCTTTATATGATGATCATATTTTTCTGTGGAAACTTTCTCAGTTGGGTGGGAAATCCTTTTGCAGTAGATGACAACACATTTATTAGCTTCTATGTTTAGTTGAACCATTACAGGGCCCCATTGGTGTCCTGCTGGGTGTCTGGCACCAGAACGCCAGGCAGTGGATCATTTGGGCCCTCCTGATTGTGAGCAAAAAGCAGAGCTTTATCTCTTCAAAAGGCCCATCGAAGCATGAAAAGCATTCAGGAACAGGCAGTGGCATTTAAAATGTTTCACAAACTGCTGCTCCAGTCAGACTTCAAACTTAAATCATCTATAGAATATTAAAGTTCAAGATTATAATTAATGATATAATAACAGTTTCATTATTTTCATCAATTGTAACGTTATTCTGATTTTCCAACCGTAACATTGACGTGGCAGCAGAAATTTGGCAGGAAAGTAGATGTGCACGTCCAACACTGCGCCAGCGTGGTTTTATAATAGAGCCTATACTTGAGTACGGGGCTCTGTCTGGGGGTCAGGGGAGTTTGGACATACAAAAATACTTACAACTCATTTGCATATGTGCAGAGGTTGTATATGTTACAGCTATGCAGTAGTTTAATTTTATTTTTGACTTAAAATAACACTTTTTTATTGTAACTTTTTTTCAAGTAAGAGGATAAAATATATATATATATATATATATTTTGGAGGTGGACTATTTGTCCCTGGAATTTTAAGGCAAACCTATGTGCTTAGAGATGCTCTCTATGTACATATTTCACCAGAATAAAACAAATATAGAAATGTGTCAACTCTTTTTCAGATTCTTTCCATTTTTGAAGGGAGTCAACATTTATTTTCATTGCAGTGAGAAAACCCAAGTCATTCCTAACAAACTTCACAGTGTTGCAAACATCTCATCTGAAGCGAACACACACACAGACCTGTTCTCCAAAACACACTTTTTTTTTCTTTCTGTTATAATTATTTATTTACTGTTATTTAACCAGGCAAGTCCCATTGAGATCTCAGATCTCTTTTCAAGGGAGGCCTGGGCCTGAAGGCAACCTATTGTACATGTTTTTAGGGGTGGGGGAAACTGGAGTACCCAGAGAAAACTCACGCAAGCACGAGGAGAACATGCAAACTCCGCACAGAAAGACCCCAGGTCTGAACCAGGGATCGAACCCAGGACCTTCTTGCTGTGAGGCATCAGTGCTAACCACTGAGCCGTCATGCCGCCAATAACTGTTCAGCTCTGGAAAAAGAAACGTTTAAGATGATGAGATTTCACCTGGTCAGTTCTGAGCTCTTTTTAGAACGAGCTGTTTATGCGAAAATAAGCTGCTGTTTAGAACACCTTCCCAACCTCTTGTTTACATTAGCTCCGCCCTCCTAACATGGCTTTTATATTGGCATTTCAGAGATGTGAAAATAGCTGCTACAAGCAGATGCACATTGGTACAAATATAGTAAAGAGGCTGCGCACAGTAAATCCACAGTGGATGTACTGGCCTGGGGTGGATGATCCACTCCGGGCTTGGTTGGGACAGATCAAAGTCAGGCGCCTTGGTGCCGGGGAGGCCAACGTGTGTATATCGCTGCTTCCGACAGGGAAGTACGGTTCGCCCTAGAGTCAAATAGTGGTCACTTCTACCTGAGGACCTGAGAGCATACATGTCAAGTTGTACGGATTGTCCGCAATTTACACAGATTTTATGTCATTATGCAGGTATATAGACATATATAGTAATCTCACAGATTTTTTCATGTTTTACAGATTTTTCAAAATCTCAGTTTCAAATTTACTTAATCTTCCAAATCGCTCTACCGCTAAAAATTAAGTTTTACCGTCCACATTTCCTTCTGCTTTGTTGCAGCCAGGCGCTAACATCTCCGCTGCTGAGAGTACGCCTGCAATCCCCCACTTTATTAATTTTTTTATTACGGATATTTTGCAAAAATTAAACGCGATTCGTGCTGGAGCCGAACAGCGACCCCTGCTTCACGAGGACACGGTGTTATGGGAGGGGAAAGGCGGCTCAAGCTGCAGCAGTGGTCAGCGCTACGAGGGCTCATTATGGAAGGAGAAAGGCAAAGCTGCTCGCCTCCTCATGGCAGCGCATTTAACATTAGTTTGTGCTAAATAACAAATCATGTTCACGCCAAACAGCAATATTAAATGCACAAAACATCACTTACTTTGCCATCATCTGCAGATTTGTGAGGAACAATAGGGACAGAAGTTTCCTTTCAGTACAAAGTCCTTGGGCACATCCTGCTGGTTGTAATTTCCAAATTAGTCCACCATGAAATTATTTTCACAAACTACAGCTTTCTTTGGCAATATTGCTAGAACATTACCATCAAAAATAAAAATAAAATTAATCCAGGCATCTCTGTTCTCCATGACTGTTGTAAAAGCAGCAGTGAAGAAGTGGGTGGAGCTCCACCTGAGGTTGCCAGGTGAGGGGCTGGACGCAGGTTGGGGTGGGTTGGTGTACGGTTTGTGACATCACAAAACAGTTGGTGTTAGAAACAGTTCATTTCAAGACACAAAAAAAATAAATTTACTTACAGTAAAAATACCTCTGGGTGAACTTTTGTGGTGCTTGGACTGTTTAGAAGCAGGACAGACCAAAATATAAGTGAAACAACTGAAAAAGTGAATTTTGCATATTAGGTCTCCTTTAATAACTTGTGAAATTAACTAAATAGAAGTTTAAACAAATCTTTCACTCACAACTCAAAACCCTGACTTAATAACATTGATGAAAACAAAACAAAAAATATAATTAAACCCAATGAGAGTTTTATAGTCTAAAGTCTTGTATACATCTGATTTCATAGATTATTTATTTACTCTGTTTCTCTGCAAAGTACTGGTTATTGTATGCTGAAGCTGCATTTTTTTGTACTAAAACGACAAATCATGGCTGTTCAACCCAACAGACTGGTACCATTCTGGAGCTGCAAACCCTATCCTCCATAAAGAGAAAATGAAGTACAACTTTTGTAACTTACCAAGAAAATACAAATTTAGGGTTTTCTTACATTTAACACCAATAGAAGTTATTTTGTTTCATTTTACATGTCTGCTTGTAACTTATAGACACAGATTAGTCATAAAACAAGTTGTGTAGATGTTGACCTAGTCTCTTTCCATACAGGTCAGTGGAAAGAATTTAGCCCTGACTGAAGGAATAGACTTCCTTAAAGCTCACAGGATTGTGAAATCCTGGTCTGGTTTGTTTCTGTGTTGATGCTGATCACTGCAGGGTGAGGAAAGAAAAGTGGGAAGTGTTTACCTTTTAGGTGAAATAAATATTTATAGATGTCAAAAGATGTATATTTCCTTCCACATAACAGAGTCTTTGTTTCAGGATCAGTGATTGCATCTGGTAATGTTTTATTCATGCTTTTTCTAGAAAAACAACTGATTTAACTTGTTTTAATAAGTGGGGATGCAAAACGAGGATATCTAAGAGATTGTTAGGCATCATAAATTACTGCTCACAGGATGTGTCTTCAGATTTTCAGTTTATAGACTTGTTTTGAAACAATATTTAGTTTTATGCGTTTCTGGAACTACCATTAATGTTATATAAAATCCTTTAAACTGAGAGTTTCAAAACATTCAACTTAAACGATGGGAGTGACGCTTTAAATTTAATCGGCCTTACAAGTATCCAGGCAATAACACTTGGACAATTAGTCTTGCAGACACTTGTGTAATGAAGTTATTCATTTAAGAGCATCCAGTTTTCAGCATAAAGGAGTCACAGCAGGCGTTCACAAATGCTAATTAGTCTAAGATGATTTCTGATTGTGACACAACCTATTTTTTTTTCCACCATGGCAGACATTGCACAGAACTAACAGGTCATCATACAAGTTTGTTTTTGCATGGTGGGAACACAAGACCCTGCAACTCTGGGTAACGGGATCTGGGTGTGTTGGTTTATCCAAACATCACTAAGTATTTAATGACAGAGAGGCTGCATTTAAATCTAATCCAGTTAGACACATTCTCGTTTTTTTACATAGAACAAACAACATATGGTTCAAAATAGCAAAACCCACAAAACATACACAGTAAATGTTCAAGAATTTTGGAGCTCTTCGATTCTGTCATCATTCAAATCCACTTTTATTTTCTTCCTTATTGTAGTTTTGTTAATTGTTACCAAACAGGACTAAACAATATATTAAAACACTCAAAGACTAAGAGAAAATTCAAGGGATTTGTGTTAATCTATGGTGTCTTTTTTAACTTAGCCTAAAAATTAAGGACATCTGTGTTTGGTTGATTGTTTCTTTGTTGTAACAACGCTTCTTGACAATACATTTTATCGTGTGCACCTGATTGGCAGCACCTGGGGGTAACCAGAAGCTCAAAACAAGAGTCAACAGCAACAGCAAAATAAACTGTTTGACAGAGAAGATTTGACAAATTTTTCATGTGCACAATCCACATACTCAGCTCTACTGCCCATCCCACAAATGCATGTTCCTTACAAATGTGGCACCATTTAAAAGGGAAATGAACAGGTTTTCCAACTGTATATTGCCAAAAAGCATTGTTGCAAAGAAACAATCTGACAAACACAGATTTCCTTTATCTGTTAGGCTAAGTTTATTATTATTTACCTAAAATATGATTCACTTAGTTTTAGTTTTATTGAGCCATGGGAGTGGCCCTAAGATGTTTATTTTCCTAAATGGGGGCGGGGTATGAAAAGTTTGAAAACTACTGTTTTATTTTGACTTGTCCAAGTTTCTTTAATCAGGAAACTGTTAAATTTACTAAAATCTTCCAATAGCCACTTTTAAATCAGGATTAACTTTTCTCCAAAAAGACTTGCTCAGTTTTATGATCAGATTTATAGCCTCTGATGTGCAAGTCTGAGGAATTTTGCTACAAGACACAAACGCTGCAGCCCTGCGGTTTTAAAAGCGTGTGGTATGGAGAAAGAGCCGCCTCAGAACTCGGGTGTAAAATGAAGACAAATTGAGGGTCTTGTGTTTTTGGAAATTTTTGTGGAAAAAAAACAAAAACTTGCATTTAAAGGCAAGAGAAGAATGTGAACTGTTATGTCATGGCGTGAAACTTTTAATTTTATTTTGAATGAAAGAAAAAAAAAGAAGAATTGTGATTAATAAAAAAATGAAGAATGTGTTAGCAGAACAATAAGTTAAATACAAGATTTGTGTCAAAGAAAAAAATTAAAAGACATATAAAAAGCAAAAAACATGCAGATGACAAGTTACACTGTGTGTTAAAGTAAAAACAAACAAGTATGTACAAATCCAAAACAAAATGTAGTAAAAATTTACATAATATAAGGCAATTACTAATGTAGAAGGAAAATCAGCAGCTAAACATAACTGTTCCCAAATTGAGAAGCAAAGAATTTCATTTCATTTTCACTTCAACTTGAAACAAATGTTCTGTTAAAAATAATACCATAATTAAAAAAACATCACTCAATTCAACCCAGTTCACTCCATTATTCACAATAAGACATATGGCTGCATATTAACACACTTTTAATCTTCATAAAGAAGATTACAAGAAACTCAAACTAACTTTTCTCACTCACGTCCCTCTTTTCTGCTCTCAGAGGAAATGCTGAAATCCATTTTATTTGCTTTATGGCCTTGGCTGTAATCAGACACATGAATTCATTGCAGGAAGGGAATTAACAAGATGCATTTTTCCAACTTCTGTCTTTTTCTCTCCTCCATGCAAGAGACTGTAACAAATCTGAGTATTCCACCCAAGAAAACTGTAACAGTGAGTATTACTCCCACATGTTGCTGGGTCCCGCTTTACAAGGGTTTTATTCCAGCTTTTCATAGCTTTGTGTCTAAACTCAGATGCACACAGCCATTTTTTAAATCTGCTATTTGAAGTGGAGAGCATTTTGGTGTCAACATGGAGAGGTTTTACTAAAGCTCATTCAGCTTTTGTTTTGTAAATGAACCTTAAATCTTCAAAGGGAGAGCTGAAATTCCTCTGTCAGTCAGATGCATGAAGAAAAAAACATCCTGAGAGAATTGTGTCTGATTAAATCACCCCCTTACATTTATTAATCCACTGAGATCTCATGGGAACTACATTCCCAAAGCATCACACCAGGGGTTAAATAGAATTATTAATCTCATAGTTTTGATTTGAATTTGTAGTTCAGACATTCAGGTGTTTGTTAGGATACGTTTATTTTACAACTAACAGATACTATTCTACAGATAAGTTACAGTTCAGTAAATTAAAATAAATTCCAGGCACAACTAAAGCATTAGATAGTGGCTGTAAAGTGAATTAAAAAGTAAAAAAAAAACAAAAAAAAACAGAATGTTCCCTAAATTCGCACAGTCTGAAAAGTGATTTGTGTGTAAATCAGAAACATATGCAGTAATTCCTGTTAACATGAGTATAATGGTTAAATATGTGAAAAGATAAATCAACCCTTTACAACCAAAACTGAACACCACAAGTAAATATTTTGAACAAAATGCAGTGTGCTGATTTCATAAATTACATGCAGGATTAGTCCCATCTGGGTTTAAAAAATAAACCTTTTTAAAAAAATGTTCATCATAGCAATAACATCAATCATCAATTTCAGGACTTTACTGTCAAACTGATGGAAAACTGTATTGAAACATTGTAGGTTTTGTTGATTTTTCAAAGACATTTATTTTTCATTTAAAATGCTTGTGATTTTACTGTATATTTACTGTATATGAGAGCTGTTTTCTGACTACAATCTTAGCGGTGTCTGGTTTTTGCTTGAATACATTTCAATGTAAACACAATTTCTATACATAACATTTACCAGATCTGTCAGCGTGGAAGAACTGATCTATGATCAAACCTCTTTCCCCAGAAGGCAAAACTGATCCAACATCAGCTGTCCTGCTTGACAGAGCCTAATCAGTGTAGGCTAGTATACTCAGTAGCCCCATCCTATAAGGGTTAGATTTCTCATGTGTGCTGCAAAAGTGTCAGTCTGTTCATCTTAAACCAACTCCACTTTGGAGTTGGGGTAAACAGCCACAACATCGTAGCCCTCGGGGGGTTGGACGCGAGCCTTGGCGTGGGTCTCACAGTACAGATTGTCCTCGATAAAGAAGTAACCCCTCTGCTTTAGGTTGATGCCGCAGTCGTCGCACATGAAGCAGTCAGGATGGTAGAGTTTGTCTCTGGCCTTTACAATGGTGCCACTGAACAAAAGTCAAGGGAAACAGAAATGGTTGGCAATAAAATCACAAGAACAGAAGTGAGTTATTCTAATAACAATAATTGCAAAAGTACATCACTTTTTTGTTATATCCAAATTACAGCTTACTTCAGTCTGAATTGTTTCAGTGTTGCTGGCTGATGCGTATTTAGCATGCCAAGTCAGTCATTGCATTTCAAATGTGACTGAAGAATAAAACTGGTAACTAAACAAAATAATAAAAAAATGTTTATAAAACTTGGCCTTTGATGACTGAAAACTAAAAAATAAGAAGGAAAAAAAGTTTTAAGAAAAGGAGTTTAAAGATTTGGGAGTGCAGCTCACGCTGTGAAAAACTTTGCCACACAAGAAGAACTGAAAATGTTTTCTAAGATTACCTAATTGTGAGCCACAGTTCTTTATAATTATGTTTTTGAGCTCACAATAAACCTATTTCCAAACTGAATTTCCATTAAAATCTCTTTGCGCTATAATTGCACCGTTTCATTTCTGTTTGGAACATTATTGGGCTGGGTCAACTGAAATGGGTGAAAACTGTTGTAAAATGATAAACAAACAGTGAAAACGCCAATTTTGAAAGCCGACTGAGTTTCTGAAAGCAGGTTTCAGGGAGGTGACTTCAGTGCAGAACGGCGACACAATGATGAAACACTTTAAAAGGTGAGAGTTAAGTTTGAGTGACTCATGGTTGTTTATCCAGCTTTCTATTATCAATGCAAATCCATCATTATCACTCTTTACAGCTGCTAATAACCCTGCAGGTTTTTGAATGTGAATAACAGGGAAGTTTTTATTGAAAACATTGAGAGTGTTTTTAAGATCATTACTGTCACACCTGGAATCTGAACGGCACATATTTAATCCCTTGGCTTGCTCGCTGCTGATGATTAAATTTAGAAGCTCTGCACTTTTGCTTACAGAATAAAAACAGCGGTAGGAGCTTTAAACGTTCCTTCGGTTTTTACTTTCAGGATTTGGTAGTGACCATTTACTCATAATCCTGCTTCTTTCTGAATCTCTTTTCCAGTACAGTCACATAACTTCTGGACACAATGCTCCACACATGCTCAAAAGGCTGTAAAATGCTCAGAGGTCACAACAGGCTAACTGTGGCCCCACAAAGATCTCTTGTTAACAAGTAAGGCATTACATCACTGCTTACCTGCAGCTGCTTTTATAGAGGAGGGATTACCGGTGCTTATGGTTACTTTGGCAATGATGTTTACGCACCTCTGTGTAACTGAGCAGTTATTTGGGAAAGGGTGTGGAGGATGGCTTTGATTAATCATTAAAACAAATGCATGGAGAAGTGAAGGCCTGTTGGTGCAGGTTGACGGGTGTTCACCGCTTTGATTTTGAGCACAGCAGAAAGTTTGACTTTGCCACAGACGATGTGACCAAATAAGAGAGAAAATACAAATTCCAGATGTGGTTTAAGTGTTTATACAGCAACTCATTCAACACCGTATCATATTTACAAAATATGTTTAGTTTTACTTGTGGTTTGTATTATTTATTAATGGAAAAAGGTCATTAAGTATGGTTACGGCATTTGCTTCTAATATAAACTTTTTTTCCCCTTTTTTTCTGAATAACAAAAAGCTGGCATACTTACACAATGCCATTACAGCAGCGCGTGCACTGGGGTAGCTTCTGTAAACCAGACAATGGGCTGGAAATTGGGTTGGTAATGGGGCTCCCCAACTTGGGTATTGGAGATCTGATGGGAGACTTTAACTGTCTCAGTCTCTCTGTCGGTGACATACCTAGGAGTAACAATACAAACATAAACTAAAGATAGGAACCAGAGAAAAGACGTAAATGTGACAAACATGAACAGATGTTTGAGGAAAATTCATAAAGCTTTATGTTGTGAAAGCTTAAAGGAGACAAATCATGCTTTAAAATACTTTTCACATTTAAATCATTCAGTTGGGGTCTATATAAAATTGCAATACTCTGGTCTGAATTCCTTCTTATTGTAACTCCACAAGCCCCTCTTTCACCTCTTTTCTGAGGTGTTTCTCAAAGGAGCTCGTTTTAAGGCTGTCTCTTTAAACCCAAACGAGGTGTTTCACACTCCGTCACCCTCCAGCTTCCAGACAGGTTTATTACAGTTTGATAGAGAATTTTTTAAACAACAAGGGAAGACTTATCTATCCAGGTTTACATGTTGGAGCCAGAGTCTGACCCAGAGCCAGAGGAGAATGAAGACCATCAAATTGTAGTAGGTAAGTCCAGACC
Organism: Cynodonichthys magdalenae; assembly: GCA_031762555.1. Taxonomy (NCBI): domain Eukaryota; kingdom Metazoa; phylum Chordata; class Actinopteri; order Cyprinodontiformes; family Rivulidae; genus Cynodonichthys; species Cynodonichthys magdalenae. Next base: position 6,488,870 of record JARVJO010000082.1, read on the forward strand.
TTGTAATAATTTAGAAAACGTCATAAAAAATAGAGAAAACTGAACGGGTTGAAAAATGTGACCCAAACAGAATACAAAGGTATTGATGAGGCACCAGGAGAGACTAAATTCAAATTTTCCTCCTAGAGACTCCAAGTACACAACAAAATACCTTTAATGGCTGAAAAAAGTGAATTTTGCATGAGATGACCCCTTTAACATAAGCCGTGTTTCCATCTAATTTTAATTCAAATTTTGAACAAATTTTTTAAATTTCACAAAAAAGGAAAAAAAATAGACCAGCGGACCAGCTCTACACCCTCAGCAGGGTCCTGGAGGGTGCGTGGGAGTTCGCCCAACCAGTCTACATGTGCTTTGTGGACTTGGA
>JARVJO010000082.1:6489336-6506865 GCA_031762555.1 Cynodonichthys magdalenae
GAGAGAAGTTATCAGGAACGTGTTGCTACTATCGGGAAAGTTGTACTTATTCTGTCATATCAACTAGTTTTGGTGATTTTACTGCTGTCTGGAGACGTAGAAAAAGAAATGTGATTCTCTTCATGTTACAGGAATAACTGAGGAGACGCCGAGAGCAGGAGGAGGGTCCAGTTGCGGCTGCAGTTGATACCGGTACTAGACAGACAGCGGGAACAGCTGATCAACATGTGAGGTAAATGTTCACAATGTCAGAACTTATTCAGCAAATATTTTTCCACCTCTCCTTTTGTGCATTAATTCTTTTTTGAAAAATCCAAAAACCACCTCAAGCGAGCGTATAAACTTCTTTGCGAATTAGAGGAAGTTTTTTCAAATCGTGCCTTTTTCATTCCCCTTTTCTAATGCGATACTTCAAAATGCGCATTAAAAAATGTTGATAGAAACACGGTGATAGTGGCTGTCATGTCTATTCTGACCTTATTCTGACCTTCCTCTCAGATGTAGGCTAACTGATTCATTTGTCCTTTTGGTTTAGGCTAGACATTCATAGTTATTATCTAAACCAGATGTCACAACAATGTGAGCAAGAAAGCAAGTTCTTTTTATTACAAAAAAACAAAACAAAAACATGCATGTAATGTTTTACAAGTGTGAAAAATACACTTGAAATCCCAAACGAAGATCTATGTGTGCTCTGAGAAAAAAAACAAAGCAAAAAAATATATAGTTTTCATTTATAGTTTTTGTTTGGTCTCATTGGTTCATGGTTTTGAGGTTAAACAGACTCTTTCAGCTGTCAGTGGTGTAATGTAAACCTGGGCAGAGTTAAACAATTAAATCCTATCGTTCTTTTTATGACAAGGTCAGGCCACAGTGAGCATTTTTTTTACACCTTGGCAAGTCAAAACATGTGGGCAGCATGGTACCCTGAGCTCTTTTTCTCTTTCTGAATTAAAAGTGTTAAAATCTAGAACCATACTTCATGTCTCTTATTTTCTCCTGTTCTTACACCAGATAGTTTCACAAAATTTCTCTTCTCTATCTTTATCCTATACCCCGTCCTCCCCATGACTCCTCTGTGTTGCTGGACCTTTCCTGTTTGATCCATTTAAAGGACACATTTTGTTGTGGCATTTCCTGGTAGGAATCCATCAGTCAAGCTGGCAACACACCAGAGGAAAAACATCCCATGGAACACAATCCAAGATTTCACCATCACACCACTACGCTACAAATCACCCAGTGAATTTATCCGACACATGATAAGATGTGATGGCATTTATCTTACTGAAATGGCTGGTTGGATTTTAGGTAACTGAATAAAAATGTTGCTACAATTCATTTCACAAATGACACATACTTGATAGGAGCTGATGAACGTGGAAATAAACACGAGTTCCAGCTTTCCCAAAAATGCCTTGTATTTATTAGAAGCTGTCAGCTTAAACTGCTGAGTATTTAGTTATGTCTGAAAGTGACAAGCTTTACGCTGGATGTCTGAACCACTTCAGTGATTCCAAGCACAGCATGGCAGATCAGAGGAGCACATGCTTAAACTGCAGCATGACCTCCCTTCACTGATGATGTGCCAACAGAGGATATTCAGGCCAACAGGCCAGCTTTGACTACCACTAACCACAGTTTAATTACCCCGCATCTGGAGTCTGAGTCAAAGCACCTTCTATTACTCAGAAAAAAAGTCATTATGTGACTGCTCCATAATGTGTTTGAGTGCTGAAATTAGGTGTTATTTGTGGGAATAATATGTCTATTATCTAAAATGAACTCTAGGAAAACACAAGTTTAGAAAGCACGATCAAGATGGTCTTGTTTACTTTTTGTTGTTTTGTACATTTAATAGCTGAACCTCATAAAGTATGCCCTGCTTAGGTAAGTAAAACAGGAATAATCTACTACATGTATGACTTTTCTAGTGTTATTTCCCTTTATCTTTTTTTGATTAATATTCTTTTGTAAATTCCCTCCTGTGCAAAAGCAGAATGTTAAGTTGCTTCATCACTTCTGTTTTATTCACCATGCTGTCAAACTGTGTTAGAGCCTGTGGAATTCTGGGTAAATTGACACTCTTGTTTACTTTAAATTTAAAATCCCCTGAAAGTCAACATGGCCTCTGCAGGAGTTTTTCGCCTTCAAACGGGGATCAGCTAAAGTGATTTAAAAGCCTGACAACGGAGGACGCATTCAAAAGAATGATGATTCAACTTAAAGCGGAGTGTCAAATGTCAGCTCGCCCTTTTCTCTCATTATGGAGAGGTGTGTACAACATCTGTAGCTAGATTACACATTCTCACACAGATTGAATGACACAAACACTAACAAAGAGATACACAGCTTTTAAAAGGGGCCCAAAGTAAAGTTGAGGTGTCTCCATGTTCCACTGAGGGCTTTAGGTGTCAGACTCGCAAACTGAAAGACAACTGATAGCAGAGGAGAGAGGCTGCTTTTGATCTAAATCAATCAGCAGTTCTCTTCCTTCAGTTGCTTTCATTCATCATTAGTATCTGTCTTCAACTTCTCTTATTTTAAAATTCTTTTAAATCCTTTTAGAAGTTATAAATTAAGGAACTGTGATTTATCTGTTCCAGAGTTCAGCAGAAGCAGTTCCAATAGTTAAGGTTACGTGTTAAAGGGGACATTTCTCACAAAATCCATATGTTTAGCTCGTAAATGTATTTTGTTGTGTACACGGAGTCTCTAGGAGTGCAGCAAATTTGAATTTAGTCTCTCTCAGTGCAGATAACATTATTTAATGTTTGGGTCATATTTTGTAATACGGTATGTTTCCTCTATTTTCTATTAAGTTTTCTGAACTATTACGTCAGTATTTGCAACTATGCTTCTAAATAAGGACTGGACTTACCAAGTGCAATTTCATTGTCTTCATTTTTGTCTGGTCTGGGTCAGACTCTGGCTCCAACAAGTAAGGCTGGAAGGACAAGTCTTCTGGTGTTGACATCTTTTAATTAATTTCTAAATAAAATGTCTCTGCGCTGCTATATAGTCGTAAGCCCCTCTATCAAACTAGAATATATTGGTCTGGAAGCTGAAGTTGGGTGGGGGACAAAAAGCACCTTGTGTGGATTTAAAGAGACAGCCTCAAAATGAGTTAATCTAAGACACACCACCGAAAAGGGATAAAAGAGGGGCTTTTGGAGCTACTAGACCAAAGCATTGCAGTTCCACTTTGTATGGACCCATACTGAATGACTTAAACGTGAAAAAGAAGGATTTAAAAGCATCATATGTCTCCTTTAAACCTGTTGGTCACAATCTGATGCTGTTTTGCAAGGATAGTTTTCTGGTCTACATTAAAGTTCTGAGTCCTCTTTTACACATGTACTTGTTTTATTTATTTTTTTATTGAATAAACATAAAGATAAAAAATGACTAATGTCAGGGTGATGCCATAATGCTGATTATGTTAAATAATTTAGTAGGCTATGCTAAGTACGCCAATTTCCAGCTGGTGATACTATATTAGCTATAGTGTCAAATGTTCCTTAGCACTCCCCAAATTTTTGTCCTGCATCAGTGGCTAACATGAGACCTGAAAAGAAGGTTTTAGTTCCAGGGATTCGATTTTTCTTTCCTGCTGCTGTCAGCATCACATGAGCTCTCCTCAAATGCTGGAATGCCAAGTTGTCAGACAGAAAAGCCATATTTCTCAATTTATTGTGTTTTGTGAAGTAGCTTTTGCAATAAATTTGCTGTAAACTTCCCTCCCCTGCAAATTCATCCATAAATGAGCAGTTTCAAAGTACTTTGTTTCTCCCCCCCTCGTCCTTTATTCTCTACATTTTCTTGTTTTAATCTCTCCCTTCCTTTCAATCTGTCTTCTAACTTCATTGTCTGTGTTTTTCTATAAAAGGAAAACTATGCAGCTGAGATGCTGGAGCTCCTAACAGATGGAGAGAAACTGCCTGAGCAAGAGTCTCATCTACAGAGCAGTGTATTTATTTCAAATGTCCAGTTTTCACACACAGAATTAAAGAGATTTGAGCAGACTGAATCACATATTTATTTTATACCTGCTGAGTGAGATAATAAGTTCAAGAGTGGTGCTATGCAAAATCAACTTTTTTGAGCTTTATATCATGTTATAATGTCATACTCTCGCGTCAAAAACATACCCAGTGTTGATTTGACTCATTCATGCATGTTTGAGAAATCCTTGAATCTCCAGGTAGCCATGTGGAGCTGACTAAATGATTGATGGTACAAAGCACCACCCATTTGTACCTAGCTCCTCCCTGGAGCTCAGTCTGAAGCAGAGCTTCCAACCCACAGAACACCCCGCCCCCAAATCTTTGTTGTGAAGACATGCTGAAGTGGAAGTTTAGTAAATGTTAGGAGGTTCTTAAAGAGACAGAGACCAATTCAATTCAGATACGTTATAGATCCCAGAGGGAAATTAGATGTTTTAACTTATTTAACTAAACATTTATAGTAGATGCTGATGGCTGTGGGCAGGAAAGATCGTCTGTAGTGGTCTGTATTACAACAAAATTGAAGAAGCCTCTGACTGAAGACACTTTGTTTTTCTATGACAGTTTCATGAAGAGGATGGTCAGAGTTTTCCACAATGTTCTTGATTTTATGTAAAATCCTTCTCTGCACCATAATTTCCAGAGGTTCCACAGTCGTCCCCAGAATAGAACCAGCCTTCTTTATTAGGTTGTTTAGCCTTTTTAGGTCATTTTTAGGTCATTTTAGGTAATTTGAACACATTTAGATTTAGTCGAATTTATTTTTGATATATACAGCATTTTTATAGTTGAAGGTAACATACCGTAGTTACTTGATTGAGGTATAGAGTTGAATTATATGCCTGGAAACTATAATACCAGCCCTTTAATCTAAATACCTTCTGGGTATGTTTTAGCTTACGGTCATTTCTGGGATAAATATCTGTTGTGTTTATAAGAATATTTGCCAATGTTTTGTTTAACAGTGGATATGGGCACCAGTGACCCCCGTGACCCTGAAAGGAAGAAACGGGTATAGATAATGGATGGATGGATGTTTAACAGTTGAGTTTTTGTGCTCAACATGCAACTAGATAAAGACACAATTGAAATATATGTTTTGTTTAGACTAATCCTGACCACCATGTTGCACTATTTTCTGCACCACCTAATCAAAAAAAGAGCAATATTTAGTCTGAAGCAAGATAGTAGATTTGTCAACCTTTATTTTATAATAATTTCAGTTAATGGAATGCAACACATTTTTTTAGTACAATGTGCATTAAGTAAAAATTAGAATGCAACTGCCTCACTATTAAACCTAAACTCATAAATTCCTACCTCCATCCTCAGCCTCCAGGATCTCTTGAAGGTATTTGAAGGAGCCAGACTGTTTGGGTTCAGAGGCCGGTACTTCATAGTCCTGCAGCATCTTGTAGACATCTGACTGGGGGTCGAAACCATTACGGCCCACGGGGGACTGTAGGGGAGGCTCGGGGCTGTGAAGCAGAAAGGAAGTTGTTGTCAGTAGTAAGTTTTTGCAAGTAACCTGACTTATGATGACTGGAGAAAGGGTAACAAATGCATTTTTCTTTAGTTATCTCTGGGGAGAAATAAAAAAAGAAACTGCTGTTAATTTATTTATTTATAAATTGGTATAATCTAGTCACAGCCTCTCTGTGCAACAACTGGTTTTATTTTTCTTTCTTTCTGTCTGTCTTTCTTTTGGGTGTTCTGGGTTCATTCCACAATCCAGAAACATACATGTTAGGTTAATTAGAGGTTCTAAAATGAATGTAGGTTTGAGTGAGTGGGTTTCCCCTGTGATAAACTACAGATCTGTTCTGAGTGACCCTCATTTCTCTCAATGGCAGCCTAGATGGAAGCCAGTTCAAGTGAGACCTGGAGCACAAGAAAGTCTGGATAGGATTTGGACAAATGATAAACTCAAAAATACTATAATAGAATGTTACCCCAAAACAGGTTTTTATATTCTTTGTTTTGTTGTTGTGTTTTTCCAAAATTTTAAATGTTTTTGCTTTTGTTGTCTAATCTGAAAAACTGTTTTTTAATGTTTGCTGTCTTGAATTTATGTTTTGTTTGATTTTTTTTTCTACTTTTGTGTTTTTTGTTAAATTTTGTTTTATTAAGTTGGTTGTTAGTTTTTTTAATTTTGTTATTACAGCAGATCCATTATCTGCGTCATTCTTGAAACACTCTTGGAAAATTAAGGATGCCTGCAAAACCATGAAATTAACAAAAATCTTGTATCTGAAAAAAAGTCAGCAAGCAAAAACACAACCTAACTAACCAAACAGATTTAAAAGAAAGAGGCCGCATCAAAATAAAAAAATAAAAAAACTTTGCATGCAGTTTTAATGGCGACACCTCCATGTTGTGCCTCTGCATGCTCATTATTCCACCAGATTACTCCTAAATCTTTACAGATAAATTTTCTCTCTAGACGGATTTAAACCTACAAACTTTGGGGCCGCTGACAGATGAGTACAAATCCAGACACACTTAACAGCATGCTTGTCTCCAGGCTCCTCTTTAGTGTGAGTGTGTTTAGAAGAAAAGAGTTTCAGTAAAGTGTGAAGCAGCAGTGAGAGGGCAGGAGAAAGTGAGTGGCATCAGGTTATGAATTGTTAGAAACACGTTTAACTCTTTGGCAATTTGGTAAAGAACAGTCTGATTACGGAGAACTCTGGGAGACAGAAGACACAACTTTATTGTCCACTGGAAAGGATGAAAAACAATAAATGGCTTTTCCATGTTGTCAGTGCAGGTGTGTTAAAAGGCATTTTAAGTGTGTGTATGGTGTGAGTTAGGGTCCTCACATATTTACATCTGCTAAGTGTAAAATACTGCAGCTAAGCTTTAAAAAAAATTTCCTTAAGAGTTTTTAACAAGGGAAAGTTTGATGGATTTTAGAAGCTGTCACTAGAGACATTCTACTATTTCTTTGTGTGTTTTTCTCACAGCCGTGGTGTGCATCGAGGCTGATCTGGGAAATTTCATCAAGAGATATTTCCAAAGCCGATAAGCCCTACCTTAAAAGCTACAGCTTAGATAAGGTTCATGGTTCTCTGTTTTTACAGGATCACACAGAACCCAAAACATGGCTCTTTTTGTTCTTTCTTTGATCTGGATTTTTTAAGATGAAGAGACAAAAAAAGCTCACAATTATGATGAACGTTCTGCAGAAAGTACAAACAAGTGTAACTAAAAACAGGAGCAAATTTAGTTTGGAAATAATTAATTATTTATTCTAATATGTGCACTTTGAATGTAGTTTATTAATTCTGTTTGATATAAAACAAATAAAATCTTAAAACAATAAAACTAACATTAGGTTCAAAATAACCCACTTCAGCTATCAATCTTATTAGTTGTTGAACATTAGTTCTGTTAAATTTTGTTTAGAATAAAACATACAAAAAAAAAAAAAGGAAAATATAAAAATCACATAATTTTGTCTCACCTGTGTGTGGCACTCAGGCTGAGACCCCCCATCTTGTTTGGCAGGGCTCTGTCTCCGTTGCTGCCATTGTGAGAGTAAAGCCCTGCTGGGTTGTTGTACTGAGCATACCCGGTTCCATTCCCGTATCCATAGCTGTAGCCGTTGTTGGGTCTGGAGTGCCCATTATTCAGGTGAGTAGGCTGAGGGGGCTGAGGGGGCTGAGGGTACTGGGGGGACTGAAGGTGCTGAGGGGAATGACGATGATGAGGGGGTTGTGGGTAATGGGGGGTCTGAGGGGACTGCGGTTCAGAGGTATATGAGGGTTTCCGACCATAACTGCCAAAACCACTGGTGATGGGACGGAAATTCTACAAACAGAAAGAAAATAAAGAAAGAAAGGAACATGCATGTTTAAAAAAAATCTTTTTTTTTTTGGTTTAAAATGCATAAAAATGTATTTAAAAAATCTTAGATTTAAAAAAGTCAGCAGCATCAACAGCTGTGGTGTGTTTTGGCTAAGTGGATGTAAAGGGAGTGAGAAAACAAGCACGGACCCTGACAAGAAAACCACAATCCCTTTGTGGAACAAAAAAAAGTTTTTCCAGAAGTATGGCTCATTTCTGCTTTTCCCTTTTTAATTCAGAGGGTTATTACGTAGAGATTTACGTCAGACTTATATCTACTATTTCTGTCAAAACAAAGTATATTTTGTGTGGGGTAAATATTGAGCTTTCTTTGCTGAATACTTTTCTAAGCTGAAACATATATAGATCTTGACACGGCTTAAATAGTTAAAAAAATAAATAATTTTTTTAACAGGATTTCACAGACTTTCCATATATCTATTTGCTTGAAACAGTTTAGAAGAATCTGCAGGACTAATGCAAGACATATGCATTAGACACCTAAATAACTCCACTGTATGCTTAGCAAGTTTGCTTAGGCTAAGGTCAGCGCCCTCTTCGTGCATTAGCACAAACGCCATAGTGACTTCATCGAGCTGCTGACTGTTTACTGCAGCTATCAGCACACTTCAGAGATAATGCTCGCTGGCAAATAGCCTCGTCTTTTTTAGAGACCCAACTGTACAGATAAAGTTTTATTGCAAAGCTCGTGCTGATGTCACCACTTCTGATAGTGTTTTGGACCTTTGAATTTCAAAAGATAGCCAGGAGTTTTGAATGACTGAACAGGGCTGCACACTGTCAGGATGTCAGACTATAAACACTTCAGCTGAGATGGAGAACCTTGTTTATAAGTTCAGCCGTGCAGCCAAACAGACTGTTGCAACTACAAGCCACTGGACTGAGAGTGTCCATGTGTGTCCATGTGCACGGCTGTGGGTTTTGGGCTGATTTAAAGCGCCTTAGCCACAGGTGGTAAAGGTTCACTGCCTCTTCAGACATGACCCCTCTCATTTCAACAGATGGATCTGCTGGATGTTATCCTGCCTTCAGTTTTTGCCTGGACCACACACACACACATAATCAGCACTTTTTAATGTTTTGGATTCTCAACAAAACCCAAAACTTGAACTTAGATATTCACTTTGTCATTGCTTTGTATGCTTCATTTATAGCTGATGACTTTCATGACAAAACTTCAACATTAGAGACAAATGAAACCAGAAACACTTTGAGAAAAGCCCTAGCAGGCAAATGATAGAGAATTTAGAACTGCACTACCAAATATCCACCAGGAAACATCCAGCCCCTTCCGGATGATTCATAAAGAAGGCTAGACAGTGAAACATGATTTCAACAACAGATCCAAACATGCCAAACTACATCCTATTTGTTATCTTTAGCTCTCCTTACACAGATGGTTGACCCCATGAGAACTAAGTGTAACCTTGATTCAGCTTCCGTGTTTACATGTTTGGATGAATTGACGTTTTACACTCAAGAAGTGTGAAAGTTCTAGGAGGTGATCCAAAATAAAAGCAAGTTTCATTTTCCATTTTGTTCCCAGATTTGTTTGTTGAAGCCAACTGAAAAAGTGGCACTGATATAAGTTTGGGTATCCATTTTAAAAAGCCATAGTCAGTACATACACTTCTTCTTACCACAAATCTGTTCCAAATCTCTATTAAAAAATAATCGCATCTTTTTTAATTTGAGTTTCACAGGTTTTCCATACCTAGTCTTAAATTGCATTTCTATTTCATCTTTTAATTCTTTCTAGATCTTTCAATTTCCTGAGAATACATCATTACTCAGGATAAAATGTCTTCAATAACAAATCACTGTCCCTACAGGGCCTTTTAGTATTCATTACTCATTTTTATCACATTTATACAACACTAAGTCCTCTGATAATGATCAGAATAACTGATACAACCAGACACGTTGATTCTTGCCTGAGAATAAAGCAAGTGAAGGAAAAACCCATGAGAGTAGATCTGGTTTCACACTCCTGTTGGAACTTGACAGTAATGACATTACATTTATGATACTGATCTAAACAAACATGACCAGTGAGGCTCAGGTAATCTATTGATATAGCAATGGAAAGGTTTTTGAAAAGAAAAATAAAAGGCAAAGATCTGACAACATGGTCCTGAATGAGACAAACATCTCCCAGAACAAAGACGCAGGGAATGTTTATTTCAGATAAGTGGTGCCTTACTTAGAACACAAATAATAAGCATGATTATTCAAAATAATGCCATCAAGAAGCATAATGTTATAAATTCTTTCATAAAAACAAACTACTTTTTTTAATCCATGCCATGCGGATGTATCATTGAATGATTAAAAAACTTGCATAAACCTTGAAAACCCTGCAGCATAACCAACATGCCTAAAACTGATTTGAGGACAAGTCAGGGAGGTCTTCAGATATGTTGCTTCTCCTTTTTATTAAGCTACTGAAATCAAAATATAGCCTTTAGGTGTAGCTTGACGGTACACTACCATTCTTTCAAAAATTTCACAGAATTATTGTGAACAATGTCATTCCATAATGTTTAGCAAATGTAGAATATTTTCTCAATGTTTATAAACCAGGCCTTTCCAGTTGTGCATTAGATACAAATGTCAAAACCTTAAAAAAAAATCTTGTTTGGACAGAGTTGCAAATTGTGGAAGCACAAACATGTTTACCCATTTTCACCCTAGCACACCTGTCTGAGATGGTCTGACTCCATTTGTTTGAACTGAGCTCAGCCCCACTTCTAAATCATTACTTTGTCTTTTTTTCTGACTAATGCTCTTTCCTCCCTAACTGTGCACTCATGTTCCACAGTTATTTACTTTAGATGGATGGTAGATTTATAAGGCAGCACATCTGGTGCTTGCCTTATAAAAATGCCAGTTTGGTTACATTTAGGACCTGAAAGAGCTTTCAAGCTGCTATAACAAACAGCAGGAAAAATTCTTTCAATTACACATATCACCTTTGAGCCAACTGCCTCCTTAAAAAGATTTATTTTTTTGTTTTAGGATTTCATGGAAATATTGTCTTTAGGTCAAAGTTTCTTATGTCGAATACATTCTCACCCTGATTTCCTTGGTAAATCTTCCATTTTAGTTAAAACAATTGAAAACCCGTACAAGCAGCTCCAATCAGAAACGCAATAGAGCACCACCTGTGAGGTCATTATTTTATTTTTTCCTCTCTCTTGAGAATGAATGCACTTTAATTGCCCTCGATAGCGTGACTGCACACCTGCTGGTTCAGTGGAAAACAAACCAGAGACAAAAAAAAAGATAAGGAAATGACGTAACTATTTATGAGACTCAGCATTGTCTGCTGCTCATAAATCTAAAAATCCAAGTGATTTCACCAAACTGTTTTCCAGTGGCAGCAGAGCCTGCCTAATGATTCAGGAAAATTGGTAATGGATAAGGTTATGTACTTAAACAAAGACATTTATTTGGCATTTGAATGTTCAACTTTGATTGCACTTAGAGAAGTGCTTTAAGCACTTTTAAGTCAAAACATATGAATGTTTTCTTTTCATTACCTGGACAAAAAATTCTTTGGAAAGCAACATGAGTGGGACAGTGCCTTTAATATAGAACACTAACTAGGGCATTACATGGTACAGATAAAGAAAGGACAGGTTGAAGAGTAGTGTGGGTGTAATGTGGGAGGTTGTAATTGAAAGAATATGCCTACCTTTACTTGAGAATTAAAACATCTTGATAACGCATGAACTGCCTCCTGAGTGGCTGAATACCTCTGAATATTGTTGCTCTGCCCAAATAACCAAACACAAACTAATCCTTTATGGTTCCCTGGGTCTGGAGGGACAAATAATGTAATGTGAAATAGTATACGTATATTTTAATTTTATATTTGTTTTGTGTTTTTATTGTTCCTAATTTTTTGTTAAACACTTTGTGACATTCATGTTGATAAAAAGTGCTATATAAATAAAGTTTGCTTACAGTACTTTTAATTTACGAAGATAGGAGATATCTTTATATAAAATGAATAAATGTTAAACACTTACAGTACTTGATGGTATATGATGTAAAAGGATTGTTTTGTGACTCGTTATAAAGCTGAAAAGTAACTTTCCAACATCTCAATTATCTGCTGAACTTAGACTGTTTTTTCAAAACTATGCTGTGAAGAATTGATATGTCAAACTTTCTTCTCTAGTCTAAATATGTTTTTTTGAACTGTCTTGTGTTTTTAAAAGTAATTTCTTTCATTGCTGATACTGGAAAATAATTATGTTGTTCCATTTATAAACAAAAAATGTGTGTCATGCATAACCTTTTGTTTTAAGAGCATAACTCATCTCCAAGCAGAGAAGGAATTACCGTCTGTAAGTCATGCAAGGACTTTATCTGTCAGCTCCTATTAATGTTTGCTTTGAGAATTTGCTTTCAGCTGCCAGCTCCTGGGCCGAGACTGGAAGCTTCAAGTGACGTGCAATCCAAACCTTTCAGCTTCCACACTGTGAGGCCTCATTCTTTCCACAGGACCATAGTGCTAGGCCACATTAGCTCTCACTATAATGATGGGTTAGCTTCCATGAATGACACTGAAGCACTGTGAGCCAAAACATTGCTGTTTGATTTGAACTATGGCCGTAGGGCATTCCCTCTTACTTAAAGCTGTAATTGGAGACTGTAGCTTAAGGGTAGAAATTTTAAAAGTCTTCAATGTTTTTAACTAACAGTGTTGATTGACGTTTTAACTGTGTCTATTCATCTTTCCATATATTCCTCCATTTTTTTTTTACCCATTTTTCAATGAAGGGTTGTTGGGGATCTGGTGGATAGTAAATATTAAGCTGAGTCTGAGTGAATCTACTTCAAGATAAACCAGTTTTTGTTCACTTTAGTGTTGGGTTTATGTCAATCACTGATAGAGAAATAATTATCTTAAATCATTACAGGATCCTTTTAAAGTTAAAACCTTGTCAAAGTTTCACATGTGATTTATGCTGGTCTATATGACACATTATGATTACCTCATTCCAGCCATCCCACTGTAACAAAGTTATTTCTATTTTAGGAAGTTGAGTATGACATCCGGTGGCTTGTGGATAGCCTTGACTAATGTGAGCTCAGTTCCTTGAAAATCATACTGTTTCATTTCATTTCATTTTTCCCCAAGTAAAAGGAACAGTAAGATATGCAGTCACAGTGTTTTATAAACAGCATCCAGTCATATGCCTGCTTGGAATTTTACCAAAAAATTCCCACTTTTCCTCTTAGGCTTTTATGATGATCACCTAAATTCTCAAGGTGAAAGGAAGCCCCTTATAGCACTGATGAGTCACTTCCTGCTCAGTCAAAAAACCATGTGCAGTGAGGCTGGAATTTCCAACAGGAGTTCAAAATTAAAAAGAGGAAATGTCAAATATAGACTACGATGACGGATGCCAACAATGGATCTGGAGCTTTTGATTTCTGCTGGAAGGAAAGTGCTCTGATGCTCCTTTGGCAAGTCAGTACGTCTTTAGTTTCAGTTCTCATCCTGCTAATGAAAGTATGCTGCTTCAACATGAATCCTAAGGTTTTCTGTTGGAGACATCACAAAGTGAAAATTTAAATAGCGGACATTTTTTAAGTGGTTGTAAATACATTCTTTAACTGTGTTCCCATTCTCATCAATTTCATTTGAATCAGCTCATTGTTGGTCATGCTCTCCAAAGTGATTTATCTCTGGAGACACTGTTGGCCACATTTATTTCACTTGAATAATTTCTGTCAGCAGATGTGAGCAAAGACAAGTCAAATATATTAATTCCACTGGGCCTCAGGAACAATCAGCCCTGTAAATGTATTCAAATTGTATTAACGTACAACAGAAAACAAAGAAAGGGAAAGTTTTAGTCCGCAGGGAACATATGCTTCCTCTACTCATGCAAAGATGTATCCACCTGAGTGTGACACTAGAGTACCCCTGATTTGGAGGTTTCCAGCTGCCCAGGTTTAATTTACTAAATGAGACACCAGAGAGCATTGTCAGACTTCAGTGAAGGAGAAAGGAAGTGATGGATAAGATGTTACTGAGATACCAAAGAAGGCAAAAGGGAAAATCAGAAAGGAGAGAGGATTTGCGGCTCTCAAATTACCACCACGCAAAGCTCTTTTGTCATGCTTGTCTGTGTGGTTGTATAAACTGTTACTGAAAGTCTGTCTCACTCAGGTTTGGTATTTAATTGTGTAAGCCAAAACCCCAAAGTGATTGTGAGATTCTGGCATGAACATTACAACATATCTGTCTTTTTGTATGCCATAAAATCCTATTTCACTAATTTGATTTTTCACATTTTTATTATTGCAAAACATCCATTATTATTACTATTTAAATTGTAAAGATTTTTTGTTTAAAATTAAATGTAGGGCTGCATCTAATGATTATTTTAACAATCGATTCATCAAAATAAAACATACTGTAAATAAATGTTCATCAAAAAGCTTCAGTAAAAAAATAAATATACATAAAATATCAACAAAAGTGTGCTACATCCTTGAAAGTGTCTTTATATTTTCTATCCATGAGCTTTGTAAAATATGTCCTTGAGGGAAGAGTGTACCCTGGAATAAAGTGCCAACTATAGTGAAGCCTTTATCTTTGACCATGGACAGAGGCCTCATGCCAGTGACGATCATGTTAAGGATACTTTTAGTCAAGACAGCTCCTTGCCGTGGTGTCCATGATGTCTTTCCCAATATGAAGCCTGTCATTGTTTGTGTTTTTTTTCCCTGTACTGAGTACGACAGTATAGTATTAGTATGTTCTGTATAATAGCATAATTTACAATAACTTAATAAATGCTTTGTTTTATTTGCAGTATTAGATTAAGGCAAGTAAGTAGTCCAAAGAACAATGAAACACACATGGTGCATGTTTCATTGTTCTTTGCAGTGTCTTCACTCACATTGTCAGCAAAATAAAACTTACAGTTTAAACATTAAATTATTACCTTCATTGTGTGCAAGCTGAATTTATTTATAAAGCACATTTAAACATTAGCTTTAAACAAAGAAGATTAAGCTGCTTAAACTGAAATAAAGAGTAACACACATACTTTATCACTGTCATTAACTAGCTAACAAGCTAATAACAGCATCAGGCCAGCTACCAAAGAGACCAATGTTAAGTTTCCTGACTTTTAAAATGAAATAAACACTTACCCAGGTGTTTTCATTTCAAGTTCTGTATCATCCCCATGTTGCTCCCGTGTCTTGCCAAATTACTTTTGCAAAGCTTGTTACGAATTTGTTAGTTTTGTGAAGCATGAAGAGCTGTCACAGTTTTCTCTTTTTCAAATTTCAGCCATTTGTAGAATTTATACAATATGAAGCTCCATTCAACACAATCTGCACTGCAGCTGGTTGAGATTTTTAATATATTTTACAACTTTATTGACAACGCTCTGCTGTCAAGTAAATGTCACCGCAACATGGCGAGTCTTTTAAATATTAATTTGTATCCTGTAGTTAATATAGATTAAAAAAAGGTGATATAATTTGAAATGCGCTGTCTTCTGTCTTTATCCTTGTTGAGAAATCAACTTATAAACCAGGAACAATCCTTATGATTTCTTATGTAACATTTTTTTTTTCTTCCAATAACAGGGAACAAGAAAGCAAATTGTGGCTTTTGAATCGTAATAGCCTCATTTATTTCTGTCTGTGATTCTCAAAGAAATACTTTCTTGTAAGACGTCAGACTCTCCTAAATGGCTGCATATACAGTCTATTTCGCCACATCTCTTGATATTCCCATTGCACTTTTTTATACAAGGAAGCCCTGTGATACATGTATCTTAGTTTCTGTCTTGACCACAACTTAATTCTTGACAAATGAGCATCTCTTACATATTTAAGACACAATACCCTCAATGTCTGTTTCCATCCTACAGTCTTATTCTCCACAATGCACAGCATATATCTCACCCTCTACACACTCAGAAACAAATACGCCTGCCAAAACTAAAAAACTTGGAGAAGATCATCTGCTAGAGTTCATCATGCCGTGAACATTCTTTTGGCAGCTCGTACATTTGGAGAACAATCAAGACACTATTTCAACACCAATTCACTGAACAGTGAGATGCATTTTCTCATTTATAATCGAGTTCATGAGAATGTACATGCAACTTGCAGATCAAGTTTTGCGCCCGTTTCCATGGATTCTGTTTACTGTCAAAACAAACTGAGACTTGAGTATCTCAGCTACCAAGTTGTAAAGGTCACAGTTATGAACCCAGATGTGATTTAGCTTTTCTTGTGGCTAATGTGAACAGCAGCAAAATAGCCTAATCAATCTTTTAAATAGTGACATGTTTGTCCACAAAATTTGGATTGTTACAGCTACAACTTTTATTTAGATAGTATGTTGAATATTTCAGACACATGCAATGTCTTTGGTTATCTTTGACCAATGGACCATAAAACCTGAATTTATAGCTAGACTTAATCACTAAGAGACAAGAAGTCTATAAAATTACCACGCAGGGGCCAAACATGTTTTCTAACAAGTTTTTTTTCATTCACTACTGGCATGTGGGTTGGATTAAGACTATTTTTCCACCAAAGGTCTGGCCATATATTTCAAAGTCAAACTGTGTGTTAATGGTATGAAAAATAATGTGCTTGTCATTTTACAGTGTCCAATTATTTGTGAATTTAAGTCTGACCAAACAGATGTGACTTGCGATCGGGGAAAACCAGAGTAAACAATAGTTACCTGTGAGTCATGTTCCAAGTAAGGGCTTGTCTTGCCGTCCTCACTAAGTGTTGGCGACCACACTCTGTCTCCAGATCCTGATCTGTAAGACAATACCCATGAGAGAGAAAAAAATGAGTTCAATGAATTTTATGCCATCTAACATCAGTGTGCTGAAGCGTGCTATAATTTCTGCTGAGAAGAACAATATTTTTTCTTTGCTGACAGTTTTACTCGAAAAGTTTTCTGTGTTAGGTGTATTTTTTTTCCCAAGTGTGAAAATTTACAAAAGACCTAGAAAAAGTGAAAGTAGATATTTGTACTTTATTGCTTTTACAGTTAGTGTAAGCTAGGGTAAAAAGGATTCACGCAACAGTTATACAGAGCAGCCATTTCTTTATGACTACTTGTTAAACAAATAGCAAAATATCAAATGTATGTAATAGCAGTTGCTACAGTAATAGGGGGCTGTTGCTAGACAGGATGTGAAATAGTTTAGTAGGAAGCAAGTGTCATAGTAAAAATAAAATAAAAATATATATTTTATTTAGATGAGCTGAAATGTCACCTTACATATCAGTGCTCATGTTGTTGAATTTAATTCTGTCTTTTAAGTGAGAAATGATTTGGCTTCCTGAAGGATGGGAACATCTTGGTGAAAGATGCATTTACCTCTCATCTACTCTATCAAGAGTCATTCAACTTTATGACTAAAGTTGAGTGTGTGCATACATCTGTTGACCACACAGGGGGCAGGGGGTGAATTGTAGCTCACAGAGCTGAGGTCATTGAGCTGTTGCGTTGGCTAGACTGAGGCAATGGTTCAGATATGAACCACGGAGGTGTTGATATCAAGGATGCTCTTATGAGGCGCCGAGTGTCTGACGGATGAGCAACAGCTACAGCACTGTGTAGGAAGAACACCCTCCCTTCCAC
>JARVJO010000082.1:6506875-6520080 GCA_031762555.1 Cynodonichthys magdalenae
AAAGCCTCTGTGTTTACAGATTGTTTGGTTGCAATGGTTACCACACAAACAGCCTACTTAAAGATGTTAAAGTTCAGACTAAAGTAGCCTGTCTGATTTGACAATTAGGAAATGCAAGACCAAAGCTTGATATTTATTTTCTATGTGCTGACGTTTTGAATGGAGAGGCGTAGAGGAAAGTGTGACAGACACCAGTTAGGAAATTATATCATGTTGTGTTCACCAAACATAATACTGACCTTAAGATTCTTGTCATTTATGTACTGGAAGTCTTCAAAATAAGAAGTCTACTTAAAATACAGCTGCTACACAGCTGGACTTTAAGCTGTGATATCAGCTATTAGGCTTTACTTTTTCCACTCGAATGTAGAATAACAAAAAAAAAAAAAAGATGTTACTTTTCTGCTGGACTAAAAATGTTTATGGACAATGTCAAATGTTATGAGAGAAGATGTTTTAAAGTGAGTGCAAGTGTTTTTTTACAGTAAGAGTTTTGTTTGAGCGTCTGTAGGAATTACACAGGCCCTTTTATTTTGTCATTTTTATCTACTCCACAAAAATTGATAGTGACTGTAAATCTACACACTCCTAGTTTGGTTTCTTTCCATGAACTACCACTCTGTCAAATAAAATTCAATACAAACAAGTAAAAAAGAACAAAACATTTTTAAAACTATGGCAATTAAAGTGTCAAATGTGGATTTTTAGGCAGACTAATTAATAAATGAGCTCAGAACAAATCACATAAAGACAACAGGGTACTTAAATCAAACCAAGCACAAAAAGTAGAACAAACAAACAAAAAAAAGGTCATCGCTTTTTCTATTCCTCCTTTTGGTCATAATTTCCTTTTCCTGACCTCCCCCTGCCAGTTTTAATTTCCTGATGGGGAAGATCTACTTTTTTGAGTGTTGTATGAGTTTACTTTGGCTGCACAGATATCTTGTCTCAGACGTTACTGTATAACAACTACCCTAAAATTAAGATGAAGCTGATTACTAATCATTTTAAGCTTAATTTACATTCCAATTTTATTTAGACACATATGGAAAAATGAGTTTCACGTATATTAAAGCTAACTAATGCTGCTTTGTGTCTTTTAGTGATGTTGGAATTTATTGTTCTTCTTAGAAAAAGATGAAATAGTTACCCTTAACACCGCTCTTACAGGAGAACACTGTCTGTGGGGTCACTTGGAAAAAATCTGCATGCGGGTGGTGAAAGGATCAAAAAAGAAGGGGAAATCCCTCTATTCTCCAACACGTCTCAGTTCCATTGATGTTGTATTCGTGACCACAAAAAAAGAGACCTTGGGAAAGTGTGAGAGGATTGATGAAATGAAGGGAGGAGAAAGCAACATTTCTAGCTGTGCAGAGACATAAGTAAGTTGGTTCCTTTGAAAGTTCTTTTTTTGTTGTTGTTGTTTTGGCCCAGTGGGAGTCCTGTGCTCCTTTGGTTCCATGCAGTTTCACAGTTAATTCCTCAGCTGTGACTCACAGGTCATGGTGTCAAAGCAAGACAGCAAAGGCAAAGCCTCCACCAAATGAATCCAACTTCATCTTTGTTTTCTCTAACTCTTTCCAAATCTTCAGTCCAGTTCCTTATTTTGTGTTCACTGTCCAGAAAATGATCAGACTTATTTTTAACACATACTCATACTTTATGTATTACATATCACCTAAAGCCCTGATCATAAATTTATTTCACACTACTGCATGTCTATCCTTTCTCTTATGTAAGCAAAATATAAAGTAAAATCCCTGATTTTGACTGTGAGGACAGCTGAAAAACCATCTGATGTATTAGTTACTTTAAAGGGGGCATGTCATGCAAAAGCCCCTTTTTTAGCTGGTAAGTGCATTTTTTTGTGTACTTAGAGTCTCTAGGAGTGTAGGAAAATTGAATTTAGTCTTTCTCGGTGCTGCAAAGATATCTTTCTATTCATGTTATCCAACCCATTCGGTTTTCTCTGTTTACTATGATGTTTTCTGAACTATCGCACCACAGTTTTTGCGACGAAACGTCTAAATAAGGTCTGGACTTACAAACTACAATTTCATTGTATTCATTGTGTTTGCCCTGGGTCAGACTCTGGATCCAACATGTAAGGCTGGATGGACAAGTCTTCAGTTGTTGACATCTTTTAAATAATTTGTAAATAAAACATTTCTGCACTGTTATACAGTCACAAACCCCTCTATCAAACTAGAACGGATCACTCTGGAAGCTGGAGTGGACAGGTGGTAAAGCGCCTCATATGGATTTAAACAGTGTCAAAATAAATTGATTTGAGACACACCTCAGAAAAGGGGTAAAGGAGGAGCTTGTGGAGCTACAATAAGGAGGAATTCAGACCAAAGCATTGCAGTTCCACTAGACCCCAACTGAACAAATTAAATGTAAAAGAGAAGGATTAAAAGCACAATATGTCTACTGTAGCAAACAGTTGTATACTTCTGGCAATTTAATCAAAAATAATACAAATGAAAAAAAAGAAGCCTAATGATCAGTGCTGTGGTCTTTTAATTCTGAGGCTGCAGGTTCAAGCCCAGACTGTTGGGGTAACTGGTGTAAAACATTTGCTAAATCATTTATTTGAGTTCGCTCTTTTGGCAACCCCTAAAGAAAGGTGCAACTGAAAGAAAAACAACAACATAAAGCACATTTGACTTTGGTTTATTTACCCTTTATTAAACTCTTCTGCAGTCCTAATAAAAGGAAATGGGTAGAATTCCATTTATGATCCTCTACCATGTAAAACAGTTCCAAAGAAAACTCTTCAGTAAGGTTTATGGATGATTCTTAGAAACCACAACTTTGTTTTGGAACGCTACTCTTTAGTAAATGTCATTTTGCTTTATAGCTTAAAGTAGCTTTAAAGATCTGTTCTTGGGTCTTGCTATGCTAAAGCCAAACTGAAAATTCAGAAATATGGTTTTGCATCACTGGGATAAATTGATATTCAAGGCTCCAAACCATCAAGTGCAACTGTCACAAGAACTGAAGGTTGTTCTTCACAATGTCTTCACACAAACACAGAGGCATTGCTGCCACAGCAAAACCTTTTCCCAAACAAACTGACCAGTGATGAAAACTTGCATCCTGACCACCATCATCTGTCTCTTACGCTGTGCAGCAAATACATAAAAAAAGGATACTTTGCTCTAGCAAAAAAAAGGTGGTGAAAACGCCACGGATCAGATGAAAAAAAAAAAGACGAAAAAAATATATAAAAGAAAACCCGTGAGGTGGATTTTTTAGAGGGGAACAGCAGCAGGACACACAGTTCATGGACAAATAGGTTGTGGAGAATGAGGAGAAAGAATAAGGGGGAATGGCAAAGGAGGGTGGGGTTTGTTCCTCTGCAGCATGTACTATGTAAAGGTTTGAGAATATACAGACAGGGCACAGCAGACATGACAAACTTTAATGTGGTCCTTTTGTTTATAGCCAGGTCCTCCAACACTTTAAGGAATTTACCCAATATGTATGGACATGGATTTCTTTTTCTGTTTCAATGAGACAGGGTAGATCCATTTCAACATGGCTGCCATGAAATAACAGAAATGTTTTCATCAGCAAGATAGTTTGGTAGAGAACGGAATGTTGAAACATTTAAAATATATTTTGTTCAAGAATAATGAATATTAGGGAAACAAACAGATGAGACAAGTTGAAATAAACTCTTATTATTGCATGAAATCACAATATATAACAACTATTTTGGTGACTATCTTGTGTAAAACTGATGAATGAACTTGAAATTGTTCATTTTAGGCATAGGTCTTCAAGATTTTTAAAAACATTTTCTATTTTCATGATCTTCAGTTTACAACAGATGTCTTCTTTTAATGGCAGGATAAAA
The DNA here is from genome assembly GCA_031762555.1 of Cynodonichthys magdalenae. Lineage (NCBI taxonomy): Eukaryota > Metazoa > Chordata > Actinopteri > Cyprinodontiformes > Rivulidae > Cynodonichthys > Cynodonichthys magdalenae. Next base: position 6,510,741 of record JARVJO010000082.1, read on the forward strand.
GAAAATCTGCACCAACAAGCAGTTAGTTATTTTTTTATGATGCCTCTTTATGTCTTCTTCAGCTTATGTTTCTAGGGGTAAATAACCAAAACAAAAAAAACCCCGATGCTGAACACCATCAAAAATTCTTTGTACCAGAAATTTTGAGGAAAAAAAAGGTTATGAAAGCTATAAATAAGAGCCCAATACAAAGAAACATTCCTCTGTCATACAAGACCTCAAGCTCAGATGCAGCCAGTGTACTGTAATTTTGGTTCACAGCAGACGTGTAGACTCATATATTTGTCGACGAGCTGCTGCACAAAATTACAGGTCTCCTATTTCTGTGACTGTTGGGAGTATTTATGACGAGGTCTTTTAATGATGGCTGAGAGCGGCTGTCCTCAGAAATATTATTTTCTAGTGAGTCAGCGTGTGCTCTTCCAGCCACTCCCGTTTTATTTGACTTCATAATCGATGGCTGTAATTTTTAAAATCCTCACTTATTTCTGCAGCCCACAATTGTCTAGTGTCTAGAAGAAAAAACTAAAAGACAAAAACATTTTTCGTTACTACTCTGAATGACCATGGAAGTCCAACTGAGCTTCAACATGTTTGCTTGATTGTTACTTTCAGCTGTAAAACAGGGAAGCCCCTTCTTATGGTCTCACTGATTCACTTCTCTACTTGGCTTTGCTTCATTCTTACTAGGACAGTGTCATTCTCTAACTCTACTTTTTGTTTCAATTTCTCTTTTTTTTATCTTACTTCTCTTGTGCCAAAATGAAGCACACTTTTCTGGGAAGAAAATAACTGAGACTGGGAAAACCCAAATGGTAACTGTGTGTGTATTTGACAAGGACTCTTTTGAGGGAGATGGGGTATAGAAATGATCCAAACTTTATGATGCAATGCTTCTATTAAACTTTGCACTAAAGCATATGTACCTTATTAAGTGCATTCCTGTATTTTAATTGCTTTAAGTCTAGTGTAGTTAAATGTTGAATTGCTCTTCTTTTGCCCCAGCAGCTGTAGAGGAGCTCCTCTGGTCATTGGGCTGAATGTTTTCTTTCCCATCTTTTTTTATGTATGTATGCTTAAATAAATTTACAACCTCTATGTGAAAAACCGCTTCATGGTCAGTGGCTATGCTTGATATATGGATGGGCAATTCCCACTAAGGACTGGGTGAAGCAGAAGAGCCTGCTGTACGGTAGAGTGCAAACTATAAAGCAAAAGCAGCACAGAGGGTGGAAAACCTCAGCATTATGACTTTCTGTGTGAGTAAATTTCTTCTCATCTAATTAGTGCTATGACTTCTTCTGCAAGTCAACTTCATACTTGGAACATTATGGCAAAGAGAGAAAACATTTGTTCTTTTTTGCCCTAAAAGGAGAGACTCAAAAAGCCATTTGGCAGCTGTCACTTGTAACTAAGACCGAAACCACACAGTATTCTTCATCTAAGAGGACGAGGTTTAGGAGGGTGCCAGAATTGCGCTGCACTTTCCAGTACTGTAGCAACCCAAGTAACTATCTAATAGAAATGTGGGAAGCAACTGACATTTCAGTTTTTCCTTGGTTACAACCTTCCAACCACCTTCACCCTCTCTGTCATTAACTGTTCAGACCAATGATTTTCATTCCAGAAGCATATTGCTTCTTTTCTCTTTACTTCAAGACATAGAGTGGTAATAAAAGCAAGAACACCTCTTACAGATCTATGGCTTGACATATCAGGATGTTATCAGCAAGTGTAAGCACTTCAGTAAAAGCAAAATCTTTGGCATTTTATTGGTTTAAAGCATTGAGGTGTGTGCTAATATAATGTAAAGGAGGAAAGTTACTGGCAATGATGTCAGTGATGCGATTGGTGGTGCCCATTAATCTGAGAAAAGTGACATTGTTTCAAAACATTTTTGAGTTCATAATGGTACAATGATAAGGACTATTCACAAGAGGGGAAAATTCAAAACAGTTTATCCCCATAGGAATACACATTCCATAAGTTTATCCCTAGATTAGAATCTGAATTTCTCAATGAAAACAACAAAACTAAACAAGCGCTACATCTCAGTTTTAGCCAGAATAATGAGTAAAAGTCTTAATATGGCTTGGTGTGCACTTACTGTGATGTATTTCTGGGAAGAGTTTCTTGAAGAAAGATACTTTTTACAAAAGAAATAACATGGCAGCATGGCTTGGGTTTGTATCTTTCCATCGCAACAAGCCACAAGATTTCTGTAAGAAAATTTTCTCAACAGACAAAATGAAAGTGGAGAGGTTTGGTCATAAACATGGTGTAAGTATTGTAGAGTCAGACATGAGGCCTTGTGTCAGCGACAGACGAAGTTTTATCCAAACTGAGTCACTCGACAGTAAAATTACCTACGATACCAAAGAACAAAATGACTAAAACAAAGTAAGGAATCCAAATGTCTCAATGTTACAGTTGAAATCAAGACTTTGGCCAAATAAAATACTACTGTGAAATTTAAAAACCTCAATGAACTCAAGCAACAATGTAAGGAAAAGTTTACAAAAAAGGCCTCAAAAAGTGAACAGATTAGGTCATAGAAAATATTCTGTAAAATATGGTTCCACAAATGAATGAACTAAATGTATTTCATTTGTTTACACACTACTTTGTATTTTGATTTAGTTTTTTGATAAACATTGACACTGTTTAAATGTCAGGATTGTTTGATTTCTCACGACTGTTCATTCCTACACTCTCGGTCTGAGATTTTCCATCAGACTGGAGACTGGAAGATCATTTGTCAGTTTATGAACTAGTAAAATGTAAAATATTGCCTCTGAAGACCATTTGTAAAGGTCACCATCTAACTCAATGTAAGTACAAGCATCACTGACTTTGATGGTGTTCTATGAGAGAACCAACTAGATCATTTAAACTGTTGTAAACCTGTCAACTTTACCATGACTCAGCTGTAACAGACCCTACAGACCAAACACAAACAGGAACAATATGTTTTTGGATGAAATATATTGGCAGTAATCATAAAAACACCACATTTAGTTTTAATCTTGATTTGCTTGATGAGGCTTAGAAGAAAAATAAATATATATCTTGTGTTGACAGTTAAAGCAGTGATCAATGGCATTTACAAAAATTTTGTTGCTCTAAACATAAATACCATTACATTAGCCTCAGCTCAGTGTAAAATTAAACTCAAATTGTCCGTAGTTTCAGTTTGATTCAATTAGCAAGAAAAATCCAAGCTCATTTCTGGAAAGGCTTAGAAGTAGCAAAGTTGCATTTGCTTCTTCAAAAAATGCCACATTTCAATGGTAACTGATCCCCCTCCCCACAGTGAATAATTAGATATTTTCTTACCGGATGATGCTGAGTGCGAGCTGCTGGGTGCACATTTTTATCCTGTTCTGAGCCTCCATGTGTGTCATGTTCTCTGTGCTGTCACCGTTGATAGCAAGAATGGTGTCCCCTGGACACAGGTCACCTTGGGCTGCCTTGCTACCAGGTGTTATCTGTAATAACATTCAATCACACACACATCCAAACACACCCAGAGAAAGAAAAAAAAACACTGTTTTGAATGTCAAAAAACAAAAATTAAAACTGCACAAACATGAGGCATCAACGTCATGTAAAACTGCTTGGATTCAGAATTCATGGTTTTGTATTTCCAAAAGCCAGTAATGATTATATTGCAAGGTTAAAAGTCAGCCTGTTTTAGATTTAGAAACATCCTGAGAGACCGTAAGTGGTTCTTTAGTTGTAAACAATTGTTATACTGTAAAAACCAAACAATGAACAACTTTTGTGATCATCTAGTGAAAACACAAGGCTAAAGTGTCAGGAAATGATTTCCAAGAGTTTTATATAAATTCTGCGTATGACCCACTAACCTTAACAATTGTCATGAAGGATTTATTTTCAAGCATTTCCTCAGCGTTGCTTTTTATTTTGCAAAGCAATTTTACACATTGTTTTAATTTATGTGATTCATTTTTCAGCATGTCATTTAAACAGATTTCTTTTGTGATTTTGCATTCCTGCAACTTGCAGGTCTGAGGACATCTGAGCCTTGCAGGGAGGCGAAAACCAGAGTAATAAGTGGGAGAGCAAGGGGTCCTGTGAGTATGCTTTACCTTCACCGGCATACCGAGCAACATCTGAGATCAATTTGCATGATTACAAACCTGCACAAATAACTTTCATATTTCCTAACCTGTTTCTGATGTTTTTTTTTTTTTTTGTCTTTGGTTAGTAGGAAAAAAAGTAAATTGTTACTTTTATAATATAGTTGCTGTCATAATGTAGCAAGTATCAATTTGAATTCTTCCAAGACTTTCAGTCTTCCAGGATAACTCAGAGTCCTGTCATCTGTAGAAACACTCAGATGACGCCGAAATATACGGGTCATCGGGGTGGACAGCTGGCCAAGTTATTAGTACTTGGCCTACTATCAAATGAAATAATAAATAACAAAGTTTTTTAACTTTTTAGAAGAAATAGAAATGTGCCAAAAATTATGTCCATCCTTGGAGAAGTGGTAGGGATGGTGGAGGACTGCATCTACTTTGAGTTTTTTTACACAGGTTGCTTAAAATAACAGAAATGATTGCACACCCTCCACAAATTTCGAATGATAAACCAACAGAGTGCCTTTAGTCAAAACCTTCATTAGCTCTACTGCAATAAGGACATGTAGAGCAGGTAATTCCTGAATACAGCAAATAACAAGCTACAAAGACTTTTTGTACAAGGACAGGACATTCCTTCAGAATAAAATCCACCTCTTAGTGTTTCATTTATGCTTCTTTTGACTAGCAATGCACTGGAGCAATTTAATTTCCCGTTGGGATTATTATAGTATTTTTCTAATTAAATTAATGTCAAGACAAAGCACAAAATGGGTATAGTTTCCAATTTCAGACTGAAGCAACAAAAGGCAATGTCCTCAAATCATTCTTATATCCAGTTTATGATAAAAATAGCTTGTTAGAATTTTTTGTACATAAATCAGCTTATTATGCTTTTGTTTTTAATTCATCTTTGCTACACTGTGCACATTTTTTTACACTACTCTTTGAACTCGCTGATCTTTTTACCAGAGGACCCACTGCTTGACCTCGCATAACACTGTAAAGCTTTGACAGATGCAATAAGCTGTGTTGTGTCTGGAACAGTAGAACCTCCTGCTTGCATACCACTAACTCAGATATTAGTCCTTTGGTCCAAGGTAAATAATGATTAGGAAAAAGCCTGATGGATACGCAGAACCCAGAGACAAAGAGGAGCTGCTCAGACAGGAAAAGCAGGCTCACCAACTGGGAACAGGGGTTTTTAAGAGCAAAAGCACACAAGTTCACGCTTCATGAAGCACTAATAGCTGAATCATGTGGTTCAAATACGGAATTCCTAATTTACAGCCTCTGACCACCCCAATGTCACCAATTCTGCAGTAAATGGAGAGATGAGTGTGGGGGAAATGAGCAAGTTTGTGAGTGTGAAAGAGCTTCTGGGAAGGTTGCACTTACAAAAAACTTGGCATAAACAACAGTGCAACTATAGTCCTGTAAATTAAAGATTATGTGTGTACAAAAGGCATAGCTAAAGCTTTTAACCAAACGATTTATTGTCTGCTAAAGCAACTGTTGACAAGACGTTACCTGGAAGTTAAGAATTTACTTTGCATCATGGCCTCCCCAGTAACTTTAGATGTTTGTGTGTGTGTTGGGTCTGTGTCAGAGAGTTGTGTCATAATGGAACAAAGCATATGTACATATGCAACACTAAATCACACACAAATAAAAAGAGTAGTATCAATTCAAGCTCAGATCATGTACCACACTGCATGAATCACTCAGACACTGACACACACACATACACACAGACATGTTGGAATGCCATTACCACAATGGTAATAATAAGACTGTCACTAAAGAACATTTCTGTGGCCTACAAGTCTATGAACAATATAAAGTTATGCAGATCAGATAAAATCAGTCTTCTACAATTTCACTTTCCATATATTGTAAAAAAAATGACCTTTTTCTATAAAATTATAAACTGAATTTATTTTTAATTAGGTTGAAGCATCTTTAAATACTACAACATTTATGTTTTGTTTTCTTTTTCTTATTCTCCTGAAATCCATTGTCATGATGAAATCAACTAAATCAAATCTGATCTGCCAATTAAAAGAAGAAAAAAAAACTTCAAATAACATAAATGTGTTTTTGGGCATATTTTATTTTATATATTGTCATACAGAAAAAAAAAACAATGTAAACTTATTTTTGTATTCTTTATCTGAACAGTACTTAGAGCATCCTTTTAAATTACTTCGTAAAAAGCAGTTCTGTAAAATTAAATGAAACGTTCAAAGTCACCGAACAACAACAAAGGCTTAATGTGAAGTGACAGGATTAACTACACTTGAACATTTGGTTTTTGAATCTTTGGGACCACAAAACATCTGGTTTTCTAGCTTTTTAGGACAGTCTTCTTGCACCTGTTTGCTGATTGTCACTTTTTTTTTTAAATTGAACATTCAGTAAAAGCTACATCTGAATTGGTCATCATCAAGTCCAAAACATCGACACAATTTTTCTTAGCTAAAGTAAGTCGTCTATTTAAAAAAAAATGCTTTCATAAAGAATTCCACAAAGACACTAGGTGGAAAACCTGAGTTGCACGTCTCAGCAGCAAAAAACAAAAAAAATATTCCTAGCAACCGCCTTTGTTTGCTTATTGGACACGCGATAGGAACCATGGTTATGACCTTGGTGACACACTGAATAGTGAATACATAGCCTTGGGTGTGAGGTTCAGACTGCTGTGTGTTAATCACACTCAAACAAAGAGACTGGAGCTGCCAAGAGCAATAAGTGACGTTGTGGCAGACGATTAAACATGAGGTGCTACAGAACAAGAAGAAGGAAGTTGGTAGAATTTTGTGACAGTCTGTAATGCAATCTTCTACCACTATATTACACATATATATTAGTCATTGATGGATCTGTGTAGTATTTATTATAAATGTGTTTTGTAGTCACTTTTATGCAGCAGATTTGAGGCCAAGCTCAGAGGCAGCTCAAGGTTTTGTTATTGTTTAAAGAAATCCACATCCTCACTTAAGAAATACTTTAAAAAGGAAACTGTCTGTTGTCTTTCTTTTATATTGTTGAAATTCAGCTTCTACAATTCAGGATTAAGGATGATAAATGGGCATTGTGAAGTCTAAAGCTGACTATTATTACAGTCAGCACGATTCAAGAAACAGTCCATGTGGTTTAGGGTCACATGGCCTGGCTCTGGTATGCAGCAGAGACGAAAAACTTCTTCTGAGAGATTAAAGGGTACAAAGGACATCGAGTTTAGTAGATATGTAACTGCGAAAGCATGCAAGGTTGTTTTTGTTGTTAAGTCATAATCAGCTATTTCAGTGCCCTTGAAAGGTCAACATAATCATTGTGAAAAATAAAGCTATGTCAGACAAAAGGTCATATTAAAAAGGCTCAAAACGGCCAGGTTTAGTTTATCCTAATATGATAATGTGTGCCTGAAATTCAGCACCAGAGACCTGACCCCTCTGACAGGTCCAGGTCAAGGCTTATATCCAGTCTAGACCAAACCCAGTGGGTTTGTGGCCTGTTTAACATTACGCCAAATACCCAAAGACATTCAAGATGGCAATGATCTAACATATGAAGGTGCCTCATGTGTTCAAAACTAAATCTAAATTCAAATTCAAAAATACTTTATTGATCCACGAGGGAAATTAGATGTTGTTGTAACTCATTTAACTAGTTATTGTAGATGGTGATGGCTGTGGGCAGGAAAGATCTTCGGTAGCGGTCTGTATTACAACGAAATTGAATAAGCCTCTGACTGAAGACACTCGGTTTCTATGGCATTGCTATGAAACCTAAATTTAGTCATATTTGTCATATGTCATTGTGACAACAAATGGTATTAAATGGTGTAATAATGACTGGTTGATTCATGCTGTTACAATAAAAAAACTTGGATTTATTTCCTTTTTGTTCTTCTCTTGTATCTTAAAATCTTGTGTTATGGATGTGTAACAGCTAAAGATAGAATAAGGTAGGAAACAAAGCTTGCCAATTTGTAAATTATTCTTAATGTGTTATTAGCAAATAGTAATGAAACAGATGCCTAAAAAATCAGTCAGTCCATGGCTGAGTTTGGGTCCCAGTTTTCATTTAATGCATGGGAAAATATTCCACTGGTCAAGTAGCTGACTGGTCTCAGTCATTTCTGGCAAATACACTTGAGTATCTTTTGGTTCCAGGCACAAAGTTTTTAACTTTTGAACTTTTCTCCCAAATCGGTACTTTGTTCTAATCAAGACAGAACCAAAAACTGTCTAAATAAAGTCAATTGCATTTGTGATTACAGTGGTGAAACGTCATAAATTAGCTTCATTGTTGACATCCTCAATGACTCTTAATTCAAAAGATGAATGACTTAATAAACAAAAATATAGATATTTTCCAACAGAAAACTACTGTGGTGTTTTTTCAGTAAGACAACATAGTCCCACATTTTCACATTTTGTGAAATTGCCACAAAAGATATGCTTTTCAAATTTCTCAGACAAAGAAACGTAAATATTTGAAGGCTGGTATGTGTAGCAGGTACAAATAACTTCCATCCAGCCATGTGTCAACAATAACATCCAGAGCTCCTACTCTAATTCAGTCCACTTTGCATGGCTTTTACTCAATTAAGACTTGACGTTTGTTTTCAACTGCGGTTACACAAAGATTCCTGTTTGCTTGAAGTTTTCTTTTTTTCTCAAAGCATACAAAGTAATAAATCCCATCCCACCAACAAAGGACACAAATATTTTAGTCGCCAGAAAGACAACTCTGACAGAACTCCATTACTGTAAAAATTTGTCTGACAGTCTGCAAAATAAAACAGAGCGAAAAAATGCTTTCATGTCACGTCTGTTTCACCATTTAACATGAGATGAGGCTCAGAACAAACAGGCTCTGGCTCCAGTCTGTAAAGTGGACAAATGTGTATGGAACCAAACAAAGTCCTCACCTGGAGGTTTAGTAAATGGAGCTGGACGTTTTAGATATAAAAGAATCTGAAATGTGTATCATTACACCAATAAAAGACTCGCCATCTTTAAGTTTCCAGTTGGCAGAGTCCAACGACCTCTCTGACACCACGAATGTGTTAAAAAGGATGTTGGACGCTGCACTAATCATTATTTACCCAACACTTACATCTGAATTCCTGTACAGAGGACCCTCTGTCAGGGTTCGACAAGATTTATTTTTTTTACCTGCCCTGTCGGGCAGGTGACACCAAATGTTACCTGCCCGACATGAAA
>JARVJO010000082.1:6520367-6559074 GCA_031762555.1 Cynodonichthys magdalenae
TATTTTCCGAATATTTTGAATAAATGGCCCTATTAATAAACTAAAGACATGGTTTACCTGCCCGTTCGGGCAGGCATTGGGACACATCCACCTGCCCGACAAGGGGTTTTACCTGCCCCGGGCAATCGGGCAATAGGATTTGTCGAACCCTGCCCTCTGTTTGCCAGTTGGCAGAGTGGACGAGGATCCTGCGTCACCTTCTGTCTGGAAGTTAGTGTGACATGGATGTACAAAAGGGTAGACGTCACATTTGCTAAATTCAACACGTCCGCTCTAAATGCTTCTCTGGTTAGATCAGGGATTATATCAGGGATTTTTCTCGCTTACGTTTTTTTTTTTCTCCTTTCATTCACACACAAGACATTTAACATCCTGACCCACCATGTGCACACACAGTCAGGGACAAATGTTTCTACAATCAAACAGACTCACCATTAATTGGCACGAGTTCTAATGGCCTGGCAGGGGACTAATGGGCTTATTCTGGAACATTAACACCTTAGGTAAGGACCCAGCTGCTGCCATCAGAACTTCTTTCCTGGTATTTATAACTTTTCCTGTTTTAAAGTGCAGCTGTTTCTTGGTGTTTTAAATAGTAATTTAAAAAACTGCAAAAAGAAGGGGAGATCTTTCACTTATCCAAGTAATGGTTAATTTAAAACAAAACAAAAAAAAAATCACTACAGGATATTCTAGCTAATGTTCTCCAAATACATATCCTAGCTACTGTAGTGATTCCTTATTGAATGTCTGTCAGTGTCACCAATCATCACATATAAATCTTTGTTCTGGGCACACTGAGTTAAGCATGTGATGAATTGAAAGCTCAGGAGATATTTCTGGTTGAAAGCAGACCAGAATAAACTTACATCATACTTAAAATTAGACAAACTCTCATAATTTAAATTAAAAAGCTTATCTCAACTTCTTATCAAGTCTAATTAGAAACCAACAAAGTTTAAAGGGGAGGTATTATGCAAAATCAGCTTTTTTGAGCTTTATGTTATAATGTCATTCCCTCATCAAAAACATACTCAGAGTGTTGCTTTGGCTCATTCATGCAAGAAATCCTTGAATCTCCTGTGGTAGCCATGTGGAGCTGCCTGAACACTTGCTGGTACAAAGCACTGCCTACTTGTACAAAACAACTCCCTGGAGCTCAGTCTGCAGCTGAGCTCCTGCCACACAGAGCACCCCTTCCATAAAGAACTGTTGTGAAGACTAGCTGAAATGGGAGTGCCAGAAACAGTAGGAGGTTCTTAAAACGACAGAGGCCAGTTTCAAGGCAATTAGATAGGCTATGATGCAAAGTCAAATTTTGTTTGATGTATACAGCATTTTCATAACAAATGAAGGTAACATGATTGTGGTATAGATTGAACTATGTGCCTAGAAATGCATCACCCCCAAACCCCTCTTAAAAATACTAAAACCCACTTAAATTGATGTATAAATGCAAATGGACATGCAATTATTCAGCATTGGCTAATTAAGATTAGTGTCATTATGAGTTGGTCTAATCCTGACTTTAATTTTGCTTCCAACACACTGTGTATATTTATGCCTCTGACATTACACATTTCGTGAAATATGCTTGCATCTCAACAGCTGCTTCCTTGTCTAATTTTCTATCCTAGAATTTGGAATGAAACACATATCTCCCCCATACACTCTAAAAGGCAGATCCCACATGCCATTACAGTTTTTCTTTACTTCTGTTTTGGCTGTGCAACTGTTTAGGTGCAAGCTGAAAGTACCTGAGCTGCCACTATGACTCAGTTCTGCAACCCTCAGTATCCAAAATACTCTTTTTGTGCATGTCACGCGTTTCATTTTGGCATTCATGCAGGTATGCTCAAATGAAACTGGTGGGAAACTATGCAATCGATTACACCGAAACCAAAAGTAGTCAGAAAGGCCCTGAAGCAGCAATAAGACACATTCTGACTGTAAGCTGTAGGCTCTTTGATGCTACGGGCACAGTCTCTGCTAAAATTAATAAAAATAAATCAAGCACAAAGTTTGGCAGCCCTTGCATCAGATAAAAGCCTCTTCTTCTTTTCCCAATAAGGTATCACAGAGTGTGCTCGTGCTAAAGTTTGGCTTTCTGGGTGCCAAGTCGAGCTACCTTAGGCTGTGATTTAGAGAGCTGAAAGTGCCAAGTTTGCAAGTGAGTCTCACTAATGTGAGAACAATGAAACCACAAAACTGCTGGTATTTATTGCAAGGTTTTCACATACTCTGTTTGAATTAAAGCAGCTGGAGCATCAAACCATAATTATTATTATTTATTTAGTTTATTAAAGCTTGAACAGAAAACACTTGAGGTGATCTACAGGTGTTCCTCTGTTCCTTCAAACTCATTAATCGGAGCCTGTGAATGTAACAAAAAATAAATAAATACACCTCTGGTTTGGTGTGTTCTCACCCTGTAGTTAAATAGTTGTTTTGGGGCCAGTGATACAGCTAAGGACAACACCTGGAACCCCTCAGCAGCACCAATGAGCTCTGATGAAAAACAAATGTCAGCGCCTGCTCCCACATCTCCCCCCACCTATCTGTCCCTCCTGTTAGCCCTGCAGCACCAGGCTGTGTTTTCCCTGGCTGGGATGAAATAATGGCTACTGCCAGATCCACTGACTCCTGACCCACATAGTGAGGGTCATGGAAGTTCACCAGGCTCTGTGAACACATTTCTACAACATCCACTGGCCAAAGTTATTAACAATGATGAATTAACTATAATATATAATAATAAAATAATGATGATAATGGTGTTTCCACACATGGCATCACTTTGAAAGGGCCACATAATAAATGAGGTCACTGCTTTCTACCATGGCGATACATAAAAACACGTCAAATGCCATTATTCATACATAAAGTTTTTCCAGACTGATTATTAACTGGACTATATTGCAGCTTGACAAGCCTACAAATATTTTGTGGCGCTCACATATATTGATCTTTTTCCCCCCTTTTTAAAGTTGATCATAATGAATGCACAATTGATGGTTGAACAGTTAATGGCTCAACTGCGCAGGAAAAGTCACCTGCCAGAAAATAGACGACACCATTTATCCCAGATGAATTACTTGTGTTAATAATAGACCGCTGTAAAGTCTTATTTAAAGTTTATGCTTTTATCAAATCCCAGTCTGGACCGATTCAAACTGTCCCACTGCTAAAAGTTAAGCAAAAATATTTTCTTTCGTCGCTCAGCTGAATGAATGGGCAGGACGGCTGCTACCTACCCTGGAGATAGTTAACGGTGTGCTGAAATCCCGTCCTCCCACCAGTCGAAAGCCCCATGGAGAGGGTCCGTTCAGTGTCACGGTCTGTGGCATGTTTGGAATGTTGTCTTAACGTAGACAAACAGACAAAAGGAAGAGTCCACGGTTCCTCGGGTTTAAAACAAATTAAAGTGAAAGAGCGTGAAGTAGCCAGAGTCCTCCTCCCAGCTGCTAGGCAACGCTGTCCCGGCTCTGAAAACTTCACTCCTCCGTTTCTGATTCAAGTTTAAATACTGAAAGCCGCCTGTGACGTCAGAGGACGGGCTGTCCTGCTCTGCCCGCCTTTACTGGGTCCAAAAGTTACACTTAGGGGGAGGAGACCTCCTGCTCAGACATGTGTCGTTGTTGTCGCAGATAAGAAATATCAAGTCAGAACAACTTATTTTAGTTTTAAGTTGGTATAAATGTGAGTAGAATTACTGTAAACTTGATTTAAAGACAAACTTCTGATCAGTCTCTGTGATATATCATATCATATAATATAGCTTGCAATTTGCATTGATGTTTGGTTTGGGTTATTGCTTTTCTGGAACGTCTGTCCAAGTTTCCACTGTCTGGTTGATTTTTTTAAGGTGCTGGATTTTCAGCATTTTATGTTCTTTGTGCAATCTATAGTATTTTTTTGGGTTGACCACCACATATTATATCTCCAAACATACAGATAACTGAAGCCAAACGACTCAGTCTTCTTGGCCTCCATGCTCCATCTGAATTGCTAAAATCAGCTCCTATCAGCTATGTTTACATGTAAAAAGTTCTATGATTGGATTGAAATATATTTGGATTAAATAATCTGAATATATTGCTTATATGGGCAAAAAACTAATTAATACAATCGTGATGTGCTTTACATGGCAGGTTTTTATTTAGAGTAGAAGTAGTGACATGAGTTGTAAACGTTCCCTAAAAAACAACAGAAGTTCTACTTCTGTGATGAACATAAACAAACGTTCTTCTGAACTTCATGTCTTCTGGGGGCCCAGAATCGATCCACACTATAACAGTGGAGACAATACTCCATGTTCCGTCAAGGCTTTCAATAATTTTGAGCTGTCGGGTCAGTTTTCCACAGCCAGAAAAACATGATCAGATTAAGTGTTTACATGCACGGCATCCAGATGATCAATCGGCATAAACCACACCTCTCATTCGGGTAACAAATTCATTCTGATTTGGCTGATTCACATCAGAATATGCCGATTTGGGAGTTTACATGATACATTTTTATTAAGATGGGCTGTGCATTCTAATTACTTGTGTCCATGTAAACACAGTCTCAGCTGCATGACAAAAATTGTCATGCACCCCCCCCTCCCCTCCCTTTATGTCACAACCTGCTGGGAGAACCTTGCCAAGTCATTGACCTTCAAAGTTAACAATTCTGTTTTTTATTCAGACCTTAAGTAGCTACACCTCCTAAAACCTCCACATGTAAACAACAGTTTAAACGGATGATTTTGGAGTTTTAAATTGTTTAGAAATGGCTCCTAAAACCTTGCTTGGCTTGTGTGAAACTGCAACACTCTTTCTAAACGTACAAAAAGCCCCCACAGACATTCTCAGAAGAGTCCTGTCAAACAAAGTCTTTATGTGGGCACAGAGAAGCAACAAGCTGCAGTCAATCATGGTCACTAACAGGAAGTTTGAAGGTCTTGGCAAGTTAAACAGGCATTTTAGAATTTTTAGCACCACTGAATAAATATTTTGAACCCCTCTGTGGTTATTTTTTTTTATATCGAATGCATAATATTGATATTTTGTTTATAAAAAGATGTTTATAAAAACCCCAAGTACTTGTACACCAAATTCTTTGTGTGTTTCTATCAACAAAACATTTTGGTTTAAGGGGGAAAAAATAGCTAAAAAAAGAAATAAAAAAGGTTGATCTATCCATGACATCCAAATTCACAAAAAGAGTATAAACTTTTGCCTGGATCTGTTCTACATTTCTGTTACGGTTTGAGGAATTGTAGAAAGCTTTTAATGACTTTGACATTTTAAATGACCAACAATCTAATCAACTATGCCTCTAGCGTGACTGAAAACAAACAAGGATCCGGGCAAAGAAACGTACAAAATTTGATTGCCTTGAGGTCTTTAGGAGATCATCTGGATTTGCACTAAAAATTAAATCCAGTGAAGTCTCTGATCAGGGTCTAAAGTAAAACCCCATAAGGCATGTGTAGCATAGAGTAACTATAAATATTTTGTGCTGTAATTTGGATGCCTCGCTGGCAGAAAAAGACCTCTCCTATTTTGTTAGCAAGTATTCTCTTAGCCTCACGTCTTGATTCCTTCATTTCCCCAAGTCAATTACAGAGTGAGACTCCAGGCCTGAGTGCACTTTTATGTATTTATTATTATTATTATTTTTCTACTACTGCTGAGGAAATGACCTCATGTATGCGTTCTTTAAAAGACTGCACATGGGTGGAATTTCATCTGAAAATCTGAGTCACTTTGAGTCAGACACCAGCCCCTGAAAGAATCTATAAATCTGAGGGAAACAGATGACAGGCAAGCCAGATCTCAACATCAAACCTGTTGGCAACACTTGAACAAACAATTTCTGTGTCACAAAAAAGAGCTGTGATGCTTGTGAACATAATTTGGAGAAATAAAGCTTAAATCTGACCGGATTGATGAACAATGTATGTTTTGCCTGAATGGCTGTGGACTTCTGAGCCTAAACCAGTCTACTTTAGTTTTGACCTTGATTTGATTCCATGAGCTTGCTAATCAAGTAAAAATATATATATATATATATATTTTTTTTACAAAATAAGGTCTTTCAAAGAGCTATCTACAACAGATAAGATATTAAATGTCCACAAACTTTAGATCACACATAGAACACTTCAAAAGACGTGAACTTATCCTTTAAGAGCATTCTTGAGAAAATAAAAAGGCACACATTAAATCTGAAAAATGTACCTTCTAAGTCACTTAATTAGAGCAGTATTAATTCATTTACACAATAAATTATAACCAAATATGAGCTAAGATTGGTTCATTGCCAAAAAGATTTAATGTCTCACTACAAAACCCTGGTTAATTTTCATTCCAGAGTCATCAAAAACTGCATGTCATGGCAAATAAAAATGAAAAACCCAGCATGGGCAAACAATAATGTTTAAGAACGAGTAAACAAAGCCAACAATTATGTTACCAAATGTGTCCTTGAACAGTATTTACACACTGCTCCTCTACTTGCTTTACTGGCCTCATCAAAAGATGACAAACCAAAGAGCAAGAAAGGCTGCGGGACGACAGTCTGTAGTTAAGATTTATTGAGGACATCAACAGGCTGACATCTTCTTCAAAGCTCGTTCGCAGTAAATCTAAGTCAAACTACAGAGGACTTCCATCTCTCTGTTCTTGTTTCTCCATTTGATCATACGTTGGCATCATTTCAGCACAAACTAAAAGCTTCCATTAACGCAGCGCAAATCTATTTGCTTGGATTTTGCCTTGTTGCAGTTGTGAGTGTGGGAGGAAGCAGGTAAGACAAGCGGTGTCGTAATCATGAGCTGTTCGCCCCGTCTGGTTTTCTCCCTGTTGTCAGAAAAAATGACATCATCTGTGCTGTTGTGCAAACTCTCACACCCCATCCCTTCAAAAGGTTCTAATAAATATATATATGTATATGTGATGTAATTTGGATGGCAAAAATAACAACCTTAAGATTTTTCACAAAGCCAAAATTACCTTAAGATTTTTCTTTTAGAAATAGAACAAAACAATGTCAAACTTTGTGAACCAACACTAGTTTAATAAAAAAAAACTTTTTTGTAATCAAATATCTGGTAGAATATAATTTAAAAGAATATTAAAATCAAAAATTGCAGTTTCTTTTAAGTTTTCACAGTATTTGAGGCTCTTTATTCTTGTTCTTTTGGCTCATATTGACTCATTAAAGTCGGCTTCCAGCAAGACACAGCTGCTTTTAGAATAAAAATACAATCTACATATTGTACCTACTGCCAAACACACACACACACACATACGCTGTGTTTCCAACAAACTGTCAAGCAAATTTAAAGTGAACTTTTGAAGACGCAAATGTCGCTCCATAGAAAATTTGTCCACGGCTTGTTTCCATTATCTGATTTAGAGAAAATAAACTCCACTGAGGGATGGTTTTTATCAGAACTAATGGGTTGAATTCAAATTTGCTGTTTCTATAAACAGGATTAAGTGAAAACAATAATGAAAACACAACTGTTGTCAGCAGGTCATCTAACTCTGGGTGCATCTTATGGATGTTCTGCATTACAGTTTAGGGTATTCTATTTTTTATTCAGTTTAACATTAATCAAGACTGTATCTCCTCACTGCTCGTGATACATTAAATTAGAGAATGTGCAATGAGCTAACAAAGGCTGCATTCATTAAAGGCTATTTGAGCAACTTGCTGTGTGCTCTTACAACATGTTTTAGGGTTACAGTAATGGGATGACATTGTATTGCCTTGTTTTGACATATTAGGTCATGTCTCATGTTACACTTTCACATTGTTCACTTATTATCACACTAAAATGTTTACATGGTAACACCAAAATTTCCACAAACAAATAATTTTTAAAAAGAAAAAAAGAAGAAATTAAATAGTAGCTGAAGGCAAATCTAACAGCATTTTTATATTTTTGTTTGTAACAGCTTTGTTGCATTTTTCATAAAAAAAAATAAAAATAGCTGAGAGCATAATTGTGCCTTGCATTAAAAAATTGTTAGTCTTTAGTAATGACATGAGCTGGAAACAATGCTTCTTCCACTTGCACTGTTTAGCCCTGAGCACCCCGTGGGGAAGCAAATAATTGCAGAGAAACCATAAAGTTTAATACATGTGGTTGCAATATTGCTGAGTCAGAAATAGAAAGCAGATGATTTTATAAGTTAGGACCACAATGCTTTATCAAATGCATGCTGCAGATTTTTTACACAACATGAGCAGGTTGAGCTCTTTAATACAAAACATTCATCTTTAGATGACCGTATGTGTCACTTTTAGCGCCCCCTCGATGAAATCTACCATTAATGTTGGGAATTGGTGTGTTTGCATTAAAATGTAAATGACTATGATTGCAAAAACAGAAAGGGGCACATAATTCATAATTTTAGGCAAAAGTTGTGTAAATATTGGTGCTGACATTTTTTACTTTTCCAATCTAGTGAGAAAAGTGATGTGTTTAAATGACAATCATTGCGTTATGCAAGTTGTGTGTGATGATGGTGGGTAAAATAAATTAATTCTCCTGAGACAGGTGAATGAAATCCAAACTGTATTAGTGTAAATATATTGCACAGGCAGATATGAGATGAGAATATTGAACACACATTAAAATGAGGACAAGGATATGACAGTTTGCCAAAAGTCCTGGGACCATGTGAGAGAGGTAACGAGTAAATAAATGCAGGTGGGGTCGTTAGTAAACTAAAACCTGGTGCTGAAACAAAACAAAAAACAGTCCAATTCGGAACCATAAAAAGCATGAACCACAACAAGAGAAACAATCCAAAAAAAAGTAAAAAAAAAACCAAGGCACATCCATCATCAGACTGGCTGCACATATGGCACACTGACCAGCTGCTAACAATGAATTTTTAATGTTGTGTTGCTGCTTGTTGGAATAACAAACAGATGTGAGCTGATCTTTCAGTTTTGTTCATTACATTTAAGAAAAAAAAGAAAGAAAGTTCACTTACTGTCTAAGGACTGTGCTCTGAGAAGATAAATTATTATTTTGAAAGATATATGTATGGATCCCTGATATTAAGTGGTTACTGTTGTGAGAATTACACTTGTCAAATTACAAACATTTTTTTAATAAGTAAAAATTTAAACAGAAGCATCATACAGTCAGTCATTCAGTTTTCATTCAATTTTAGGGACATTACACCAAACCTTACTAATCATCTGACTGAAGCTATGATAGTTTTTGTTTTGTTCATTGAAAAAACAAAATGTGTGACAGAAGGTTAGAAATGCAGCTCTTTTGATTCCTTCACTCAGCAATGTAATAAAGTTACTTTAATCTCCACCTAACTGTGTATATCTGTAAAACTGTATTTGTCAGCAAAGATTTAAGAGTTGGAAGTTGTCGAATGTAAAAAAGCAGCTGATTTATTTTCTTTGCCACTTATATTTAGTCTCGCTGAGTCTTATTTCCTCCAACACAGCTCATCATGATGACCAGCCAGCTTCTTAAACCAAATGGTCAACTGAAACCTAAACATCCCAGAGATAACCACTCACCAATGATACCAAACAAAATTAAACACACCGAGCTCTGTCATTATACCAAAATTATACCACTCTGGTTCTGTGGCTAAGGTCTTAAACCGTTTCTCAGGCCGTTCTTATACTCTCCTGTAAACAATCCAATTTCCTGAAATAGGAGCAAACAACAGATGGTGCCACAGAAACAGGAGCAGAAGTCAGGCTCTGTGAAGTAAATCAAGCATCAAGTTACTTGTTGAGCAGCTTGTTAAACCTGCGATTTTCTATAAATGCAGTTGTGATGACAACAAATGATGAGGGCTGCTGATATGCATAGGAAAGGGAATGTTTGGACTCCTAACATCTCAAGTTTTCCAAAATGAACACAGGGTTTAAAATACCTTCATGAAAACAAATCTATCACATGAGAGAAAATATAAATGAGATTGGTGTACTGTACATAAATATTAAGACTGGGAGATATGGCTTTAAAATGTATCACAATTTAAGCATTTCATATCAGTCGATATCAACAATTATATCAATAATTATATAAATAATTACTGATCAGTTTTTTGTTTTACCTATTTGATATAAAGCAGGAGAAAAAAAGACTGATTAGTTCTGCCAAATTAGTGACGTGACCTTTCCTCTTTTATCCATAATTTCCTCTCAAGCTGTAACTCATTTACTCATTTCACACCATGTTGTTTTTTTTAATTTTTTTTTAAGCAGTTCTGAAGCATGGTGGCAAAACACAAAACTGCTACTGTGCATGTTATTTAACAGGTTGTAGCTGACCAAGAAGTGAGTTATTTGATGCCACCAGCCCTGTTTAGCTGGGCTGTGAGAGGTCTCCCAGAATGCTGCGCAGTTCAGGATTGGAGTTTAGTGAAATTATCAACATTCTATTGAACTTTCCATTGATACTGATCATGTTTATCGCAGTATACTGTATATCATTATTGTTTAATCGTCCAGCCCTTGTATGTATTTTGAGTTTATTTGTTTGTTAGTTTACTTAAGTAATCTTAAAATCTTAAAATGCCACTGAGATAAGATACTACCCAGTCCTATGATGACTTGTTCAGTGATGTTTGTTTTTGCAATTGAATGGTTCCATGAAGGCTTAAAACCGAATCTATCTACAATTTTTGCTTCTTCTGAGAAGATGACATGAACTCGGTAAATATTGTACTCCACGTCTTGAGCTTTGTTTCAAAAAGATCCAATCGGTATTTGGATGAGACCAAATCATCACCAAATGTTCAACACACAGATTCTAAAGCAGATCCACAGGGAAACAATGCGTTCTTTGTTTTGTGCTGTGTGTTCGGGGGGTGGGGGGTTTCAGAGTTGGGAAAAGCATACAAATGTTTCCAACATGGAGCCAACGGTTGACATCTGACTTCAGCACTTTCACAGCTTTGTTTGTACTTCCTGTTGTTTAATGCCACAGAGTGAAACTGAAGGCGACCATTTGGCAGGTCTGCTTCTGTGACCACCTGAATGTATTTATTCAGCCTTTTATCTGAAACTCATTTATTGTAGTACACATTAGCATTTTATGAAAACAAAACAAAATAATGCAGGGGGTATTTTCCAGGCACATAGTATATGCCACAATCAAGTTACTGTGTTACCTTCAGTTATTATGAAAATGAGGAAAATATGAAGAATAAAATTGACTTGAAATAGGTCTTTGTTTCTTTAAGAACCTCCTACCGTTTCAGACACTCCCACTTCAGCACATCTTCACAAGAATGCTTTGGGGAAGGCGTGCTCTGTTCGGGAGGAGCTCGGCTGCAGACTAAGCTCCAGGGAGGAGCTTTGTGTAAATAGGCGGAGCTTTGTACCAGCAAGCAACTACAACAGGAGATTCAAGGATTTCTCAAACATAAATGAATGAGTCAAAGCAACATCCTGGGTATGTTTTTGATGAGGGAATGACATTATAACATGACATAAAGCTCAAAAAAACTTTATATCGTTTTACAGAATACCCCCCCCCCCCTAAAAAAAATAAATTTCACCTACCTTTTAAAAAATTTAAAATATACATCTATGTTTTTATGCCCTAAATTCAGGATTGATAAAGGAAAATCCTTTTAAAAAACTATTTTTCATTGTAGTTGTATAATGATGATGGTGTAACTACTTTTACATTTGATTTCTTTTTTTTTTCTGTTTTGGTCTTGATGACACATCAGGAGCACTTTCCACAATGCTTTGAAACAAATTAAAATATGAAGTGTGGTCATCGGTTTTGCAGGATTAGCTCCTATTTTAGAATCAGATTGCTACTTTCTGTGGGAAGTGCTGAAACATGGAAGGAATTCCAGCTACTGATCAGCAGATGCTTGTAACAACCCACCTTCATAAGACTCACAGGCAAACAATAACAAGATAAAAAACACTAAGAAACAGACCATTAAAAAAGAAAAAGATAAGAAGTCTGGATAGAGAGCATCCTGAAAATGTAGCTAACAGGAAGCATCTGTGGGGTTTGAAAAACAAAAGTTGAAAGTAAACTTGTTTACATAAATGAAAATGTATAAACAGTTTCACTTTCTGCTGTTTTATCACCTCTTTTCTTTATCTTTTTCTGTTCTTCCTAAAAAAAACTTCCTACATGGCCTGATTAGGAATGTCAAACAGCAGTCAGGATAAAAGAAACATATGAAGGACCAAACAGAGCACATGCTTTAGCTGCTCTCCTATTCACCCTCTCCCACACTGTCAGAAAACTCCCCTAAGCCTGGCCTTGGTTTCATTTTATTCCTTGGAAGCTTGTTTACCTGATGTCTTTTTGTGGCATCTAAAGGATTAGCTGAGCTAAAACAGGCTGTTGCCTCTTAATCCTCCCACCAGTTTAACCCACTGAAATAGAAGTACAGTGGAACAGCCACTGGTGAGGCTTATGGCCACCAGCTTGCCAGGTGCTTTCACTAGGAACTGTTTCATGTCAAAACCGCACATTGTTGACACCTTGTGTATGCTTTCTGTTAAATAATCAGTCCAGAAATAGAAATAACTTTTGAAAACCCAAATAAAAAAATGCATATTATGAGAACAAGGGGGGGGGGCTGCTTTAATGAGCCTCACATCAAGCCCAATCAAGGCTGCAAAACACAGACCCATTCAATGTGACCACTATGATAAAACTGTGCTGTAAACATTCTGGTATGTGTCTACTTCTACGGCTGATTCTCCTGATAATTTTGAAATAAAAAGCTTCTTAAAACATTTCTTTAGACATGGATAACCATAAAATACATACAGTAAATGCTGACATGCCTAAGAGGTAAAAACACACAAACGTACATCATATTTAACAATAAACTCTTTGGGGCAAAATTAATGAGCAGAATTTTATACATATGTCTTCGACAAACCATGGATGACAAAAGGAGAAGCACAGGAGAGATACAAGAAATATAAAAACAAGTTGGTATGGATTATAAGAAAACATAAGGAATATTACAGTGATTTATTAGACAAAAGTAAGGGTGATATGAAAGCGACATGGCGAAGAACCATAAAGCACGGTCAGATATTTCACAATATTTTGTAAATGATGGAAATGAAACACATGATCAGAATGAAATAATAAATGGATTTAATCAATATTTTGTAAATGTTGGCCTTAGTCTTGCAGCTAAAATACAAAAAGTAGATAATAATGTGGGCCAGACAGTTATGGGTTGTACCAACAGTATTCTTCTTGATGGAACTGACAAAGAAGAAACAATAATTATTGTAAAAAATCTTGCAGATAAAAGATCAAAAGACTGGGTGGACATGGACATGTTGTTTGTAAAGAAAATAGGTGACGTTATGGATTCATTTACATATATACAGGAATACTTCCAGACAATATGAAAATAGCCTTGGTAATTCCTCTCTTCAAGAATGGTGAGAAATATGTATTCAACAATTTTAGACCAATATCTTTGTTGCCACAGTTTTCAAAGATTTTAGAGAAATTATTTGTGACAAGATTAGATCAATTTATTGATTAACAGAATATATTAAGTAACAGTCAGTATGGGTTTAGAGCAAATAATTCAACATCAATGACTCTCATGGAATTGATGGAACAAGTAACAACTGCTGCTGATCAAAAACATTACTGTGCTAGTATTTTTGTTGATTTAAAGTAAGCTTTTGATACAATTGATCACAGTATTCTTCTTGAAAAATTGATCAAATACGGCATAAGAGGACCAGCATTACCTGAAAGATAGAAAAGAGTTTGTACAAATGAATGATGTAAGATCTGAAATAGGTAATATCACATGTGGAGTTGTGCCTGTGTCCCTCACAGTCAAAAGCATTTGAAGCTGTATTAGTGACAATCTGTGAAGAAATAACTAGTGGGTGTTCGGAAACCTTTTTTGTCATTTATTAGTAAAACATTAAATGACATTCATTAAACTGCATTATGCAAAATAAATATTATAAGATCAATGCATTTCAAAGTATTCTGATCAATAAAAATACTGACTGGTTCAGAAATCCTTTGCAAACCAGTTTGCAGGTTTCAGTGTGTGTGTTCAGCATGTTTTGCAGGATGTGTTTTTTTGGTGTGTGCATTGTTTGGATGAGGAGACTCAAACATTTCTGAGACATCCCCAAAGAATGCTTTCAGAACCTGTTTACAGCCTTCTGGGGGCTTCAGGGACTTCAGCAGCTTTAGGGGAAATAAAAGTGGGAGAATTTAACCTCCTTTGCATAACGACTTCCAGACCCTCGCGTGTTGCTTCCCTTTTATGCTGCATACTCCTGTCAGGGTCCGTCAACAAGTTTTACCCACTGCGAGACAAACGTTTTATGGCTCAGATTTAAGGATTGACAGATTTATGTGTCAAGGCAAACACGTGGCTCGGCAGAAAAGCGAGGCCGTGCAGAAACATTTGCAATTATTATAGGAGATCATTTCTTAGTGGATTGAGAACCCTGACACTTTAAGGTAGATTCAAATAGTTTCCTTAAAATATAGTATTTAAAAGAAAAGCTGGAAAGATTCAAATCTAGACATGGTTGAAATCAAGAGATTCAAAAAAAGGAAAATAAGTCAGAATGAATGGTTTTCAAAACGTTCCCAAATATCTCCAAAATATACCTGCAAGCTTATTCAATTTAATGCTTCACAAATAAGGAAGTAAAAAAAAATTTGTGTTTTTATTTTTTGGCAGGTAATGGATTGTGCTTTTTTTTTGTGGTAGATTCACCTCAAACATTAATAAAAGCAGCAACATGCTTCAGTGACGTCAGTCCTAAAAAAAGATTTAGTCAAAGCTGCTTTATTTCCCCAAGACCTTTTCCTGAAAAACTTTAATCTCTAACGCGTGTCACACATAAAAGCCGGTGACAAATTACAGGAAGAACCAACACAAAGTGTAAGATGTTGTGGCCAATTACCAGCTTTGGTTCTTGGTATTCACCCCACAAAGTCTGGTTGTTCCCAAATTTAACAGCTCTGCTCCCCCTGAAAACCCTGACACTAATCATAATTCTTTGGTTTTGGCACTTTTATGTTTGACATGATCTTAATCAATGTTTAAATTATAACAGTTTTGTGCATCCTTTTTTTGTTATATTTGCCTTTGTTACTGCATAAGAATATACCTTTGTCTGTACTTTATTCCTTTTCAGCATCTTTCAAGATTAAGCATTCTTCACACACTGCATTTTCTGCAAAAATGCAATATTTTTGTAGGGGTGCTTGATTATGGAAACTATACTATTTCTGAATAATTTGGTTCATCTTGTAATTGTGAAAAGCAACGATTCAGTAAATTTAGAATGACAGTTTATATATGTTTGTTGTATCTGCTTTGTGCAGTTATCTTACAGATCTGCTTAGCTTTTGTTCTTACTGAAACAGGAGGCAGAACTAAAGTAATCAGTGTGAAATAAGGAAATGACATGGTGCCCTGCTTTTTGGCTCTCTGTCTGAGCTTTACTTTGAAATTATCTTCTTTCAGCTCAGATTGCTCCACCACATGTCTGAGGGAGTGGATTTTTTTTTCTTTTCTTTTTGCAGTTAGCAGTAATCCACTCATCTGGAATAGTAGCGTGTCAGTATAATGTGACAGGCTGCAGCAACGTTGCAAATCCAGGGTCATACAAGATGATGTTTTCTCTAGATTTAAAGTGCTCATAATTCACATGGCGAAGGGGATCCGACTCCCTCCTACAGAACATATCTGACCAAAAGAGAAGTTGAAATGATTTGTTTTTTGAGTCACACACTCTTAGATCACTTATCTGACTTCTACAGAGCAGATAAATAAAATTATTATTTTTTATGCCTGTTAACATGAAAGGCAGGGAAATATGTCTGTCTGATAACAAAATATCTTACACAAGTGAATGGATTTAAGTTAAACACCCACAAAGTAAACGCACGTCTACAACTGATTACCTTTTGGAGCCAACCAAATTTAAGATGGCTGCTACAGGTTAGCAAGCACAAAAATGTATTTAATTCAATCAGTTTTACATATACCTAGGTGTGGTAGTTGCTGAGAGTCATCCTCATCACATACTCTAAGCACTAACAGCTTGAGTTTTTATCTTTTTTTTTTTTTGGTTTAAAAGTTTTTCATAACCTGTTGGAGGTGGATAACAGACTCGACCAAACACAAAACTGCATAACTCAGTCAGATTTAAAAATATGCTAGGCCTTGGTCTGGCAGTAGCCTAGCTGAGAGTCATCCCCATGAGTTATTCTGAGCTCATCGAGAAAAGTTAGTTTAATTTTTTTGTTTTTAATAAATGAAATCTAGCAACAAAGCAAAGTGCCCAGATAAACGAGTCAAACCTGTTGAATAGCACAGCCAACTGGGTCATGGAGCGCTAACCTTTCTGGTACCAGAGAAGCAGAAAAGCCTGCCAGCATCTGTTAATCTGCCTTTCTCATTTGTATGTTTTATTGCTGTGGGAACTTTTGAAGAAGCAGACAGGAGGAAGGTTTCCAGTCCTTGTGCGGTATGAAATCCACAACCAGCACAGCCTCTCTGTGGAACAGAAGTGTTGCTCTCTGGAGACACAACCTCCAGGGTCGGGTTTGGAAAGTTGCCTGAGCCGACTGGGCCTTCCCAGTCAACAGTTTTGTTTTTGCTTTAAACCAACTCTGCACCAGTTTGTTGAGAGAAGGGTGTGTTGGTTTTGGTGTCAGCAGATCCTGATCTGATGCATAGAGGAGACTATGTCAGTGAGCCTGGACAGAGAGCTGTATCTGCAGTGTGCGGAGCAGTAAGCAGCCTTAAAATGAAACCAAAGAGAATTCAAGAGTTGTTTAGCTTTTGTTTCGATATCTAAAATCACTCAGTGATAAAAATCTAAACGTTATTTTGATTCTAAAATTAGATTTCATCCTCAAAGTGAAAAATGTGTGTAGTTTTTGTACACCTCTACGAAAGGTGGGCTATTGTGGAATTCTAAAGGCGTTTGTCAACAAATATTTCATGAACCAATGAACAGATTTTAATGAAACTTTCAGAAAGTATTCATTTGGACTGAGATGTCAGATGTTTCTCCAGGTATATGTTGGTATTTCTTCAGTTTCTCGTGCTCCTTTGTACTGATGTTTCCATCATTGGGGATGGCCACATCAATCACAACGGCTGTCCTCTGCTACTTATAAGTGTCCAGTTGATTGGCCATCACCATCTTGTCTGTTTGAATCTAGATAGCTCAAAGCATCAGGATAGCTCAGGTATGGGCATCAGTCCAGGGTTCAAATTAAGCACAGGGCATATACACTTTTTGCCTAAAATATTGTCTCACCTGCCTTCACTCACATATGAGCTTAAATAACATCCCATTCCTAATTCACAGGGTTCAATATGATGTTGGTCCACTCTTTGCAGCTAGAACAGCTTCAACTCTTCTGGGAAGCCTGTCCACAAGGTTTAGGACTGTGTTTATGGTCATTTTATTACATATGGGTAAGTAAGTGGTCAGCATGATGTGGCCCTCTAGTAGTGTCAACAAAAAAAAGTTGTGTCCCTTTTCATCATTAAGTTGCCCATCCCTGCATTTGTGTCTCAGAAACTACATTTAATTGTCACCTCCTGTTCCAAATGCTGCAGCCAGAAGTGTTGAGACAATAAAGAAACAACCCCCCCCCCCCGTATCTGGCTACCACTCAGAGTCCCTGTTAGCCTCAGATCTTACAGCTCACCTTCCAAGACCCAAAAGGCCTTTTCTCTCAAGCCACTCTCAGTCTTATTGATCTGGAATGTGCCTTTCCAACCATTAAGATCAGCAGATAGTTCCTTAGCAGCTACAGGTCATAGTTTGTGACCCAGGGTTTTTCACTGGAGCTCTGATTTTATGGAGCTCCCAACACACTAAGTCCTGAGCTGCATTCTGATCCCTGCTTAAAGCTTTTCTCTGTGTGAAAGCCGTTGGCCACGTCTGATACATTAATCACACATTTTTATTATTCTAGTTCTTTGGAAATCCTTCCAACCCAGTTCCACTTTTCCACTTTTGTAATGCACTTTGCGACATTCTTAAGGAAAAGTGCCGTATAAATAATCCATTCTTGGAATTAATGTTGCTTTCGGTGACCAATAATGTTGAGGTTTCATTATCCACAGTGTCATTTACGGATTTCAAGAATCCCCTGGAATTTTACCTTTCCTCAGGAATGCAGAAGACAAAAATAAAAGCTAAGACTAAGTTATGTTGGGGAAATTATTGCCCTTGGCTTGGGAATATTTTTAAACCAGTGACCCAACTTTTCCACTTGTCAATGCAAGTAAAAACAACATTATCAAAGAAAAGAAAGGAGGAAATAAACTTAAAACAAATGTTAGGGATTACTTCCAAAAACTATTGAAATCAAAGCTGTGGGAACAACACTTTGTCTTTTCTGTCCTGAGGGGACTCGTCATCTGTGCAGACAGACAGCTCATGTTAGAAAACCTGGATGTGCTGCAGCCAGCTCTGAATCATTGCTATCGTACAAACAGGCTACAACAAAATCACAATGTGTGCTTAAAGGAAACATATCATGCTTTTAAATTCTTTTTTTGCACATTTAAATCATTCACTTGGGGAATATTTAAAGTGGAACTGCAATACTTTGGTCTGAATTCCTCCTTAATGTAACTCCACAAGCCCCCTTTTCTGAGAGCAACTCGTTTTGAGGCTGTCTCTTTAAATCCAAACAAGTCTTTCATGTTTTTTTAGTTTTGGCCTCATTGTCTTTTTGGAGTCAGTGACCCAGAAACACACAGATTTGTTTTCTCTCTGCATCTTGGTGTTCAAACTCCCACCAGAGTGGAATGAAAAACATCATGTCCAAACTCCCCAACCAGCTTTTAAATTCAGCTGCTGTGCTTTGATTAAAGCCTTATTCTCACTCCGTGTGTGTTCACTTTCAATCATTCAGACTAACAAACACACACACACACAAGTAAAAAGTATTCCACTAGGGTAAGAAACACACACACATGCACATATACAGCATGGTTCCCCCGTGTGTGCATCCTTTGTAAATCACTGCTGCTACAGCAGAGTATCTTTCACCTTGTGACCCCTCCAACGACCAGTTTTACACCCACAGCAAAGTACAGGATGAACTTAACTCAAACAAGCCCTCGGAGCATCTGGAAAGCTTTAACCTCGGCTAAATAAATAAGTGGAAGTAGTCCTGTGGTTTTCTGTAGTCATTTTGCCATCAAGTGACACACAAAACATGGTGGCTCTGCCTCCAGAGGGAGCAGGATAAACACATTTTGTGCACTAATGTTCATGTTGCAAACCAGTCTTTGAAATATTTAAAGAGAAATAACACACTGTTGGACATGCCTGCTTGATAAGAGTTTTGTAAACCTCTTTCTGAACAGGTATGGGAAAGAAAAAAAACTTAATGTTTTGTGTTTTTTTCAACTTTTGGCAGAATAAATGATGTCCTTTTGTGTTTAGGTCACAGTAACAGTAATGCACAGTTTCAACTTGATTAGAAAACACATTTAATTTATGGTTAATGCATATTGAAAGCAATAAAATATGTCAAAATAAAAGTGTCACCCATTTACTGGAGTATAAAAACAACCTTCTTAGGTTTTTCTTGAAACCTTTAGGGTTATTTTAGCTGATATGTTAGAAGACATGTATCTGTGTGTTTCACTGGCTTTATTTTACATTATAAACAACCTGCAGTTGCAGTTTACAAGAGGCAAAACCATGTGGTTCAGAAAATTACCATTAACATTAAAAATAAAAACAATATTGCTGACTCTGTTGGTTTTGGTTGATTGTTCAAAATGTAAAAGTAGTTTTTATCCACTGAACACTGCTGACATCCAGAGGAAATTAGTGAGCTGTGCAGATACAAACTATTACTTTATTTCAAACTCTATACTAAAATAAAGGCTTTTGCTCTGTAATGTTTTTTTTTTCAATTTTTCCACTTATCATGCTCCATTAATCATTTGGTATTAATCATATTTCTATTATCAGACACAGTATTTAACAAATTTATTTTTTAATCATTCACACTTCTTGATCTTTTATCTGACTTTTTACCTTAAGAGGTGGCTTCAAAAAAAACCAATATAAATTGTTTCTGACCATTTTGTGCCATCAGTAAGTCAGTGTGTTCCACACTTGATTGTTTTTTTTATGGCTTTTACAACTGACATGAAGTAAGTAAAGTAAATTAAATACATTATAAGACATTTCTATGACCTAAAATTCTAAGTCATGTCCCTCACAAGATGAAAAAAAGACTGTTTCCTGTTTTGGACTTTGTTTTTGTCAGTTCTTTGGAATGGTTTTAAACCCTCCTGCTGCAGGAGGATTACAAAAGTCACCAAACATTAATAAACTGTAAATAAACTATTGTAACTAAACAGCTTGGTGAAAGCAACACAAACTGATCTAATAATAGACAAGTATTACAGGAGACTGACTAAACAAGACAGTGATGTAATTCTTTCTGTTAAACATATTATGTGTCTGCTTCTTCCATTAAATCTTTCCTCATGAGTCATACACAGTGAGAGCACAAAGCAGGAACATTTAAACCCTGAAGAAAATTGGGTTTAAAAATTGGCACTAAGGTCAGACTTTCTAAAAGACTTACTGAGGTCACAGCCAACACCCCCTGAAGATGAGAGGACCCCTGAAGTCGATAGGACCCCACACAATATTGTTGTTTTTAATGAATCATTGTTTTCAATATGTCTTTAATTGTTTATTACTAAATGAAGTGCAAGACCACATCAGTGGAAACAGTAATTACTTACAAGTAAAAAATAAGATAGCAAAAAATAAATAAAAGCTGAAAGTACCAAAATGCTCAAAGAAGCCGAAGTCAGTTGGTTTTCTAAATAAGCAAAATGACTTGCTAGAAGCTGAAGACATGAAAATGCTAAATAAAAGTAGCAAAATGCCAACTAAAATGTTATTGTAGCCAGAGGCTAGCTAAAAGATAAAAGCTGGAAGCAGTTAATAGCTAGCTAAAAGTAGACAAATTGTGGCTAAAATCTAAAAAGGAACGGTGACTTAAAAGCTTAGCAGAATTGTGGCTGAAAGCTAAAGGTAACATAATCTACTACAAGAAAATAAGAGCAAATGGACTGAAGCAAATTTTAAAGAGAGCAATGCTTTTGAAGAAATTGAAGAGATCCTATTGTATTTTAGGAGAAAATATTTGTAATTAAGGCTATCTTACAAAGTTTTTATAAATGTTACAACAATCAAAAGTCAAGGTTCCCATCTGAAGGAGATAAACATTTTGGCACATTAATGGCTAAAATAACACAAAGTATGCAGAAATACTGAAAAATAAAAAAACAGGAAAATAAAAGAATGAATCATCATGCACATCAGTCTAATAAGGTTGTAACTCGTTACTTTGCAGGAAATTGAGGATGTTGCACCACAGCGACCCCTGCTGGTTAAAACTAATCACAAATCAGCATAATTCATGTTAGAAACCATCACACCTACACACACTGAGTGAAGTAGACATTCAAAACATAGAGATTTGGTGGATTTAACTAAGGAAACAAAAATTTTGCAATAGGAAAAATTAAAACAAACAAAAACTGTCTAAATTAAAACGGTGATTTATGTGTAGGGATGAAACACAAAAACACACAATACAATTTTTCAGTTTTCAGTCTTTCACTTGTCATAGAAAATTGCTTTTCCTAAACAATTTTTTTCCTGCCTTGTAATCTTACTAGTTTAAATTATATCCTATCAAATCAGATTTATTTGTGATGGTCGTCCCTCTCATCTCACACAGAATACACCAAGATAAAAGACATTTAACTACCACAGACCCAAATATATAAAGATTTCAACAGCAGAAGGTAATTATTTTTATTATGTTTGACCATCTGGTGGTCGATCCACCCAAAGAACATGGTTTGGAAACCAGAATCCAGACTGCAAACGTGACGGCTTGCATGGATTACATTACCGTAAATAACCTAAAACATGGTATCCCCAGCACTTTCGTTCTCATGCAATTTGAGATGGCTTTTTCCCAGATAAAAATTTGCAGTTTAAACTGATCACAAGACTATTTCATGCATTCTTTACACACTTATACATGTAGCTGTATCTGCAGTGAATGGAGAGAAATGAAGCTCCAAAAGGAATCCAAATTCAATTCAATTCAGAAGTTGTTTAACTTTTGTTATTATATCTAAAGTCACTCACAGTGATAAAAATTTGTAGCGAGTTGTTAGGAGAGAAACAGAAAGGGTGATTAACTATTTCTGTCCTACACTACCCTTTAACCTGTTGGGGCACCAGATCAGTTTATTAACCAACATTTATTCACCCTTTTTAATCAGACTCATATTTATCAAAGTGGGAGTTTTTTCTGGTGTAACAGTGAATTCTTATCTCAGGCCAAAATACTCGAAGATGAGGAACTAGCTTTGTCTTTTATGGTAATTTATTACAAAAATATTGCAAGAATCAATTTCACTGAATAATGACTAAAAACAGTAAAATTACCAACATGAAAGATGAAGCAATAGGGTTTATAACTGTTAAATATGAAAAGGATTGTAGACTTGATGTTATGCAGTACATCTAAGTTAAGATAAGGTCTGGATGTTAAAACCTTTATAGAATGAAAATATATTTTCCCCAAAGGAAATATTTTTCTTCCTGTAAGTTCTTGTCAATTTAGGAAGAAGGTGTTAAAATTAGAGCCAGATTATTTTTAGTAACTTTTATTCTACTGCAGAAAGAAGATTATCAAGTCACCTCAACTGTTAACTAGGTTGTTCTGCGAACACTTACATGACTGATTAGGTACAGTCTGGTACACCAGAGTTGGAGACATTTGTTTGTCTCATGACGTGAGACGTCTCAGACCTCTGAAGTCAGGTCTGCCCTGAGGTCATAACGGAGAGGTTCGTACAGAAAAGAACTCTGATACAGCTTGGTTCATCGTAACAAAACAGATTTAAGAGATTTGTCACGTCAGCATTATCTGCAGACGAAGTCATATTTTAAAGCTAAAATGGAGTTTTGTTTCTAAGAAAACTTATTTAAAAACAATGTTCAGTTATGGCCAGTGGTGGTCAAAAGGTCATGTCAGAGGTCACCGCAGTTCATGCTACATACAACTCTTTTCAAATATATCCAGTTTAGTTTTATGTGATATCTTTAGAACAAGCAAAAACAAAACAAAACAAAAAACTGAATTACTTTGTAAGCATATTTTTACCAGGAAAAACTAAAAAACAAAACAAAACAAAACAAAAAAACGGCCAGGTGTTGACAATAATGTTTCAAACAAAAGCAATCCATTGCAGCGTTTTTAACCTAAGTCCTGCAACTGTGCAAGCAATGCTAGATTGCATTTTGTGTCTTAAATATGTGGCTATATTAAAGACAAAAAATAGGTTAATTTAGGAAAAAAGAACTCTTTTAAAACTTCTCTAGACATTGATTCATTAGAAATGCCAATTTCATATTGGCCTACAGCAAATGAGACTGAC
The DNA here is from genome assembly GCA_031762555.1 of Cynodonichthys magdalenae. Classification (NCBI taxonomy): domain Eukaryota; kingdom Metazoa; phylum Chordata; class Actinopteri; order Cyprinodontiformes; family Rivulidae; genus Cynodonichthys; species Cynodonichthys magdalenae. The sequence goes on from JARVJO010000082.1 coordinate 6,543,878, forward strand.
CAAAGTGCTTTAAATTCAAATGAAAATCTAATTTAATTAGAAAATTTACATTTTTAATTAACTAATTATAATACGAAAATGTAATAATATATAAAACAACAGGTTTTCAGAATTTCTTCGTTAAGAAGTAGAACACAATTTCAGACGCTCTAGTTTACAAGAAAAATGAGGAGGGGAAAAAACTTTGCGCGTGTACTTTAGTCTTTAAGGTAAAAGCCTTCCAATCGTGTTCTGTACGTGGCAACGCTTCACAAAACGTCCCCCTGTTCTATTCATACCCCCCGGGTAGGACCAAGTGGATTTCAGTCCATGCACAGTAGCGTGACAGTCTTGTTTGAAAGCAGCTGGAGCACAGGTAAGCTGTCTTTAATAGATTATTAGCTATTGAGATGCCTTAAAATATGATTCAGAATCACTACATGTGTGAGTTGTTGGTCTTGGCGAGTCTCTCGAACATGGTTGTTCAGAAGTCCAGCAACAAGCTCTGTTTCTGTTAAAGGTATCAGAGCAAAAAGGTTTTATGGTACCAGAGTAGTAACAAAACAGCTGCTGTGTCATTATGTGCCGAGCTGTCTGTTCATTTTCAGTGTAACTCGAGACGCGGCGGAACAGTCGGGTTAACTGCGAGTAGATGAAGAGAAGAGAAGTTTTAAAACTTTGCGCGAACTTTCTGCCCGGAGGGTGTTGGTTTCACATGGTTTATCACACCCGCACGTTCTTTAAAATAAGGTGACACTATTATTTCATTTTTAATATAGTAAGTAATAAGTTATAAAACGCAAACAATCAAGACACACACGGAATAACAACAACAAGAAGTGTTGTAAATTTAAGATTTTCTAGAAGCGTCTTAGGGATGACGTCACGGGGTCGACCCAGCTGTAGCTAAATGTGCTCCTGTTTCATCAGACTGGGTCAACAAAATTTGTAACAGGTTTAATTAACATAGCAAGCACTGTATAATATTATAACAACAGTTATCCTGATTTTAAAAAGTAAAACAATAACGGACGGAATACTCTGTTAGGTTAATATAGTGAACTGAAAAGTGCAAATTGCAGCGTTTATGTCTTTTTTTGTTAAAGTGGGTCAATCTGTGGTATGGAAGCAAACGAAAGAAAATAAAAAATGCTGGCAGTTCAAGTTGTAATGGGAAAAAAATCACAGAAGCTTGTAAGTCAGGCCTCTGGGTATTTTCTGTGTGAAGTGCTTCATCTGTCTTATAGAACCTTCTAAAATAGTTATCTTTTTTTGTTTATTTACATTTTTAAGGTTTACATGTTAACATAAAAAAAACAATACATTTTGCAAGCTATAAAATAAAACATGGAAATTTTATTCTGAACCAGTTTTCTCTTCCAGTCCTTGCGAATGATTCAGTCACCAACTACACAGGTTAAAGCATGTGATTTCAGTGGCTGATGCCCTGCAGGAATTTTACACTCAGTACAAAAAGACACAAACTAAACGTGGCAGCAGCCATAAATAGAAGTCAAGAAAGAGAAATATGTCATAAATCTGTCAGCAGTGATTTGGCTGTAAGGCAGGTGACATTCAGACTCGGAAGACGATGACTTCCAACTTGCACATGGAAAAAAGCAAAAATTACAAACACATTTTTTTGTTGTATGATTCTCCATTTCTTTGTTTTTCTTTTGTTGACAAATCTGTTTCAGCCAGTGTGCTGGTCATGTCTGCTTTAATACTGCCTATAATTTAGATTTATTAAGCATCGTGATAATAGCTTTATGGCACAATAAGGTTTTTCGAACAGCATAATTGTCCTCATGTCCAATTGGGATTATTGTATTTGCAACCAAAACAGTGCAGGTTAGAGCCCACAAGTTAATGTTTTAGCAGCACTCTGTTAACTTTTTTTTGTGTGTGATCTTGTTTCTATAACAGTCAGAGATAGATCATTTTAGAAACAGAGCTGTTTGGTTTTTGGTTACTGATTTCAAACTCCAGTTTAAATCTGCTTAAATCCAAAATTATAGCTGATTATTAAACCCACTTTGTTTTCTCCCTGATTTTGTCCAGTGAAGGCAGAGCTTAGTCAGGAAATTGTCACTTCCTTCTTGTTTGATAAGTTCCATAATGTTTCTACAAGATTCATCAAGCTTGCCTAATAGGGGATTCCCTAAACCCTCTTATGTTAAAGGGAAAGGAAAGTCTGCCATGATTGGACTGATTAACTGATTTAAAGTAAATCAGTTAAAATTTGGGATTTATTTGGTGTAACTGTTAAAAGGTCTAATGATTTGTTAGCAAAACTAACCATTTCATAATCTGCAATGAATGCACAGTAATATGAATTGTTTCATACTGTGCAAGTGGTTTTCATTTTGCAGAGGAAATGAAAATAGGCAGAGCGACAACAAAGGCAAGTTCAAATCTGAAACTGGCTTGCTCTGCTTGCAGGCTGACAGTCAGGTTGTCTCAACATGATGTTCACAGTTTTAACTTTACCTGATGTCTACATGACCCTGCACATCCAAAATAATGGGGACGGTTTGTGTACTCACCAGTCCAGTTCACAGATTCCTATCAGTCAGTTTGTATTTAACATTAAACATTTACTTTCTGCAATCTCGCTGCAATATTTACACACAGCTCAGTGTGACGGGGAGCGGACACCTGGCATGCAGCTGAGTCCCTCAGCTTTCCGCCCTGCAGCTTTTGTTTTTTGCTGACATAGGAATGGTTAAAGTCCTGACTGGTTTTAGAAGAACGTATGAATGGGGTTTTAACTGTGAGGTGGCACATTGGTTAGAGCTGTCGCCTCTCAGCGAGAAGGTCGCAGGATCGTCTTCTGGCCTGGGGCTTTTCTATGTAGAGTTTGCATGTTCTCCCTGTGCACGAGAGGGGGTTTCTCCAGATACTCTGGTTTTGTTTGTCTCTATATGGATGGACTTGTTGCCTGTCCAGGGTGTACCCCACCTCTTACACAGTGACTGCTGGAGTTAGGCACCAGCTCCCCACGACCCAGAAAGGATAAGAGGGTAAGAAGATTAATGCATTGATGGTGTTTTACCACCAACATTTTAAAACAAAAGTAATGTGACACTTAGTAACATGAGTTTTCAAAAATGTCTTAGACTTTGTATCAAACTGTTGATTTTTGTAGCCTACGTTGGTGTAGTAATCATTACGCATCAACATTTTCAATGGATTTTTATCCTGTTTTCTCAAAACTAAATAGAAGTAAACTTATTTTAACATTTCCATTCAGTACTAGTGTGATCAGAGACAGCTGTTGTTCCTATTTGGTACATTTTATGGGTTTACGTCAGATGTGAGTTCACTGCTGGAGTAAACATTTTCTCCCCAGGAACCACTGCCCCATTGCAGACCTTGGATCCTAACTTCTTTACCCCAGTGCGTTTATTCTTATCTCCATCATGGAGCCACACCCATCTTATGTATATTTATACATGTATGAAAAATCAGGAATTGAACTCTATTGTGAAGACAAAAATATATGTTTTATGATAACTGACATGCACAAATGTGGAATATGTAAAGAGACGTTGACCCAGTATAACTCTATGTTCATGGTAATGGTTTAGGTGTGGACAGTTGACACCCAGGTGTACCCACCACATCCTCTGCTCTTCAGCATGAGTAGGACCTAAAAATAGGGAGAAAAAAGGACCCAGAAACATCTGGGGCTGGATTTTCCTCCAGAAATGTGACATCACTGTTAGAGCCTGCAGCAACAGGCGCCAGTGCTTTGAGCTGAGCAATCATGGCTGTAAATTACAAGGGCAGAGATTTGGTCATTTATTTTCTGTTTTAGGACTGTGGTAGTAATTATCTGGCCCCGCATTCTGTCTGAAAACTATTAGTCCAATATAAGACTCAAAGCTAAATCTGTGCTAAGAAACGATTTGCAATTCAGGAGAACTTTGAAGCTTTTTTAAAGTCACTAGAACCTGATGGTTTTTTTACAGATCTCTTGTAAAATCTAAGTTGTAGACTGATAAGTTGAGTGTTAAATAAAACAAAGTCCATTCATTACCTTTTGAACAAGCTTAATTCACAACATCTATGCAGCTCTCCAGACCAGAGACTACAGAATGACTTGTCTGTGCTGGGAAAGTAAAATGAAACTCTTTATTTTTTATTTTTATAGCAAACAAACATGTTTGAATCTGTGGGTTTTATTTTGGTTTTAATCCTAAATGTGTGTATTTGCTTACGCCCAGTGTGGTACATTCCATTGTAATTACTATAATTCTACAAAACTAAGAATGATGAAAATAGGCTCTTTGAGTTCATCTACATAATTACAGTTCACATTTACTTGCAACACATAACAAAAAGCCTTATTCTGCCTTTTTGCAGAACTTTTTATTGTTTGTAAATGACCTTACAGGCAGCTGATGCCTCTTTTCTTGACAATATGTGCACTGCACTGTACAAACGGATTATCACAGTGAGCCAACATCATCCTTTTAAAGTCTCTGTTTCTCTGATTACAGAGTGGTGCAGACAGAGGACTGTGTGTGGTGCGTGTTTGGCCTTGGTGATGTTTAAGTGTACGAGTGTTTTACACACAAACAGTAATCTCTGTGAGCTGAACAAAACCCAGGAGTAAGAAGTGAAGCAGAGTCACTTTCACAAAGAAGATCTGGTTCATGAATAAAAAGCTCACACAGTCTAAGTTCCTTTTGTCCCAGATTTGACCACTTGCACAACGTTTTGAAAAAAAAAAGTTGGATGAACAAAGAACAATAGATTTTGCAAACGTAAGTAAAGCCGTCTGATGAGATTATATCTGTTTAAGTTTTTATTTCAACATAGACATCACTGGCCGTCTAGTGGCCATGCTGAGTTAAAAAAGTCAACTTGGACCAACACTTTTCTGTACACAAACCATCAAAATGAGAAATTTATTCAAGTTGAACTCCACTTTGCATAGATGAAACAATATTTGTTACGAAACCGTTGTTTTTTTGTAGTGTCCTACTTTTCTTTTTCATTGAAAACACACAGCAGCTGCTAATGACTCATTCATTGGATGTTTTTACATTATTTCAAGACTGTCAGCAGTTTCAGTCTGGAAACACAGGATAAATGTACAAATGTCATCTCAGGCTACAGAAATTGTGATACTGTTCATATTTTTCATTGAATTGTTAAAAAAAATCCAAATTCCTGTCTGACAGCCCATTGCAATTACTTTCAAAAGAATTAAAACAATAAATATTAGATGGTAATTCAATTCAAATACTTAATTGATCCCAAAGGGAAATTACAGTCAATGTTACTCAATGTTTTTCTGCAAGGTTTTGTGCAGTTTATTCATTCTTCGTTTTATAGCAACACGATGAGTTTCTGTTTCTTATTTAAAGTTACAGAGCAGGCAGAATGAAGAAGTTCCTGTTTTTTATCTCCTGGGTTTTGCTCTGCTGCTGCTGGACGACACATGCAGAGGTTTTTACATCCATCGGTGAGTTACAGATACTTTATTTGTTTAAGTGTTCAGAACTTTCATTTGCTGACTGCCAGTTTGATAGAAATTTGCAACTGTTTAGTCATACTTTGGATTTAATTAAAAAACAATATATATAAGTATAGTAGTACTGTAAATGATTTAAATATGTTTTCCATTACACATCTCATTTCTCAGCAGTTTGCATTCTGAGAGTTAAATGGCTCACAGAGCCTTTCTGAACCTTGCAGCTCAGTTATTCCGGTTGCTTCATTATTCCTCTGCTGTGTGTGATTTACTTACAGCTGAGTGCCTTTCTGAAATGTTTAGAGCACACTAAACTACCATCTCTTCACCAGTTCATGAAGGAAGATTTAGCTAGAGTTTGCTTAGTAATTCTGTACTATGCAAACTCTGCAGAATGAGGACATCAGCTCGAGAAAACTTTCTGACCAAAAGAGCTTTTAAAACAAGGCAAAACATGTTTAAAATGAGCAGCGTTATTAATTTAGATTCATGTAACAGCTTTGGCTAATTTATAATATCTGCATGCCTGTTTCTCCGCAGGACAAATGACTGACCTGCTCTACACAGAAAAGGAGCTGGTTCAGTCTCTGAGAGAGTACATCAGAGCTGAGGAGTCCAAACTTTCTGCTGTCAAGAGGTATATTCTAACCATGTGACTTAAAATAACAGAAAATACCTTTTACATGGGACATAACATGTAAAATCCACATTTTTTAGCCATTAAATACATTTTGTTGTGTACTTGGAGTCTCTAGGAGTGCAGAAAAGTTGAATTTAGTTTCCCCCGATGCTGTGTAGACATCTTTATATTCTCTTTGGGTCAAATTTTCCAACACGTTCAGTTTTTTCTATCTTCTATGAAGTTTTCTGAACTATTGAATCACAGTATTTGTGGTGGAACTTCTAAATATGATTCGGACTTACCAGCTACAATTTCATCGTCTTCATTCTCCTCTGGCTCTGGGTCAGACTCTGGCTCCAACATGTAAGGTTGGATGGACAAGTCTTCTGTTGTTGACATCTTTTATTTAATTTGTGAAGTTTCTGTGCTGCTATATAGTCACAAACCCCTCTATCAAACTGGACTGGACTGTTCTGGAAACTGTAGGGGGCCAGAGTGTGAAGCACCTTTATTGGATTTAAAGAGACGGCCTCAAAACGAGTTGATCTGAGACGCCTCGAAAAAGGGGTGAAAGAGTCTTGTGGAGTTAAAATAAGCAGGAATTCAGACCAAAGCATTGCAGTTCAACTTTACATAGATGCCAACTGAATGATTTAAAAGCATATGTTCACTTTTCACAATTGCTAGTACTTTTAACAAAGCAATTTACTTTTTCTTTTTACATGTACCTCTCCTGAACTTTACAGCCTGAAATATTACACTTTCTACTCTGATTTTGATTAATGATTATAATTAAAGCCTTATTATGATGAATATGGTAATTTTGAAATTAAACAGCATTCGGTGTAGATTTCCCAACAGAAAAAAAGACTAACATCCTTTTTTATCAACAGTCACCAGATGTGATAAATAAAGTTTGTTACAGCTCCAAAGTGATTTCTTTGGCTTTAGTCTCAGTTTCTGTGTTATCTCAGCTATGAGTAGAGCTATAATGTTTCTGTTCTTTAATTTTTTGTTTACATTCTAAACCTTTTCAGACCTGAGCGAATTTTAAATATGACTCTGTATGTTTTACAAAAGCACAGAACTGTTTCTTGTCTCATTTAGTTGGGCCAGTAAACTTGATGCTCTGACCCGAGCTTCCACTTCTGACCCCGAGGGCTACCTGGCCCACCCTGTGAATGCCTACAAACTGATGAAGAGACTCAACACAGAGTGGTCTGAACTGGAGAGCCTGGTGCTTCAGAATCCATCTGATGGTACGGAAACCTCTCTAAAAGAGAAGCTGTGCTGCTTCAGCTGCATAAAATTAAATTGTTATGTTAGGGGCTTTGATCACAAGCAGTAACAAGTCTGTTAAGTTTTGCAGTAATACCAGTTATAGACGCTGAAAACTACAGGAGATTTTTACTAACTGGTGTCGAGCAACATATAAAATCCCCTTGGAACATGACCGTGGCGTGATAGAACTTTGGCAGCAGATCGGACATTTCTGCTGTGCAGCTTTGCTCAAAGACTCCCCTCCTTAAACAAACGGTTGAAAAACTGAGCCTGTCATGTTTTCACTGCAGCTGCTCCCCATCTATGCATATTTTGGCCATGTTCTCTCTTCGTGTGTGTGTGTGTGTGTGTGTGTGTGTGTGTGTGTTCATGTTCAGACACAGGCCCTTATCTGTTTGGAGGCAGTTGAACAGAACCAGGCTAAGTGTGTCCTAAAAATGAATCCGTCTACGTGGCTATTAAAGTGGGAGTGAGAAGGCTGGGTGTAAGCTTTAAACACAGATTGGTGCAAGATATATAGTCCAGTAGAAGTTTTTATTAAACCATTTTCATAGTTATGTTTGCTCTTGAGCAACACAAATATTTCTGTGTCAGATTGAATTTGTTATTTATAAACTAAAAATACTTCACATTGCCCTTCAAATGCCAATAACCTCAATTCACATTAGAAGTGAGGTTTTCACAAACTATGAAATAGAAAAATAAAATGTAGATTAGTAAAGTCAAATCAAGGCACTTCTGTTTTTTTTCTGTGTGAACAATAGCAGTTATTGCAGTTTTTAACTGAAAATGGTAGTTGGAAACTGAAGGGGACATAATTTGGCTTATCTTTTTTTAAGTGGTAATGAAACCAGGCCACTTCATGAAAAAGTACAAGTGTGATATGTCCCTTTTTAATATAGTGACTGTCATTATTTGTGATTGAGTTTAATCTATCTATCCATCCATCCATGATTTTAATCATTCTTACTGTCTTTCCAGGGTTCATTGCCAACATGTCTGTACACAGACAGTACTTTCCAGATGAGGAGGATCAGACGGGTGCAGCCAGGGCGCTGATGCGTCTCCAAGACACATACCACCTGGATTCAGAAGCATTCTCAAAAGGAAAGCTGCCAGGTAGTCAGAGTGATTGGGGAAAATCATTTTATAGATGAATCAACTGAACCTACAAAATACGTTTGGACAAACAACACTTGATGTGTGTCAAAGTTTGTAGTTAAAATTTTATTGTTGATGGACAAAATGAGCCTGGTCAGGTTATTTTTTTGTCCTGGAATGCTTGAAATTAAAATGATAAACTTTTACTGAAGAAAAAAGCAGCAGCTTTATTTTTTATATTCATAGAAAATATGTTTTTTTTTTTTTGTTTTTTTTTTCCCCAGGTGTGCACTCTAACACCGTACTAACGGTGGACGACTGCTTCGACATGGGAAAGACGGCGTACAATGATGCAGATTATTACCACGCTGTGCTGTGGTTTCAACAATCTCTGAAGCAGCTTGATGATGGAGAAGAAGCTGTGGTCTCCAAGGCGGATATTTTGGACTACCTTAGCTACTCCGTTTATCAAATGGGTGACTTACCTCGAGCTGTGGAGCTGACACGGCGACTTGTAGCCATTGGTAATCTTTTTTTAACCTTTAATAATGGTCAGATAGTCCTAAATACAGTTTTTAACAAACTAAAATAGCATTTTAAAATTTTGTTTTAATTTTTTATATCAGTCTACCAATAAAACCCTAATTCTATAATGTTACACAATGAGTTTTTATTCTCATGTTTTACTAATAACTACAGTCCACCTTCTAGTTTAGCTTCGGTTTGACTCTGTGCTCACCACAGCAATGGGGTGTTGTCCATTCCATGTAAAGACTTGTGGTTTTAAACAGTTATTCTTGAACCAAGGGCTTTGTGGACAGCTGCAGACCATCTTCTTAGAGCTGTGGTATCCTTGTTTACGTGTCATGTGAAAAATGTAGGTAGAGTTGATGCACATTCATTTTGTTCTAAAAGGATCAAAAAGAACAATAGAAATGTTGGTGTGAAACAGACAAAACCACTAACTTTACCATTTTGGAGAAGTAGGTTTGCTTCTTTTTATGATTTACTTCATCTTTATAATGTACAAACAAAAAAACTGAAATTATTAAAAAATCTTTAGCAAAAAGATCTAATTGAAACGCATAATAAACAGTCAAAATTTGATTGGGAGGAACAAAAGGAAAAAGGACTGGAAACATGTCTGTCATTATCTCAATAACTCAAATTAATTATTTGTCTCGTTAAAATGCGTCTCTGCCTTCATGCCTGTCTCTCTTCTCTCCTCCTCCTTCACAGAAGGCAGAGAGACAAGGAGATAAGGAGACATTGTCCCATGGTTGCAAATTACAGCCACTAAATAACGTTTTCTTTATTTGATTTTTTATTTGACACAGTCAAAAGTGGGACATTGTGTATGTGTGTGCGCGTGTCACATTGTGCACGTTGGGCCTTGCGTGGGACAGACGGGTTTTTGTGCACCATGTGAATCGCTCACGTGATATTGTGTTGTTCAGGACCTGACAGGTGCGCAGTGCTACGTTGCTGGTTTTGTGCACCACATGCACGATGCGTATTGGAGTTGTGGTCAGGTGTGGTGATGGTTTTGTTCGTGTCCTCCGTTAAACTCCATTGATCATTCATGATGCTTGATAGAAGTTTGAGAGTTAAAAAAAAAGTTTGATATTTCTGTGCGACACACTGGAACACCAGTCAACAAAAGCTGAAACTTAGGAGTGAGTAGTCTTAGAGAAATTAACAATTCATGTTTTTTTACACTGACAGACCCAGCTCATGACAGGGCAGGAGGAAACCTCCGTTACTTTGAGCAGCTGCTGTCCAAACAGCTCAATGAGATGGAGCAGGCCGACCAACCTGCCACTGAGGAACCCATCCAGCTGGGAACCTACAGCCGACCCAAAGACCACCTTCCAGAGAGGGAGGCCTACGAGAGTCTTTGCAGAGGAGAGGGGATACAAATGGCAAGTTATAAAAAATGAAAAATGTAATTGGTGTAACTACTTTTAACAGTTTTGAAGGCAAAGATATATTTTACCTGACCTCACACTGTTCATTGGGTAACAAGTAGTGTGCGTTATGTTTGGTAGCAAGTTTGTGAACTATTGTGAATTTTCAAAATGTCATTTGTCAAAGTTTCTTTGTTCGGTCTTTTGAAACGGTATTTATTTATTCATTTATTTTCCTATTCTTTCCCAGACTGAAGCCAGGCGAAGCCGTCTGTTCTGTCGCTACCAGGATGGCCAGAGGAACCCCCGTCTCCTGCTGAAGCCCATGAAGGAGGAAGATGAGTGGGACAGCCCACACATCGTACGCTACCTGGAAATGCTGTCAAATGAGGAGATGGAGAAGATTAAAGAGCTGGCAAAACCCAGGGTGAGACTAGCTATGCATATAATAAAATATTAGTTTCATGTTTTTTTCACACTACTTATGGTTTGTTACATTTTCCACTTAAATGGTTTTGGACTCATTTATTTGTTTGTATTGTAAAGAAGATGTAGAATTTATGCAGAGTCCTTAAAAATCAGGTTTTAATAATAATAATAAAAACAATGATTCAGTTTAAAAATACATATTTATTTTTTTATACCACATGAATTGTCAAGTTTTCATTTATTTAGTCTGATTCAGATACTTGCACAAAAATTTCTGTTCTATGATACATCATTTATCATTTATAAAAGCAGTGAAATCTAATGTCCTTTATTCAGCATGAGGAATACAGTGATGGCATTATTAGTTCGATCAGAACAATAATCTACGTAAAACTTTAATTGTTTGCTGGATGTATTTAAACTGGTCACTGAATTTACATGTAAAGATTAGATAGGATTTCTGAGTTTATTAAACGGGATTAATGCAGGGAAACATGAAAGCAGTTTGTGAAAATGTAAAATAATTTGAGAAATGCTATGTTTATTCTGACTTTTTTTTTCTTCCCTTTTTTGAATTGGAAGCTTGCCAGAGCTACTGTCCGTGACCCCCAAACAGGAGTTTTGACTACAGCAAACTACAGAGTATCAAAAAGGTCAGTTATTAAGAGAGAGGGTTCTCCTGTTGTAATGTTTCATGTCTAATACATACTTAAAACTCAGAATCATTTTACGTTCTTTACAGTTTTGGCTTACTGTGCACATTCTTGCTACATTGTTCATGTTTTTTTCTTTCTAATCATTTTCAAGCTGAAGCCTTGGTTTATGCACATAATTACACCAATAAGCATTTTCCCATGCAATATACATACAATATTTTTACTACCTATTTAAAATGCAGCATCTTTAAATGAAGCTGGAAAATGCCATACTTAAAAAAAAACACATTTACATATATTTTTAAATCAGAACTATCCTTTTTGCAAATAGTGCATGTTTGTTTCCTTAGTGCCTGGTTGGAGGCAGAAGAGGATGTTATCATTGAAAGAGTCAATCAGAGAATACAAGACATCACTGGCCTTACAGTAGAAACTGCAGAGTTACTGCAGGTAATGTTTTTAATTCTTCATTATTACACAAATAACTACTTTAGCTCATATTCGATTGATGGTATCTCACTTAAAATGCCTGTAGTTGTATTAGGCTCTTGTTCTTGTTTGTATTTCTTTCAAATATATTGTCCAGCAAAAAAAAAAAAAAAAATCTGGTTTCTTTAGAGCTTTTTAACAAATTGTTGTATTTTAGTTGAGGTTTGTGGTTGTAGTTTGTCTTCCCAGCTCATTTTCATGCTTGTCAATTGAGCCTAATGGACAGAAGCACTTATTCATGAGTTTTTGTGTGTTTTAACATGTAAACATCATAAACCAGGTTGCAAACTATGGAGTTGGAGGACAGTATGAGCCACACTTTGACTTCTCAAGGGTGAGTTGTCTCTTTCTGCCACTTTGTGTCCATGTGTCTGCAAGCTAAATTGATTTGTATAATTTTTACATATTAAGTTAATATGCCCTTAAGAGTTCCATGTTTTTGTTTGTGTGCTAGATCTTGGATTTATAATACCTAATACAAAAAGCTATTCCATCAGCTAACCAAGTGTGTGAATATTTAAGATGTACAAATTACCCTGGAAGGCATGCTAAGCACCTGCCAGTTCAGATCACGCTACACATTAAAACAGATCTGACTTTATTTTTTCTTCAAAATTCTGTTTTGGTGTTGGCTAATGCGTGTTCACCCTCTACCTGAAGGTGGTATAAGCCAAAAGTATCCTTAAGGCTCCTGCATACTCCCTCCAAACTGCCGAAATGGGTTCAGATTGTTGCAGTTTCATGACGAGCATTGTAGAAATTTTGGCAGCTTCTTGACACAACTCGTGGGTTGAACTTTTTACCCCCCACCACATAAGAACTTATTGTGTGATTGGTCAGAAGTTCGCGGGAGTGTTTTTTCATGCTGAAAGCGCTCAGACGCTGCATTTTGCTTCAACCATTCGCTTAAAAAAAAAAAAAAAGGAAGTGACTCACTTCCAGATCTAACTGTTGTACCAGGAAGCTGCGATTTATAAAGATAGTCAAACAGCCAAACACTAGTAATGGGAAGTTTGGCTCTTTTCTGAGAACTGGCTCTTGTAGAACGGTTCCCAAAAAAGAACCGGCTCTTTCGGCTCCCAAACGGCTCTTAACTTATTGTCATCTGTAGACACACTCACTACCAAAAACTCATGAAAGAAGATAAAACTAGCATTGTACACAGAGTAGAGGTAGGCGATATATATCGCAGACGATATTCTCATCCATGTTGCTTTGAAGATCTGCATTTTTACGTTATTGAGTATTCATACTGTCTAGAAAAAACAACAGACACAGTGGTGAAGGAGACAGGCTTAAGTCCTCATTCGTGGAATATTTGCCACAGAAACCAATCAGCGGGCGGGATTCAGTCATATGACTGGGGTTGGTGGCATCTGAGCCAATCACCGGGCATGATTTAGTCATGTGATTGGGGTCGGCGGAAACTAAACTAAACAGCAGGCAGAATTCAATCTTGAACTTGGAGCAGCTAAAACCACAGAGCTTAAAGTTCTCCTTCGCCACTATAGATTTTCGTAACTTTGAACGTGGCCAGGATGATTTTCTGTCATCTGTAAGGGGGGAAAAAACATTTTTTCTGTTGCGGTTTTGTTAAAGCCGTCCAGTCTGCTCCAAACGAGATGCTACTTTCAACAAACTAAACAAACCCCAGAGCACTTTTATCCAATGAGAGCAGAGCAGGGCGGGTCAGTAAAGCCAGGTGAGTCTGCAGGAGCAGCAGTCCTGAGTGAGTAAATCTCTCCTCTCCTCCCTCACTTCACTCCTGGAACTTTGGTCTCTAAAACCTAACTTCATGTTAAATATTTTTGCTCAAAGCGCAATTATCCAACAGAAATGTCCAACTTTGCACGTGTGACCAAGCTCCTTGTGCACGCACTACATGCACGAGTAGCTACCCAAAGTGCAAACTCCCTCAGGAGTGCGCCACAGCGCGTGCATGCTGAGTCAGATTTGTTTACTGATGAACATAAACATTTACCCCCTCCTCATCATCGTCAGGACAACATCACCATGTTCTGTAGGAGACCGTGTTTCAAATGTTTTTGTAGTTTATCATATCCATAGATGTCCTAGTAAGCAAGCAGGGTTTGACAGCATGTTTGTTTTAAGACAGAAAAATATCGTCAGATTAGATATCGCTAAATGGTAAAAAAATTATCGATATATTTTTTTTTGTCAGTATTGCCCAGCCGTAACACGCACACACACAGGTCTTTCCATACTTGCGGGAATTTTGAATTGACTTCTATTCATTTCTATTATTGGGGCAGCTGTGTCGGAGTGGTTAGGGGAGTCGTCCAGGAACCGGAAGGTCACCGGTTCGATTCCCCGTTCCAACTACCTTAGTTGTTGTGTCCTTGGGCAGGACACTTCGCCCACCTTCAATACTGATGGTGGTCAGAGGGTCCGGCGCCGTTGCTTGGCAGCCCCACCTCTGTCACTGTGTTCCCAGGGCAGCTTACTGCCATCAGTGTGTGAATTGGTGAATGCATGAAGTGTTAAGCGCCTTGGGGTCCACATGAACTTGACAAGGCGCTATATAAGTTCAAGCTATTTACCATTTCTACAGCCTAACCCTAATCTCACAGGTACATACTTATCCCTGACCCACAGATGGGGTTTGCCCTTGTGTGGACCATTTTCCAAAAAAAGTTTGAGTAATAAGTTTGAGTTTTGGTTAGTCTTAGGGTCAGGTTTAGGATAACCTGTGGGGTTAACTTCAGGGTCAATCCACAGTCCCGACTGGGATATAAAAACAAACCTGTAATAATAATTCACCCCCAGCCTGAAAACTACAGGATTAATGTAAAAATGCATATAACTTACTTTATACACTTGTCAAGTATTGTAAGTGTTATGCCTTGTCTAGGGGTGGCCAAATCACAGCATGATTGATCCATCCTCAAAAGACCTCCAGCAGCCAGCACGCAGTGCAGCATAAATAATGTTGTTTATTTACATGGCTTGTTTGAATGAATGATTTTACAACAATAGGAGATCTGACTTCAGAGTGAGCTGATGCCGAAAACAACAAACAAAAAGGGAACTATCTACCGTACTTTCCGGACTATTAGCCGCACCTGAATATAAGCCGCAGAAGCTAAATTGCATGATTTGTACATATACAAGCCGCACCGGACTATAAGCCGCAGGTTTTTTATGTTTAATTACTGTATTTATTCAAGTACAATACGAAAAATTTAATCCATAAAATCATCCACAAAGTTGGGGGGTAGTATTATACT
>JARVJO010000082.1:6579686-6597679 GCA_031762555.1 Cynodonichthys magdalenae
ACGAGCAGTTGGACAGGTGTACCTAATACACGGGCCGGTGTGTGTATATATATATATATATATATATATATATATATATATATATATTTTTTTTTTCGAGATAGCCTTACTGCTAGTAGTAATATCGTTTTGTGGAGAAAATAACTGAAGTAGGCCATGTGTTAAATACATACCCCCAATGTATGTAGTTTATTATATCTATATATATATATATACCGTATATATACAGTATATATATATTTTTTGCAGCAAAATTCTTCCCTGATGCATAAAAATAGGCATCATGGTGATACTAAAGGGCTGGCTTTACACCAGCAGTGTGGCATGAACAGACTGTAGCTGTTTACCAGACAAGTCTCAACTGCTTATCAAGTTTCATTGTATTGCCTGTTTTTCTCAAGTGTGATGTAAGTGTCAAGGAAGTGATATGTAGAAAGACTGCACAAACCCAAAGGTCATATGTGTACTAAGTACATAAATCCCCACAGCAGTTCAGAAACTCCCACTGGCTGGTGTAAAACTTGGCTAAAGGTAGTCTTTTCTGGCTGGGATGGTTCCAGAAGTAGAAACCCCCACACCTGTTTTCTTTGAGACCAAGAGACACCATGCAAAGTTATCAATTGGTCTTTCAAAGTTTTTATTATCTTCCTGGCTTTTGTGCCAGTTTTGGGGCTTAAGATAAAGCATAAGAAAAGAAAAAAATCAGCATTAATTAGTGCCCAAAGCTGAATAAATGGTTGCTTACAAGACTTAAGAATCTAATAAAGTCATAAAGTCAAGAATACTGCAAAAAAATAACAATGTGCAATAGAGATACTTGATTATCTGGTTGTATATCAATCTTTTCTAAAACTTACATGACATAGTGGAAGAAAAATAATGTTAGGCAAAAATGTCTTTCGAAGATTTGAAGTGATTTGCAGTTCACAAAGTGTGTGTTCTGTTTAACACGAGAACTCTCACCTGATGTAAACACTGAGGAAGCAGTAGTTCATGTCAGAGCTGTCACTGATTGAAGTTCAAGCTGCGGAGCGTGAGATGTGATCTCATATGGAGCACAAAAATAACAAAATCTAGTACTTGGGTGGAGTTTTACAATTAAAAGGAACATTTGAGGTGATGATGTTTCCCAGAAATGAAAAACACTTTCAAATTGGTGAATGGCTAACCATCTTGGATATTTGGTCAGCTACATTTTAAAACCGGAAGAGGAAATTTCATAATCCTAAGTGACCGTAACATTAAAAAACAAGAAACATATGAGGAATAAAAAAGGAAGATATTTTAATAGTTTAAATCAAATAGAAAAAAAATACTGTATGACTTTATTGTAGCTATCTTGGTAAACAGGTTATGTCCAGCTGCGGTGCTTTGAGTTTGTTCATAATTCTCTTTGCTTAGCCAGCAAATGGTCTGTAACAGTAATCAGATTGACTTAGGATCATTAAATAGTCCTATCCAACCAAACCTTCAGAACAGTTTCTGGAGGAAATTTAGGTTAATACAGCATTATTGATATGGTGAACTATGATTGGCTTTTCCATGATGCTGATGTCGTCATCTGATGCAAGTTGAACATGAACAATTTGTCTGGGAATCATTATTACCACTATCACTGCTCTGTTTTCCCTAAGCACATTCAGTTTTGTTCATGTTTAGGCTAAATATCACCAGTTAAAGTTTAAAACTAATAAGATAATGACATCAAGACATTGTTTAGGTAGAAGTTAGAACTTTAAACACTTCAACTTCAATCCTACCCTCGAAATGAGCTCAACCTCCTTTTAAGCACTTGATTTGAGGAAAACCTTTCAAAAAGGTCCTGAAACAGTTCAGGCCAAAAAGACCACTGCTTCTTTTTATAATCTGCAACTCCAAATCTAAACAGACGCCTCTAATTCTTCATAAATCATCTTGGCGGCACACGAAGTAGGTGGTTTGCAGATAAGTAGACGGATAATCAGAAATTTGTAATAAAAAAACATGAACATGACAGGTTTTAAAAACTCACAAATCATCAGTAAGATTAATTATTACTTCCATTTTAACAGAAGTTCAATGTGTTTGTGTGCAAATCCTAAATGATGAGTTTTTAATAGTTTTTGTGAAGTATCAGAGTGGCAGGCTTGGTGTGGTTGTGGATTATGCTTGCATTCCCAAGATGCCATCAGTTTGGTTTTAGGTAAGTTTTGTGGCAGAGTGAACGCCTCATCTCTCTCAAAGCTGCTTTTACATAAGATGCCAGAAGTGCCCAAACTAATTCCTGCTTGTGTTTTCTAATGAAAGAACAAGATGAGCTTCACCATCCGTTTCCACGTGCAATTCACTAACGTTCAAATAAGTTCATCTTCACTCAGTGTAAACAAAGGTCTTTCGGAGTGATTGGCAGCCTGAGGTCTTGTCTTAGTTTTGTAAGTTCCCACACCGCTTGTCTGGACAGGTTATAAAATTGCCTCCTGTAAAACATGAAGTGGTCATTGTAAACGTGCTGTTTCGTTGCACCGGAAACGTGTTTAATACTCATCTGACTCTTGTCTTGCCTTGAGGATTTTACAGATCTATCCTCTTAGCTCCTGCTTGTTTTGCCTCCTTATTATGAAGTCATTGATGGTCTTTCCTTTGAAAGAAATTCCTTGTTTTTACATCTGCAGCTTGAAAAATCCAACTCATATTCATCTAGCATTAACTGAGATGCTATTTGTGTGTGTGTGTGTATAGTCTGTATTTCTTCCTCTGAACCTTACCCCTGTGGTAAGCACCAAGCTCAGTCCATCCTTTTTGAAAGCCCCATTAGCTGTTAGAACAATCCAAAGGGCTTACCCAGGGCTGCGGTCTGTGCAGCAGTGGTTTCATAAAAAAATACTCAAAGAAAACAGACTTTTCATTGCTTCATACGGAGGTAGGTGGCAGCTAGTTACATTTACTCAAGTAACTTTTAGGAAAGAAGTCGTTTTACAACCATAATTTTTATTTTACTTGAGTGATATTATTATGAAGTTTTGTTACTTTCACAGTAAAGGTTCTGTATAACCTACCCACCGTAAGTATTGTACTACTGAACAGCAAAGAGAATGGTATGGTCCCAACATAGCTCTAGCCCAGGCCACCCTTATAGAAGAGATCTTAATCTCAATGAGCTGTTTATCAGGTTATAAAGAGGTGATGATGATGATGATAATGATACAGGATGATGTCTGACATTTGTAGTCATTAATGACATGCTTAAACTTAGTCAGTGACAGTTTAGAATGGGTTTATGATTGTAAATTAAGGTACTTCTTCATTTAAGAAATTGAAGTTTGTGAATGTTTAGAAAATTCAAGATCAATTCAAATTCAAAAATACTTTATTGATCTCAGAGGGAAATTAGGGGTTGTGTTTTTGTAAAAAAAAAAAAACTATGTCTCCCCTTTGTTTCTTTTCTCTTTTTCATTTAGCTCTTGTATTTAACAGGGTAATGAGGAGGAGGAGGAACTGGAAATCCTGGAAAGTTTCTCTGAAGTCTCAATGAAAGCATCAGAAGAGGCTCTCTAGTGTTTCAATCAATGGCTAAGAAAAACCGTACGAAGGGCGAGAAGCCCGAAGCGCTTATTTCTGCCTTACAGGCTGCCAATGAAGATCTCAGGTCCAAACTGACTGATATTCAGATTGAGCTGCACCAAGAAAAATGCAAGGTATTCAGGAATGCTTTTCAGAAGTTTCCATATTGGTGTCAAATAACACAACTCATTTCATTTTTTTCCACTTTGTTGCTCCTTTCGAAAGGTGAGCAAGTTGGAGCGCGACAAGGTGCAGGAGGTGAAGCGGGCGCGAGAGCAGGAGCAGCATCGGCACACCGCCATGCTAACGGAGCAGCGAGCCAAGTGGCACGAGGAAAAGCAAAAGGAGCTGCAGGCTCTCAGGGAAAACCTGACCCGGCAGCACGAGCAGGAGCTGGCCCGCCACGCCAAAATCAAAGATCAGGAGAGTCAGAGGCTGAAAGCGGCCCTCAATGCCATGCGGGACGGCAGTGGGGAAAAGGTGAGGTTTAAAAAAAATCTATTTCCTAAAACCTTACAAAGCTTCATCAGGACTTTACCTCTTTATGTGATCTCCTCTCCAGGTGCGCACAGCACTGACTCTTGAAGCCAAAGAGGATGCGCGCCGCTTCTTTGACCAGGAGAGAGTGAAGCTCCTGCAGGAAATAGTGGAGCTGAAGAATGCGAAGAAGCAGACGGATGAAGCTCTGAGCAACATGATCCAGGCAGACAAGATGAAGGCCGGAGACCTGCGGGTGGAGCACCAGCAGCATCAGGAGCAAATCTCCAAGATCAAGTGGGACTGTGAGAAGGACATCCGCAGACTGGTAGGCACAGCCAAATGTCTGAACACAAATACTTCAATTATTTTAAATATCAATTATACTTTCTTCTTCTTCCTGATAGGTTGATGAAATCAAATCCAAAGGCCGCACCATTTTTGCTCTAGAGAAGGAGTTGGAGTCGACAGCGGGCTGCCTACAGAAGCTGCAGCTTCAGAAGGACGCCTTGGATGAACAACTGTTCCTCGTCAAGGAGGCTGAATGCGGCTTGGGAAGCCCGAAACGAGAGATTCCAGGCAGAGCTGGAGACGGAGCAGAGCACTGCGGGAGTCCTGTAAGTAGTCTCAATAACCAGATGATTTTTAATTACTTTTATTTTAAACAAAATTCCAAGCCAGAGGTCACTTATTTAGTCCCAAATCAGTTGGTTTTAGTGGGTTTAGATTTACTGAAACATGATGCCACAAAGCTGGATACACACTTAATGAAAAATAACCTATAAATAACGAGTACAACTTTAGGGAGTAGATTTAAATAATCACTTTACTGTCATTCATTTTGAGCTCAAAAACAGAATAAGCCCCCAGATTAAAACAGTAAATTTGTGTTTGACCTTTGTGAAGCTAAAGATGGCAAATAAAAACTCGAGCAAATCAGCCATAGATTTTCTTTGTTTGTTTGTTTTAGGACATGAGGAGAAATCAGAGGCGAGTTGCTGAACTCAACTCAACCATTCGCAAGTTGGAGGACCGCAACACTCTGTTGGTTGATGAAAGGAACGAACTGGTACGTTCAAATCAATTGTTAAAAATATATAAGGGATCTGAGTTCAGAAACAAAATCTGTTCTTTCTTCTTTTTTTACACTTGTCGTCTTTTAGCTCAAACCTCCTGGCTTCAGTCTGTTATCTTTTATTCAGACAACATTTAATGTGATCTTTTCGCTCCAACAGCTGAAGCGAGTTCGGGAGTCAGAAAAGCAATGCAAACCCCTGCTGGATAAAAACAAGCTGCTGAATAAAAGGAATGATGATTTAACTCAGAGTATCCAGAAGCTGGAGGAAAAACTGAAAAGCCTGATGAAGGAAAACCTTGAAATGGTCAGAACAAAGTCAAACTATCACTGGATCTGTAGGCTGATTAGCAGCTGATTTCTCTCCTTATCTTTACGTATAGAAGGAGAGGATAAGCTCCCATCCTCCTCTGAAGAAGCTGAAGTCCCTAAATGACCTGGACCAAGCCCACGATGACCAGGAAATTGCTTTTCTAAAACTTCAGGTCCTGGAGCAACAGAGTATGATTGATGAGCTGACAAGAGTACGTTTGTTCGAACTTAACATTAGTTTTTTGTGTCTGTGATTCTTTGTGATTGTGCACAAAGGTCACCGAGATGGAACACTCATGACAAATATTTTCTGATTGAGGGTCCCATTTAAACTGAAGTATGAGTAGGAGGGTCTTCAGGTTTACTGTTGGCTTTTTTATTTCTTGTTTTAAAACAGCAAAATAACAACTGACAAGATTTACACGAGTTCTCAAACTAAAGAAAAATGTCAAAAGGGTTACAGATTATATACATCTTGAATTAGAAAATCATAGTTTTTTTATATTTTGTTTAAGAAAACAGTATATCTGGAAGGCAAATGACATATTTATTAGGGGGAGGGGGTGTTATGCAAAACCTGACTTTTTCAGGCTTTATGCTTAAACACTTGCAGGTACAAAGCAACACCCATTTACACAAAGCTCCTCCCCAGAGCTCAGTCTGCAGCCGAGCTCTCGTCCCACATAGCACCCCTCCCCCGAAACATCGTTTGAAGACGTGCTCAAGTGGGAGTGTTAGAAACGGTAGGACGTTCTTAAAGAGACAGAGGCCAACTTTAAGGTGTTTGGATAAACTATGATGCAAAATCAAATTTATTTTTGATTTATACAGCTTTTTTATACTGACTGAGGGTAACATAATTAATTGATTGTGGCATAAAATTGAACTATGTCCCTGGAAAATACATAACACACACATACCCCAAAAAACATATTTATTGTCTTTCACCCTGAAATGAAATAAAAGCTGGGCATTAAAATGCTGAAAATGTCTCTACTGAAGGTGGGGGGATAAACAGTAGAACATCGGTGTGAAAAACAACAAATAAGTAACTGACTAATAAAACTAATTTCAGCTACAAAGAATCAAACTTTTTCCAAACTTGTTTGAAAAAAAACAAAGACATTTTGAAATTGTTTGCAACAACATTTTGTCGCGTTGTCATTGTTGCCTCATTTGTCTTTTTACTGTGACTCCATCCAGGATCGTGAGAAGCTACTTAGAAAGAAAAGGCATAAAAGAAGTTCGAGGCCAATAAAGGTAAATAGAGTTGGTCTGTTACAATACTGTTATTATAATAACATTATGACAACACTACAAATTTAACAAAATGGTTTAAGGAAGCAATACGTCAGGAGCATCTGCTCATAAAGAACTGAATGGTACTACTGTCACTGTGAAGATTTGTTTGGTTAAATGTATTTATAAGAAAAAAGACCAAATACAAAGGGATGTTGAAAATTTTGCATTAAAGTTGATGAAACATGAAAACTAAAACTGGTTTTATTTTCTGCAGAGGCACATTGTTGTAGACACATTTTTTGGGTATGATGAAGAGTCTATGGATTCTGAGACGTCCTCAGTGGCTTCGTTCCGCATGGACAGAACCCCTGCTACGCCTGATGAAGACATGGGCGAGGTAAGAGTTCTAATTTGCAGGATCGCAGTCCTTCTGGGACCTTTCTGTGCAGAATTTGCAAACTAAATCAAACCAAAACTAGGCATGTTAAGTTAATAAAAAACTAAATGACCATTGGAGATAGGCACTACCACACAGGAAAGGAAAAAAAAGAATAAAATAAAATGAGCAGATAGATTATTTTCTACCATTCAGAGGTAATTGTGTTATTTATTGAGTGAAACCATAACATCTGGCTTTTTGTTTGCGTGTGTCAAACAAGGGGATTGCCAATGAAGAATCTGAGTTACGGTTCCGCCAGCTTACCAGGGAGTACCAGGCATTACAGCGAGCCTATGCCCTGCTGCAGGAACAGAAGGGAGGCATGCTGGATGCTGAGATTGAAGCCAAGGTACAATCCTGTGATAAGGAACTGTCATAAGATGTGCAACTGGTGCCACCTAAACCCTCATTTGTATTTTCTATTATTAAAGAACAGTTCTCTGCCTGAAGAAGAAGTAGACCTTGCTAACACTGATGTGATTTTTGAGATGCTGCTCTAACAGACTGCTTTGTCGTTGTTTTAGGCTCATGAACAACTTCAAGCAGATGTTCTCAGGTATAAAGCCAAAATAGAGGATTTGGAAAAAGAGCTAACCTTTAAGGGACAGGTAAGCTCCCCAAGAAGATGATTAAAGATGCCTGCTTAACACATTAATTTACCCCACAGGAGTCTCTCCGGTTTGGCAAGTCCACACAAGAATCAAATCTATCAAATTTAAACTTTGCGTTTGAAGCCGATTTGTGGATCGCTGGACTGTTCTGTAATTTATGACGAGTAAGCAGTGGTCACTTTTAAAGGGCTTCAACCACAGAGTAATACTTAAAATTGTGTCAAATGAAAAGTTAAGTTGTTATAGTTTTAAAAATGATTGTAAAACTGCAAAAAATTTGTCATCTAAAATTAAGGTAAAATGCTTAATTATAGTCAAAAAGAAAAAAGAAGTAATGAAACGTTTCGTCTCTCCTCCAAGAGACTTTTTCAGTCTGAGGAGTTTCAGGTGAACTCAGCCTTATAAGCACTGCCTCCACATGGTGGACAAACAGGTTGGTCACATGTAAAAAAAGACCATCAGCCAAACGATAGGTCGTTAGTGCCTTGCTTGTCTCTATTGTTCATAGAGGGTCATGTGCCCCATCACCTGACTATCTTTAGGGCCCTGATTAACACCTTTTGCTCACAGGGGGCTGAGTCATACTTGCAATAACAGTGTTGTAGGAGGGGGACAACTGGACCCGAAGGCCTCCACCCCTGTTTAATCATAGATGTTTTTTCTTCACAAAAATGGCTTCCTTTACTCCTCTCTCAAACCAACGTGCCTTTCTATCAAGGATGAGAACATCTACATCTCTGAAAGAGTGACCACTGGCCTGTAGATGAGTGTAAACTGCAGAGTCCTGGCCTGATGAAGTTGCTCGTCTGTGCTGGCTCATTCTTTTGAACAGTGGCTGTTTTGTTTCCCCGATGTATAACTGATCACAGTCCTCCTGACACTTAACAGCATACACAATGTTACTCTGTTTGTGCCGGGGAGCTGGATCTTTGGGATGAAACATTCTTTGCTGTAATGTGTTTTGTGGTTTGAAAGCCACTGGGACGTCCTGTTTAGAGAATAAACGTCTCAGTTTCTCTGAAACTCCCGCAACATACGGAATCATTCTATATGTTGCGTATACATTGTTCAATTTTTTAAAATAGCTCTTAAAAAAAATTTTAAGTATATTTTGCTTTTTTTTTTGTTTAATTGGGACAATCATCTGTGTTTCAGGACTCCAAATGGGTTGAGGAGAAGCAGCTCTTCTTACGGAGGAATCAGGAGTTGTTGGAAAAGGTTGGACTTCACTTCTTTATCTGGTTCCTCAGAACAGCTCAGGTTTAGTTTGTGCAGTAAAGCTTCTGAAGAAAAATTTGTAACTGATTAACTGAATGTTTGATGCAGTTTTATATTTTACACTTTCTGATCATTGCAGCAGTAAGTTAAAAACAGACAGAGTTGGTGTGTGTTATGAGTGTTCTTTCTGTCGTTCTATGTCTGATGTAAAAGTTACCACCTTCAGGGGTGTAACCAGGAAGAGACTAAAGAGGTTATAATGTTGAAGTTTTTAGAAGTTGTTAGAGTTTTGCAGGCTCTGTTCAGATCCAGCCTGGACAGACTGGGTTAGTGTTTGTTTGGGTTTTTCTCTCAAGGTCTTATTATGCTTGAGGCCTGTGCACTGCTGAAACTGGAGTCAGCAAAGAGAATAAAGTTTTGAAAGTAAATTCCTGCATTTATTCGGAAATACCATTTTGAACATCACATTTTTATTCTACACTTCAGTAGTCATAATTGCAACCAGGGTGAGATGTACAATTATTTTTACCATTCTTTTTTTTTTTTTTAAACCATAGAAATGTTTCCTTCTTTATGATGCTCAGGTGGAAAAGTTGGATTCGGGCTGCAGCCGGCTTCAGCAGGAGCTGCAAGACTCCAGAGACCAAAATGAACTGTTAGAGTTCAGGATATTAGAGCTGGAGGTGAGTTCAGTGAATTAGCACTTATTTAGCAGATTAATGTCAGTTAAATGTGAAAACACTTTGATCATTAATGTACTGCTTTTTATTGTAATTACTACTGACAGCAGGATAATACTTTCCAAGAAAAACAAGTAAAATCAGGATTTTAGAGATGTCTGGTCCACACAAACACAAACACACACTTGCTGCAGGATTTGAAGTAGTGCATATTTTTATTTGTCAGCTGACAAATGACCTTTCTTTGTTGCTGAATTAGCTTGTAAAAGTGCCTCCATCTGTCAGTCAGCCTAAAATCAAGCTGGAATTAATTTCTGTAGTTTGTTTGAGCTGCAGCTCAGAAACTGACAGCAGTTTTTGAAGATTTAAGTCGCCTTGTTAAGACGGCAGAGTGGATGTTCTCAACACAGTACTGACTTCTCAACAACCTGGTTGAACAAAGAGAGTACAACTGAAACAAACAATATGGATTAAAGGTTTAGCATTCCTTGAAGGACTTCACATCACCTACTGCCTTTCTATAGTGTCTCATGTTCTTTTTCTTACATTTATTCTTTGCTTTATTATAGGTTTTATTATTATTTTTCCCCGTTAGACCTTTACTAAAAAAAAAGGGATCAGAGTTTGTCTTTTTGGTTCGTGAAATATATATTTTGTTTCAGGAGCGTGAAAGAAGGTCCCCTCCGTTCAACCATCTGAGGATGCATCCGTTCTCTGAAGGAGTCAGCGCGCTGCAGATCTACTGTATGAAGGAAGGGGTCAAGGTGTGTAAAGGGACAACTGTTAATTATTAGGTGCTCTTTTCTCTCAAGCAATACAAAGCTATCAGAAGTAGTTAAAAGCTATGATAATTTGTTTTTTTGTTCTGGTTTATTTCACAGGATGTGTGCATACCAGACCTCATCAAACTACTAGACATCCTCGGAGACAACGGGGTAATTAATGTTAAATCCTAGTTTATTGGCCTGCACTACTAAAACAGGCATGTCATTAAATAAGACATTGTTTTGTTTTTGTTCAGAACTTGAGGAATGAGGAACAAGTGGCTATTATCCAGGCTAGCACTGTGTTGTCACTAGCAGAAAAGGTAAGAAAAGAATTTACCAACCTGATCGTGCCATGTTAGAGACGAGGAGTCTGTGCTGCTGTGACTGAGGACTGTGCTGCATGTCTCCCTCTAGTGGATTCAGCAGATCGAAGGGACCGAAGCAGCGCTTCATCAGAAGATGATGGACCTGGAGATTGAAATGGTAGGTCATAAAAGCAGTTACCCATGATGCACCTCACAGGTAATTTTGATCAAAGAAAATACTTAAAAAATATTTTCTTCTCACCGTTTTCAATTCTCTCACTGTGTGCAGGAAATGTTCTGTAAACAGAAAGGATATCTGGAAGAAGAGCTGGACTACAGAAAACAGGCTCTGGATCAAGCCTACATGGTAAACATACCTTGATAAACCAAACCTGGACACATCATGAAAATGCTTTTAGATTGCTGTTTTTTTTATTTTATGACATTATCTACACATTATGATTGGAATGTTTTGTAAAAGACACAGGTTTAAATATGTTTGAATATAAAATGAGGTTTTATTTGTGATATCTAAACTAACAACAGCTCCCATGTTCTTATATCTCAACAGCAAATCCAGGAGTTGGAAGCGACTTTATACAACGCTCTGCAGCAGGACAAGGTTTTTAACGTTATGTATTACATCACAGCCTCAGAGTTAAGAAAACTGCTTTAGACAGTTTAGAAATAGACAAATAAATTGATCTCCTTCCACCAGGTTGAAGAAATTTATTGGGGATTTTTAAAAGCACTGCACATTCTGTAGTTTTTTCTTAGGTGAATATTGATAATTTTTTATAAACTATTGTGTGATAATTTTTATGATTAAAATTATGATTTTTTTTTGTACTTGCTGGTCTGGGTGGCTATAACCCTATGGCCGCACAGGGCAGTAGGTGCATTTATGTTTAAATACATGCTTGAAAATACAACACATAATAAAAGCTGGTTTAACATTAGGTGGCAGGAAAAGTGTCTGTAGACTTGACCCCGGAAGGGATAGGATGCCCCAAGTGATGTAAGAAAATAGGCGGGGTCAGGTGTTAAAGAAGTTGTTAAAACTCTGAGCATTTCCTGTCCGCGGGTCGACTGGAGAAATAAACTCTCTCGGTCCAGTGCTGAGTGTGGTTGTATGAACTCACATTTTAACCATTCAGACATTTGTTGTACTTCCTATCTGGTTCTGAACACGTAACGAAATAAACGAACACTTTCAATATCTTTTCAAGGTGATAAAATACGACGAGCCTCTAAATGAGCTTCAGAAGGACGAGCTGCGAATGGCGGTGGAGAAGCTGCGGAGGCAGATGCTGAGGAAGAGTCGAGAGTACGACTGCCAGATCCTCCAGGAGAGGATGGAGCTGCTGCACCAGGCCCACCAGGTCCGGCTGCCTCTGCAGTTATAACACAGCAAAGCTTTCTGGATGTATGATGTGTGTTGGAACTAACGTGTGTGTTTTCTCTAAAATAAAAAATCGCAGAGGATTCGTGATCTTGAGGACAAGACAGAAATCCAGAGGAGGCAGATTAAAGACTTGGAGGAAAAGGTAGGATGTGACAGATGCTTTCTTTAAGACAAATGCATGGATGGTTTTAGTCAATGCAAAATATGCATTTATTCTAATTCAACCACTTCTTGCTGCACACGTCTTTTAAAAAGCTTCACACTGATGCTGAATGAAGTCTTACCTGACTCTTTCCCTTCAGAGATGATGGTTTTCTATAATGAACATGTTTTTGTTCCTGTTGTTACTAACAAACAGTATCTCAAAATGTTTCTCTAACTCTCTCACATGATTTGTCCCTTCCTTCTCTTCCTGTCTCTAGTTTCTCTTTCTATTCTTGTTCTTTTCTCTTGCCTTCATCCTCTGGCCTTGAAGTCTTTGAGCTGTCCTGTAGCAGAGGTGAGTCCAGCCGTCTTTCCCTTCAAACCACCACCTTCTTTCTTTTCTGGAGCTCGGTTTAAAGGGGGTTATAAATCCGAAATTCTACAGCAGGTGCTTCAGAGTTTAAAAACTGAGAACACTTCAAGAAAGTATTATATCTCATTAAATGTAGTTTTAAGTTTTTAAACAAAAATATCTATGAAAAATTATTAATAATTATATTTTACTATAATCATAAGAATTACTTGACACTGGTCCACCTGTTTCTGTTTTGCATTTGTCTACTTAAGTTCAGCTCTTTTCTTTCTGTCCTTTTTCATCCTCAGCATTCTTTATGTATTTCCAATAACAAACACGTCTTTTCTACATTCACACAGACATGTCGTTTTATTTAATGTCCAGGAAGCAGGCATCTCAGAGCAGAACTATCAGCATCATAATGATTCTTTGTTATATATCGTTGTCCTGTCCTGTTTGTAAAGAGATTGGATTTGTTTTACAGCAAATAACGCACAGTTCAGAGATTCTTTTTAAGCTATAGGGGATGAAAAAACAGCCATTTCTACATTTTAAAATGTATCGGAGGAGCAAATGGTGCGCTCCCAGAAAAATACAAAATGGTTCAAAATGATCTCATGATAGAGTTTTACCTTGGATGACAAAATAAAGCTGTTTTTCTTCTTTTGCATTGGTACCAAAACTAAGTTTTTTTATTTTTGTTTTTTTTGGTAAATTTTGTCATCTGTCTGTAAAGGACGGTGGGGTTAAATATTTTCACTGTAGTCATGTTCAGTTAATGGTGGAGGCAGCACTAGGGGTGTAACAATACATCGATCTATATCAATACATCGATTTGAATCGGTAATGATTCAGTTATATGGAGGCAAAATGAAAATATCGATCCATATCTTCATCATGTTCTTGATGTGAATCAATATATGCCCATCTAACACAGTCATTGTGTTAGATGAGCATATGATATCGCATTGTATCGATCGCAGACTTGTTAATTGAATTGAATGAAAATCATATCGTGACCGACCTTGTGATACCAAGAAATATCAAGTCGTCATCCAAACATATCAAGGTATTATCGTATCGTGATAAAGCTGGTGATTTACACCCCTAGGCAGCACTCAGAATGAGTCCGAACAGGAAATTGGAAGAATTTAAAGCAAATAGAAGCTCAGAAACTGGTGATGATTATCAGTAGAATCAGGGCTGTGAAGGGGTTTCCTAGGGAACTACTAACTGGAAATTTTAAAATCAATCCATCCATTATCTTTTACCCACCTGTTCCTTTAACTGGGGTCATGACTGATTCAAAATTGTTTTTGTAAATGTTAAATGTGATAGCTGTTATTTTTAGAACTCTTTGTAACTTGTTTTATTTTTTTTCAGGTCTTGTGTACGCTTGGAGATCTTGTTTGGGACTTGGATGTTATTTACATGTTGGACAGGCTGGAGACGGTGGCGTGCATAGCGGTGACTGTGTCTTTCCACCAGTGACTCCTGATGCTGCTCACACATCAGTAGTTACTTTTTATGGTTATCTTTTTTTTAAATAAATAAAAACAATGTGGTTGAAATGTTCAGAATGCTGCCCAGGATGAGCTATTTTTGAGGTAAAAATTGGACACTAATTGGTTTTCCAAACATCTGTGAATAATGCTGCAAGAACGGCAACTACTAGAAATACACAAGCGTGCACAGATATACTAACACACAGTTTATAAGCGTGCATGCATATGCAGTTACAAACACACACACGTGCTTTGATGATTCCAAACCAAAGCCTGGACAGTGTTCTCTCTGCTGTGCAGAGACAGTCGGTCAGCCGCAGCAGGACGTAAACAGGAAGCTCATAAGCAACGCTGAGGACAAACAACAAACCCACAGCCTCGCCACGTTTCCTTCAGCCATCTTTATCATCCCGATTGGAGAGAATATTCTTGACGATTGCAACCACTCTGAAAAGAGAGCCAACTCAGGGCCCACGAGTGCAGAAGCTGTCGACGCAGCGCCTCAGCTCAGATAACAGTAAGGAAGGTTTGGGACCCGGCGTCCCTCCTCCTCCTGGCCTGTCGTCACCGCTCCCACAATGGTGCTGACACACACTCACTGCTTGTGCTCTCCTGGACGTCACGTTATAATTAAAAAGCAGAGCTGTGCTGCAGACACCGGTGTGGATGGACGCTACAGAGGGACCACGGACACTCAGGTTGACACGTCATCAATGGACTCTGATCGTAGATTTTAGCAAAGAGCGAGAAGAAAAGACAAGGAAGAGTTTGTAGAAAATAACACTCTGACCCGATCCATGTTAGCCTTGATCTCTAAGAAAAAATAAAATAAAAAATACACAATATTAAACTGCTCCAAAATGTTTCTGAAAAGTCAGCAGATTTGAAGAATCTGATTCTGGTTGTTTTTTTTTTTTACTCTTCCCACCTCTCAGACACTGTTTCCCAAGATTTCCAGAGGGGAAAAGTAAATATTCTGTATTGTAATATATGCATTGTTGATATGTACAGGAATCTGAATTATTTCTTGTAGTCTCCCCTATATATTTTATGTGAATAGTAGTACTTTCTTCTTTTTTTTTTACCCTCTGAAGCAGCTTGAACAGTTATTGTACTTGGCAGTTTATAAATGGTATGAATTGCTTGGAGTTTTTTGTGGTGATAGCTGCAAAAAAAATGTGATTTATTCCCTGGAAAGTTTATAACTAAAAAACTATTGGAATATGTTATGGAAAAGCTAAATATTTTACCTTTTTTTTTTCTTTTATCTTCCCTTTACAACACATTCTGAATATTCTAAATAGTTGGACAAGGAGTCGACGCTTGTTTCACTGTTTTCCTTTTCAAAAGTTGTCAAATTTGGCCCCAAATCAAACCTGGTTGTATTGTCTTTCAAATGACCGGTAAAGTGAAAATGCATACAAATATTGCAGGTTTACTGATTTTCCTACTGTCTTTTACTAACCAAAACTATCTAATTCTAACAACTTCCTTTCACTAAACACCTAACAACCATGCTGGGGTCCGTTTCAGCTGAATGTAACAGGAGAAAGTGAACGCAACTCTACACCTGCTTCCCTTCTCTGTGTGAAGCCAACTCTACCCTTAGACTGAAATATTTACAAGCTGCTCTGTGTTTCCGAGCAGGAGTAAAGGAATCTGCCATCACTTCGACCTCATGGCTCCATCATCATCCTCAGTCACTACAAACCACCTCGTTCACCTCAGATTATCAGGAAGAACCATATTCTTGTCCTAACTCTACCTTTAATGCACTTCTCATTCTGCGTCATTAAATGCGTCACAGATAATATATATTATTTTACTACATCATTTTTACCATCGCTTGTCTTCCAGCAATAAAATCTCACTTTATTCCAATTAGATTCTTTATTCGTCAGAAACGAGAAAGAAGTTTGTAAACCTTTAAAACATTTTTTTTCACTTTTTTTTAAGCTTTTTTTGTTGTTGTATAAATAAGAAGTGGGAGAGTTGTGAAAGACAAAATGTGTTTATTTGTAATATTTGTCACACATATAATTTGTCATATTGTTCACATGCTGCTTATTTTGGGGAACTGAAAAGCAAAAAAAAAAGGGGGTTTAACATTTTATATTAAAAAAATTTATATAGTTATTGTTTTATTTGTAATTTAACAATTAAATATAAGCTGAATATTAATAGTTTATTTTTATTGTTTTATTATAATTTATTTATTAATGCTCTTTGTGTTAATTATTGGACCAAACAACTTTATCTCAACCGACCGTTTAATATTTATAATGATTTTAAGTGCTCATTGCTTAGGGAAAAAAATGCTTTTCTTTTGATAACTTGTAATTCCAGTCATTTTAAAATGTTTTAAATGCTTAGTTTATTCTGAAATCATGTTTCTATTGTTTCTAATGCACTTTATTGTTAATCTCATGTCATCATTTATCCAAGATAATGCAGGTTTGCTTTGTTCAGCTCGGGAAGAGGGAAATAGACAACAAAATTTATTCATGCATTTTCACTTACAGCACTGATTCTACGACTAATCAAAGAACAAACACAACAATCTGTTGATACATCTGTACTATTACCATTACAGGGTGAGGTTATATGAACACCATTTGTTATTAAATTCAAAGAATGTTCACTGGAAACAATCTCTGCTAATTAAGATTGTTAAACATTTGGGCTTTTCTCCAGTTTTTCTCCTTAGGTGACAGAGTCAAGAATAATGGTCTGTTTTTCCACTTGCTGAGCCAGACAGGAACAGAAAGGTCAAAATAGTGTTTTTTTTTTCCTGCTTTAGATCATCTCTGTCATAAAACCCCCTCCTATCTGTCCTGCTGTCACCACTCATGCAGAGGTCAGTGTGTGAACTGACTGAAAAACTGCCTTCTCTGATTATAGTACAAAAAGGGAAATAAAGTTTGAACTTTAAAAACAAAACAGATTTGAAATTGTATTTTGTTTTGTTTTTTTGTCAGATCTTTGTGGATTCTTCTCAACACATTCATTCTGAATCTGGATGATGTGTGTGTTGTGGAAAAGAAAGGGGGGGGGGGGGGGAACACTGAAGGACGGCCTCTTTGCAGGAGAACTGACAGCTCAGACTTCCTGTGAGGCAGACCTTATTTCAGCAGCTTTTCAGTAACAAGCTGAAGCATGAACTCTATTTCTTTAACTTACCATATAATACATTTAATATTTAACAGTATAATATTTAATAACCTATATTGGATTTAGTAGATGTGGATCAAAAAAGTATAATATCAAACTATTAACTTTCATGAGTGTTTTCCACATTTTTCTTTTGCCTAAATATGAAACATAGCTGAGATAGCTGCATGTAAATAAATAAATAAAATAAAATGAAATAGTTTATTTTTCTGTGTTAGAGTGATAAAATGTGTTAAGTTAAATGTAGACTGCCATCTCTTTCCCATCCAAACGTCTGGCCCCCTGCTGTCC
This sequence comes from Cynodonichthys magdalenae, assembly GCA_031762555.1. Lineage (NCBI taxonomy): Eukaryota > Metazoa > Chordata > Actinopteri > Cyprinodontiformes > Rivulidae > Cynodonichthys > Cynodonichthys magdalenae. The sequence continues at coordinate 6,597,224 of JARVJO010000082.1, forward strand.
ATTTAAGAAAATGCAACACAGACATTTTAACTGTTTATGTTTATTGTGCAACTTTATTGATTTAATTGGGGCCTTCAAATTAGTTAAACGTCCCAGTGGCTTTTAAACCTCAAAACACATTACGGCAAAGACTGGTTCACCCCAAAGATCCAGTTCCCCGGCATAAACAGAGTAATGTTGTGTATGCTGTTAAGTGCCATGGACTGTGACCAGTTATACATTGGAGAAACAAAGCAGTCACTGTTCAAAGGAATGGCCCAGCACAGATAAGCTACATCATTCATAAGGACAGGACTCTACACTCATCTACTGGTCAGCAGTCACTCTTTCAGGGATGAAGATGTTCTCAATATGTAAGAAACTTACATTTCTTATAACAAAAGTTATAAGGAAATTATCTAGCAAGGGATCTCTTATTTTCGGTAAACATTTCTTCTGTACCAAAGTGAATGGACA
>JARVJO010000082.1:6597779-6636755 GCA_031762555.1 Cynodonichthys magdalenae
TGTGTTATTTGTGAAATGACCCCCCCCCCAAAAAAAAAAATATAAAAATAAATAACTAAAATAAAATAAAAAACTTCCTTTGCCATGGTTTAACCTGGATTCATTATGGAGATCAGCAGTAGGGCGGACCACTGACAAACCTTTTGAGACTTATTGGAAGAGACTGATTGAAGCCACAGAGATGTGTCTGCTGCTACAAATGAGGATCTTGTAAATGTTTCTTTCTCCTCTTCAGTTAAGTTTGACCTATTTTTGCACAGTTTGTTTCCTGATGGAATTGACATGAAAAGACATGCTGCATGCGTGCTATCATCAGTTATTTTATGCTTTTAACAATGCATTCTCTATGATTTGACTTTATCAGTTAACTTCAATCCTATGGAACAGACAGCACATTTCCCACCTTGTGGCCTGAAGCTGAACGACAAAAATGTTTTTACTTTTTATTTTCTTTGCACGGTCAGCTGATTCTCCATAAATTAACTGAGGGGGGAAAAAAGGTTTGTTAAACGGTTTGAGGAGATCAGTCAAAAACGCTGAACTCGATGTGCTTACTCACCGTTATGACTTTAAGTCTTTTTAAAAGGAAACTCATGAAACCAGCCGTCATTTTTCATTTTTGTTCATTTGAAGGATATATTGATGTTTTAATCTTTATAATCTAAGATTTTTAGGCCTTATTGAACTGTTTGCTTATCGGTTTATGGAAAACAAACCTGGTTAAAACACTCCCAGTCCTTCAGCTTGTATTGCTGTGATGCAGCTGCCATATAATATGATAATGATCATAATTATAGCTTAACTGTTTCCTCCTGTCTGGTGAGCTACAGTAATCAGTGTAATGTGCCCCTGCAGCGGGGCGACTGTCAGGGAGTGGTCAGCCAGATGTCTGAGGGAGCCTCCTAAACTAGAGCTTCCTACATAATTTATGTATTCTTTTGCGTTTTTGTGATAAGTAGTATAAAAATGTTCATTCACTTAAGTATAAAACATTTACTAAAGTAAAACATTAACTTAAACTGGTTGCAAGAAAATGTTAAGTTTTAATGTTGTGGTAAAGAAAATAATCTGTTTCATTAAAGTGACTGAATACGAGTTTTCTTGTCCAAGTTTAAAATTTACAGTAGAACTGAGAAAAAATCAAAACAAGCTGCATTACACATGAGTGTGGGAGGATTTCTACAAAATTAAAAACAGATTTGTCAAGTGCTTCTACAAATTCTTGAGCTAATGTGGACCTATCGTTTGCAACACTGCTAACACAACAGTGTTAAATCTTTGACAGCTAAAGTCTCGCTGCAGTCAAGAATGAAGTTAAGGAGGTGAATGCTTCTTGTTTCATTCCGGGCCACTAAGTGAAAATTTTTTGCTGGAGCAGACTCCATGACCTGACAGAGTCTTTTCTGCATCCCTGATCTGCCTGCCTCCTGCCTGTCTGTCATTGTCAGCTGGATAATGTGGTCTGCAGAGGCCTGCAAACAGAACAGTGTTAGCAATGAACTCTATAAGAAGTGGGAACGCTGAGCTAATGCTTCCCCATGAAAAGACATGTCAGCGTGCAGGGATTGTTTTTGAAGGCGAAGCAATAAGAGATTGTTTATTGGTATTTTTAAAAAAAAGACACACCTATATATATTTTGTTGCCTTTTGTGATTCTAATAAAGGAAATGTTTTGGATTATTCAATAATTTTCTATAAGTCCTCAACTTACATCAGAACATCTTTATAGCTGCATTGGTGTGGAAGGGAGTGGTGAGTGAAGAGGGGAGGTCTACTTTAGGTTCAAACAATAGAGACATATGGCTGGGTGGAAACATGTGGGGGGATGTGTGTGTGTGTGTGTGTGCGTGTGTGTGTGTGTGTAATGGAGTGGACAGGCTCTGTGACAGCTGCTATGTGTGCACACAAACAAAACAGTATAGTTTGTCATTATTACCAAGCAAATAATTAATGTGTTTAAATTGATAATTTATAAATTTTGAATTAGAGATTAGTTAGAAACATATAATTTCTTACATTTTCTAAATGAGAATTAAAAGGCCTCAGTTTATATGTATATATTTATTTACTTATGTGTGAATATAAGTAGGGGCATATGTGTGTGTTCTTCGCATAAATACATATACGCACACCTGTGCTCTGTTCTGTTTTTGCTGCTGTTGTTTTTCTGTTTTTCTTTGTTTTTATTGCTTGTCATACTTGCTGCTCTCATTTTGTATTGCCCACTTCCTGCCATGACATCCTATATTTCCCACCTGTGGGACTACTGTGGCGGCTGTGGTGTAGTGGTAGGGCCGCCGGCTTTGGACCAGAAAATCACAGGTTCAGCTCCCCGCCATGGCCACATGTCGTGGTGTCCTTGAGGAAGACACCCAACTGCTCCACTTGGGTATTTCTCACAATGCAGAGCACAAATCTCGTCATTGTATGGGAACATACACTGATGACAAATAAAGTACACTTTAAAAGTATCTTTAACAAAGGATTATCTCATCTCAATATTAACTGAACTAACAAGCTTCAAGGTATTTATTTGAGCAGGGCCAATATTAAAGCGCTGCTGCAGTCATTATATATCTACAATCTTTATTTTTATTAATATGTGAATGTTATTTACATTAATTACATTATTATTAGACAGGTATGTGTTATTATTAGCTCTGTAGATTCTAATGTCTCAAATCTACTCCGCTGCGCCCTCTGATGGAAAGATTGCGTCCCTGCGCCTCTCCCTGTGAGCCTCCTGAGGGAGGGGCTGAGCATGAGCGCGCTCCGCGAGCCACTGAACGCCGCACTGTCGAAGAAGGAGCGACCGTTCCTTGAAGCTCCCATCCGGGCGAGGGCCGCTGCCGCATCCGCACAGAAGGAATACTGTTCTGAAAGGCTTGTTTTGTTTTAAGAAAGGTGGACTAAAGATGTCTTATCAAGGAAAAAAGAACATCCCAAAGATCACAGTAAGTATTAAAAAAAAAAATCTGCTTGACTGACTGCAGGAACTTTGATGAGCGCAAATCAGTGTTAGATTCGAGCGTTCAGCAGCTGTGCGATAAAACCCTACCAGCCTCCAGCCCAGTTTGAACATTTCCAGCTTTTTTATTTTTAGGAATTGAGCTGAATGTGAGTGAAGCAAAACAAAATGTGCACAATGAAGTGGGAGCTGTGGCTACCATAGTGACAGGCAGGCAGGGGGATAAAGGCGTTTTCTTAAAGGTGTCCTGCATCTTTCTCTGCTTAGGAGGATTCATGCCTTTTTAGTGAGCCGGTAAAAAAAAATCGGAAATGTTTCCTGCATTGTATGTCGTGCACTTATTTCTAAAGATTTAAACAATAGAATAAAATATACCTGTAGTTGGAAATTTAGCTGTTTATTTTTTCTCCCTTAAATGAAAAAAAATACATTAGCCCAGATGATAAATATGAAGCAAACTGAATTTTTGTTTACATAATGATTCAAAAATGTATTCAACCTTTGTTAGAACTATTCTGGGCTCCATTTATTGATCCCTGTGTGGAAGGTTATTGACAATGGGTGTGTTTTAGTGATATAGTTTATTAGAATTAAACTGAGTTTTTGTTTCCTTACATCCGTTCTTTTTTTTTTCTACAAACGTCTATTTAAATAACATATTAAAAGGGAAAGAAGGCCCTATGCTGACTCCACACAGGGTTTATGTTGCAGACTGATGCTGCAGAGAGTGAGAGGGTGAGGACCACAGCAGTGGAGGAGGAGAAGGGAGGTGGGGGGATGGATACACACCCATTTCTGATGAGCTGTGATTAGCCGGCCTTGTAGTGCGGTCCTTGCATTTCTGCCTCCGGAGAAGGAGACAGAGCCGGGCTCCTGTCACAGCAGAGAAAGGGTGGGGGGTTGAATTTGGCGATGGCTGGTATTCCACACAGTGAGGCAGCTGGGTGCTGATGGTGGGTGTTACACCAGCAGCGAAACCTCACTCTTCCACTCCCTCTTCTCAGTGTGTGTGTGTGTGATAAAGAGAGAGAGAGACAGTCTGAATTGCCTGCCTTCCAGTTTTCATTGTTGCAGTCAGGGGTGTGTTTTCCTCGGCTGTGGGAGAGGAGAGGCAGCCTTTGTTTGATCTCCTTTAGCTGATTTTAAACCTAATGTGTAGCTTATGTTCAGATCTTTGTTCATATTCTTAACCTGTGTCTGCTTTTATAATAATCCTAGTGCATTAGAGTTTCCCATGATATTTCTATATGATAGTGGAAGACATTAAAATTTACCATCCCCCTTTGATAAAAGAGAAAAAAAATGTAACCCTTTTTTCAATCATGGATGTAACAGCAGAGCAGGTAAAATAATATGCAGCCAAAGTCAAAACCAGATGCTGCACCAAAGAGTAATTAGTCATTTAACCCAACAAGACAAAATCTGTTTCTTGATGCTTGTTAGAACTAAACAAGACCAGAGACAGTGAGGATTTAAATCACGAGTGAGTTTGGTTCAGGAGCTATAATTTGGCTGCACAATTGGAAATCTATCAACTTTGTAATATCAGAGTGTGCAATATCAATATTTCAAAATATAAATCACAGATTCCAACTGGATGTCAGTAATATATTTGACACAAAGCTCGATCCCCACAGCTAAAATGCTAGTGCCAAATGCTAAGACAACATTAAAGAGTGTTGCATGTTTTCATGACTGTAGAAAAAGAGAAGACTGAGTAAAACGTGGATTTGTCAGACAACAACTGTCATCGTGATCAGCAATAATTTTGTAATTGCTTGTTTTCCTAAACTTCATCAATAATTTCTACTTCTTAAACTTGAAATTTGCACCTAAATGTTAAGAGAAGATGGTGTATCGAGTATGTTAACACAAGAGTTTTAGCAGTAAAAGGATCTAAATCACAAGTCAAACACAAGGCCTGTGGGCCAAATGTGATCCATCAAGGCATTTTATGTGACTTACAAGAGCTGCAAAGACGTGTAAATTTCCTAAAATATTTTTATGCTGCTTTAAGGCCAGCATTGACAATAAACTACTTCATCTCAAAATGTATGTTGATTATTTTACCCTGGAAATGACGGCCTCCCACCAGCTACTTACCACTCGACAGTGAGTAAAACTCTTACTTTTAATAGTATTTCTATTTTATTTGTTTCACATTTAGTCAGTCATCAGCATCAGTACTTTTCCATGTTTATAGGAGGACATGTTAAAATGTTTCTATGCCCAAAATACCATGTAGAACCATGTTGTTAGCAGTGATTAGTGGTGAGATAAAGAAAGTGACGTTTCATGTTTAGTCGAAGTTAAACTCAAAATGTTAAAGTTAATTACAACTGGCGCTTTGAGGACCACCATGCTAAGTTTGACACCCCTGCAGAACAAACTAAATTATTTATTTATAATCATTTGGCACAACTTTTCTTTGTTTAATTCATTCTTCATTCTGTTGCTTTTTAAATATGTGTTTAACATAAAGAATAAGGTTCCGTTTGGAATAACATGAAAACATCTACTGTATGAGTTATCTTCCTGCGTTCAGCCAGTGACCCCAAAAGGTTATGTCTAGCTAAAAGGGTTCTCTGTATATACTGTAACATTAATAACCAGAAAGCAATTAGAAAAAGAAAATTGTGAAGTGTTGGAAAATTTAAAGGTTGATATGATTTTAAAATTATTTTTTTAATTTCTCAAACATTTCTGAATTTATAGCAACAAATATACTTTATATTAACATTTTTTTAAATTTCAGCCTAAATTTTACTTTTTTCAAAACAACAAATTGTCCTGATGACAGAGCTGAATTCTTCTCATTGAAAGACTTGCTTTTTTCAGCAAGACAACTCCAAACCACGCTCTCCACGTGTTACAAAACTGTGGCTCTGTGGTGGGAGTCTGGGTGGAAAATCTGGAGTCTGATCCTGAAACCTGTCAAAACAAAAACGAAAACTGTCAAAACTGTGGAAATCGATCTTCTCCGTTGCGAAGTGTGTAATTGTAAAAGAATAAACGATACAGCAAACCTCCTTCTGTTCAATGTCTTGTGTAGTTTGTAGCTGGAATTTAGCTTGAAATTTAAAAAACCTTTCTGAAAAACAAACCCAACAAGACTCCTCAGCTTCGTTTAACCATCATTTTATTGACATTCGCATCATCAGATCATGAAATGATTCAGAAAAAGTTTTAGAGCATAAATATTCCTGCACTAGGAGTTAACCTGTTTCTGTTGTATCCAACCAAACTTTCCCTCTTTCTTCCCTCATCTCTCTGTCCTGTTCCAGCTGTTTTCATCTGTCAGCTCTCAGCCAAAGTGGCTCTGTCAGATTTTTAGGTGTGGTTCCTCCTTCCCCTCCTTGCCAATCACAGCAGTCTCTGTGTTGTTCCAGGCTGGTACATGTCATCAGTAATCCCCTCCAGTTGGAATGAACATCTGTGGGCATGAAACCGACCCAGCAGACAGCCTCCATGTCCAAAAGTCTGAAACCCATTCTCCCTGTTGGTGCACCGCAGAAACAGATCATACCCTCACCATGCAGGCTGCAGCTAAAGGGGCTTGGGGGAAGGCAAATCCTTCCTTGACCACCCAGAAGTTGCAGTGCACTTTGGACAAAAAAAACCAACATACGGTTACAGGAGAGAACCTTTGGTTTGTGATGCGATAGTACATATGCATAAAATCAATCATAAACATGCACAGACTTATCTCAGGCTTCTGAACTGAGTGAGTTCAGGTTTGAGCTCCTCTGGCCCAGTACAGATAAGGTTGTTTTTGTGAATCACCATGGTTACAAGGTTACATTACACCCGTCTATCTGGAAATCAACATTCCAGACAAGCAGGAGCTCTCTCTGACCGTGGCTGGCAGGGGCCTCAATAATTAATTCAAATAGATAAGTCTTGTGTTCGGTTTTCCAGAATGTAAAAAAAAAAAGAAAAAAAATCATCTGCAGTTTTGGGTAAGGAGTAAATATTTTCAATCACTAAGCAACGGGCTGCAGCAGAGGCACTGGTGCTCATAAAAGATGACTTCCCTCTTCCACTGGACCCACCTCACCACCAATCCCTCCACCCACACAGGGGTCTCAGTCACAGTTAATGGAGGTCTCCTCTCGTTTCCTCTCGGCCCCTTTGGCCCTGTTTTGTGGTGGTGGAGTTTTCCAGGACCTTTCCCTGCTAATTAATCGCAGCAGAGTGACCATTTAGACGTTTGCATCCCGTTTTGTGAGCATTTTCCTCTCTTGTCTGGTGAAAGGGGAAAAACACTGTCAGTATTAGCATGGTAACACAAAAACAACATCCTGCCGTCTATTTTTGGTATCTGCTGGACTATGTAACAAAAAATGACAATTTCCTGTGCAGTGGGAGGCATGTTATTTTTAAGTGTTCTGTTTTCTTTGGAGATTAACGTGTTTTTTTTTTTTTTTTTTTAAATTAACTTTATTCTTTGTTGCTTGAAATTTGCTGTTTAGAAAGTGGTGTAAGGATTTAAAGAGTGACTTCAAATGTCAAAGAACAGTAAAAGAGAAAAAAATGGTTTTCTGTATCTTGCATACTGCACTGGATGACATTACGTTGTATAATAATATATCATATTGTACTGTAGCTCACCTCATCGGTCCATGATGTATTGTATTCTATCATAGTGCTTCATATATCAGTTGATGTTTTAACTCAAGAGAAATTTCAGCTTTGGTACACTAAGGTCAGACTGCCAAGGTCTCCGCCTTTGACTACTACTCATGGCATGGCACCAACGAAGCCCTCACGCAGGCCTGACTCCAGGGTGGGGGACCGGTAACTCATGTCCAGGCAAGGGACATCAAGTTCCTTGTTTTTGTCCGTCCACACAAGTCTTTTGAATTGCTCTTTGATAGACACATCGGTTTAGCTTCCACAGTATAGCTTCCACAGTACTGATCTGGTGGGGTGAAGGTTTACTGATCGGTCTACAATCCTCCCCGCACCTATGGCTATGAACTTTGGGTATTGACTGAAAGAACGAGATCATAGTTTTCTCTGTAGGGTAGCTGGACTCTCCCTTAAAGATAGGCTGTGTCTCAATTCATGGGTTGCAGCCAACGTCACTAGCCATGATGTAAGTGGTGGACTGCATGTGTAGGCGCCGACGAATTGGGACAGCCTTCGTCAAATGCAAAATCAAAGAAGGCTGATTTTTTTTCTAATGACGGAGTTTGCAGTTTTATCACAGACCAGAAAATGTAAGTTAAACAACTTAGCTGAAGAAATATGTGCTGCAATGAGATGTTAAATAAAATGCAGTTACAAGTACTGATACAGAAGCTAAACCCAAATTACTAATGCTTTTTATTTAGTTCCTTGTAAAGTTTTTCTATTAAAACTGAATTTTATGAAGTTATACCTTGAAAAAAACAACTGAAGCGATGTGATAAAAACGTATCACCATGGTAACGACACAGAGCGTGTTCATGCAAACTTAGTCTTCTGTAGGGTAGACCGTCCCATTTCACAGCCGTTTATGCAGTCGACACGAGCAGCCTACGGCCCACGTCGGCTGCAGCCCATGAATTGAGGCACAGCCATTGAGTGAGAAGTTCAGTTATCCAGGAGAGGCTCAGAGTAGAGCAGCTGCTCCTCCACATCTAGAAGAGCCAGTTGAGGTGGTTCACTTGATAAGGATGCCTCCTGGAGGGGCTTTAGCCATGTCCGACTGGAAGGAGACCCCAGGGACGACCCAGGACACGCTGAAGAGACTGTGTCTCTCAACTGGCCTGGGAACACATTAGAATCCTCCCAGAAGAGCTGGAAGAGGTGTTTGGGCAAACAGAGATCTAGGCCTCCCTTAAGCTGCTGCCCCCATGGCACAGCTCCACAAAAAGTGGATGATAATGGATGAACAGATAAAATTCTGAAACACTTCCTTTAAACTCAGGATGAGGCATGATCTTTAGAAAACAATCAACAAGCAAGGTTTGAGCAAACAGCTGTGGTCATGTACTCCGATCTTTGACTCAGAAATCCTTGTATGAGCAGAAGAACAGGCCAGTTAAAGGCATTAAATGACAAAGTCAATGCAGCAATAAAAAATTCCGATGGTGTTTTGACTGTCTTGTTAAAGTTGTAGCAATTGGTCCGGGTTATTCCCATGACCACATAGTAATACAGATGGTGTAATTTCAGCAATGTCAGTGTCTCAAAAGACACAAGATTCTCATTACATAGGCAGGGGAACATGTTCAAAAGTAGATGTGAACATTTTCTAGTGACACAACTGGCAACATGTGAAAACAGCATCACTTCGCAGCTCATATGTAGCACGTGGGCACAGATATACTGTAAATTGAGTCCAACATATTTGGGGTTTATGGTTAAATGGCTCAAGCCTCAGTTAAGTGGGCAGAATGAGACGGTTTGTAACAGAGTTTATGAAAAACAGTAAATGTTGGGTTCACATTTAGATTTATGAAGTGGGATTTAGTAATGCCAGTGAAAGTGATCTCTGAATGTGTCTTTGCCTGACAGTTTGGTTAGACATTTTTTTATCTATACCACTGGTGTAGAACTGTTAAAGTTTGAACATGTTTGTGGTTTAAATGTGTCACCACTGTTTTTTTAGCTTGTCTTTTTCATTGATGATTTATGTTCTTGGATTTGGAATCTTAACCTCTAGTGTTCCCATGACTGTAGTTAAATGCAGGTCGGTGCAACCCTTCAGTGGACTGTTGGTTAATGGAAAGCTATTGATTGTTAAGTGATTCTGGTTTCCTGCATGTTGTCATTAACCAGCAAACAGAAATGAAAAAGTGAATGTGTGTGTGCATGAGAAAAAATAAATTGAGCACTTCAGTAATCCACCCGTTCATGAAGGCACACCCCTAATTTCAGTGCTATAAATCAGAAAAAAAGTTGATAGAACCAATTGTTAATGCTGTTATTGCTTGTTTTTTTTTATTAAATCATTTAGAATTAGAGTGAGCTGTTCTCCATCAAAATAATTGTATTCACAAAAACAATTGATCACTTTTCTTATTATTTAACTTAAAAAATTGAGGAGCAAAATCACATTTTAAAGGCCAAAGCTACAATAGCAAAATAGTTTAAACTTATAGTTGATTGCTACTGAAGATAATGGCCTGAAAGTGCAGAAATATCACATAAATCCTTTTTTAAAGAGCCAAACTTCTATTATTCTGACAGACTTCTGGGAATTAAATGTTTAAAAATTAAGAAACACTCAGTTTAGAACAATAAAGTGAGATGAAGACAACATTGTGAGCTAAAATAAAGAATACAAAGTAAAGTGATGTGGTTGTGTCCACAAATACCTTAAAATTCAGAGAAGGATAATGCTCAGAGTGGAGCTTTTGAACAAAAGCTCTTCTTTAAAATGGATTGTCTGAGCAAATGAGCGACAGTTTTAGGGCAGTAGGCTCAGCAGTGATCTATATTGAAGCTGAGCTCCAACCACTGATGACTGTGTGTTGTCATGCGCTGCTTCAGGGTGTGGTTGCTTTCAGGCTCAGAGCTCGGTTTCACACTTCTCCATCACCACATACATCACCGTTGGCCACCATTTCTCACAACATGCACAAAGAGCTGCTCACACTGAGTTTGCATAGAATTAGTATAATATATCCTTTAAGCTGCAATTAATTTTTTTAGCTTCTTGACGTGCACAGAACTGACTGCAGTTTATTACAGTGATGTAACTCTGGGTCTTCAGCCAGAACTGTAAATCACTGCATACATGTGCTGTGCATGTCTCTCCCTCTTAGGAGAGTGAAGACCTGAGTTCCTTTTTTTTAACAGAGTGCAGATGCATTAATGTGACAGGCGTTGAGTGACTTAGCACCAAATCTAATAATGGACAAAAAATGTAACTGCTAAACAGATAGCCAGTTAATTTTAAATCTAAAATACGTTACCTTTCATTGATTTAAATAGACTAAAAATTGTGCATATTTAAAGAGTTTAACTGTAGGCTCTTCTTATTTTATTTTTCAAAAAATAACAAAATAGAAAAACAAAAGTTTCAGTGCTTCAGAAGGATGATTTACAAACCAGCAACAGATGTCATGGTGGAGATGTCCATCTTTCATTAACTACTGGTTCTTTCCATAAAGTTCTGTGCAACAAATTGTTGCATCAAGCCACCAAAAAAACAATTTAATCAACAAATAAATGATTAAAATCTATAGGATGAGTTTCTCTCAGATGTTGTTTCTATACCTTCCTGTTTCCAGTGGATTTTGCATCAGCTTAACTGAACGGTTTGCCCAGAAAACTCCCCCCTAGCTGTCCAGCTGCCGTTCTGCCAGCTAACATCCCATCTATCCCTAAAGCACTCCACCCTGTTCCACAGCCAAACGCTTGAGCCAATAAACAACACATCAACAAAACCTGGCGGTCATGCCCCCCGCCCTCTGTGTCTGTAGCAACTCGTCGCCATGACAGCGACCTAGAGGAGTTGATCTCTGGAGCAGCAGCAGCGAATTTTTGAAGTCTTGACAGTTGTTGTGGCAACGGCCAGATAAGAGGAAGTCAGGAGTCAAGTTGAATTAGAAGTGATGTTGTTTTGCAGTTTCACTCCAAACTATTTTCTTCAGTGGATATCTTTTAAAAAAAAATGTTTTTATGGACACACACTGGCGGAAGAGATCATCAATAATCTCTCGACATGATTAGATTTGTTGGATAAATACATTTTACCGAAACCCACTGATTGTTTGATGCATCGTGGAATTGAAATGAACACTATTCAAACTTTAATCTGTGATCAGAGCAAAAAGCAGCTTTAGCTGTACTCCCAGCAGCAAAACCTCAGTTCTCAGATGACATCATCATAACTTCAATAAAAATTCTGCAGCTCATGAGCTCAGTCTGAATCTCACAGTACAAGCCAAAAATCTGCTTGTCTATAAAAACATGCACTAATGTTATGTAGTCTAAATGTTCACATTTTTATATGTTTTAGGACAGTTTTGGTATTTATCAAGAATCTTCCCACAAATATGGGTTTGTTTTGCTTGTCAGGCAGATCTGCAGGGTGGTCTATAACAAAACAGTGATCTGTTTGTATGGGAAGTCTCTTCCCAGTAATGAATGAATAAATGAATAAAACATTGTTCAGCTCCTCTGACTGGAATAAAAGGGGGGTATAATTTAATAACAGGGAAGTGATGAAGCACTGTTTAACACTGAACATAGCACAGATGCATCCTTTAGGGAGTCTTCCTCTACTTGTTTGATGATTTTTGCCCGATTGAGTTTTTTCTTGGAAAAGATCTCACTAAATCAGAACATTGTTGTGTCCCCCTTCCACCGCTTTATTTTCCCTGCAGAGCGACAGGCTTCTGATCAAAGGAGGGAGGATTGTGAATGATGACCAGTCCTTTAATGCTGACATCTACATGGAGGATGGCCTTATTAAGTAAGTCCTCTACTGCCTTGTTCCCATGCACTTATCCTCAACTTTCTTTTTTTCCTGTCTCATTTAAATGGATTTCAACTTTTCCACCATCTCATATTCATTTCACTATTTCTGAATTTTGATTATACAAGTATCTGCTTAGGAAACTAAGATGACAGATCAACCTGGTCATGTAAAAGAACAACTTTGGCGAATTTTGGCATTTTCCTATTTTCGAGTAAACATTCTGTTCATCCCTCAGCTGTGTCTCCTCCCCACCAGAAGAGAGGGACTGAGGGGGATCAGAAAACTGCTTCTTTTTTTTTATTTGGTAGACTTTTGTCCCTGCTGTGAGGGAGCTCAGAAAGAGGGACCCATACAAAGTCTGGTGTTGCATAATAATCACCCTGTTGCCTGCAGCACCACCAAACTACATGAAACACACACACCCACACACACACATGCTTCTGTCTGTCTGGGTTTTTTCCTCACTAAAGTTTAAATACCCAAAGTTCCCTTTTTTCCTCTATTTTAGAGTCAACAAATGTTTATGTGTTATCATGGTGACAGTATGCTGATTCCACTGTTTTTTTCTTTTATAAAATGGATGCTTTTTGATGTTCAAGTTGATTCATGCAAGTATAACACTACTGTATACCGTTTACAGGCAGATTGGCGACAACCTGATCGTTCCTGGTGGAGTTAAGACCATCGAGGCCAACGGGAAGATGGTGGTCCCTGGCGGCATTGACATCCACACTCACCTCCAGATGCCGTACCGTGGAACCACGACAGTGGATGACTTTGCTCAGGGATCAAAGGCTGCCCTTGCTGGTGGCACGACCATGATCGGTAGGAGCTCCAGAAGAAAAAAAAAAAAAACTTTCACACGTGACTCTGACTGCAGGCGAATCTCATAGAGCCGACAGTCAAAAAAAAGGGAGTATTGTAAGTTTGTGGGAGAGCTGGAGCCCAAACAAGGGACAAGAGAAAGGGAGGGATGGAACTCAGTTTTGGGCTATTATGGGAAACCCTGCCCCCACGTAAAAAAAGCACTACACAAAAGACTGAGTGTAGACAAGAGGGTTGAGAAAATTGCTCCCATGGAGATACAACACATCCTAGTATTGAGTGCATCAGAATTTAAATTTAACTTTATTATATAACTTAGAGCTGATATAATAACAAAGCACTGATAAAAAATAAGTAAAAAAACAACAGTTTAATTAATAAACTTGGACTTTTTCCAGGCAGTCTTTGTTGGCTGTTTGCCAGCGTGGCTCTGGGTTTCAGACACTAACATACTGTAGTAAGCTCTATTCATGAGCTTCATTCACAGAGGGATTATGTTCCAGAGGGTTTTGTGTGAGAAGTTGGATTGAGTCTTATGTATGTCATTATAGACAATTTATGTAAGTCTTTTAATTGTGTTCGAAAAAAGGTGGTAAAAAGGTTGAGATGATCAATAAGTAACGGTAATGTTTGGTGACTGAACAACTATTTATTTTACTAATATTTGTTTGCGTGATGTGACTGTATGGAGCTGTACCCTATTAACATAAGCTGATTAGGGTGTCTTTAATGAGATAAAGAGAGCAGTCAGGCAGTGAACTAGCAGGAGGCCTTATTTAATGATAGCTGAAAATGATAGAGCATACTTGGTGCAGGGTGAAACTGTACATCCCTTCAAAGAATGCCAGGACTTTCATTTTTATCATTAACACTACCACTGCATTGTTAAAATAAGGAAAAAAAAATTGCAAAATTTCCAAAGGCATTACACCAACAGTGGCACAAGCTTGAACTTTTTAAAGGGCGTTGTGACATCTAACATGATTTATTCTGTCTGACACCGTCTGAGCTTTGCAGCAACCCCGTCAGCTGATTAGGCAAGATAAACAACAACGGGGCAAAACTAGCAGACAGATGCATCAAACGGGAACTATTGGATTGTCCACCTAACTCTGTCACCTCTTCGTCCGTCTCGTGTCTTTGATTCAACCTGTCATGCCTCCTCTGTATCACCATCGCAAACTCCACTCACCCCTCGATGCTGCTGTCCCCTCTCTCTCTCTCTGCTCTGTCGTTCGCCTCCGACAGTGGATCACGTGATCCCGGAGCCTGGCAGCAGTCTGATGGAGGCCTACGACCAGTGGAGGCAGTGGGCCGATGAGAAGGCCTGCTGCGATTACTCGCTGCACGTGGACATCACCCACTGGGACGACAGCGTAAAGCAGGAGGTGGATAACCTCATTAAGGAGAAAGGTAGGCTGTGGTGACGAGACGGGAAGTTTATGTCAGAACATCATTTTCAGGCTGGATCTTCTGATAAAGTTGAACTAGAAGCCACAGATATGTAAAAATGTCATCGTGCCCATTGTTTTGATGATCTTTTTTCCTAACTTTGAGTTAATTAAGCTCTACCATCTGCACTTATCAATGGTTCTAATCACGTTAGGATGAGGATTTTATCAGGGCTTGATTATGTTTCATCTTTAAATTGCGGAATTTTTCCTTTACAGGTGTGAACTCGTTCCAGGTCTACATGGCCTATAAGGACTACTATCAGATGAGCAACAGTGAGGTAGGAGAACTTCAAAACAGTTCACCCTTTAGATCCTTTCAATTTGAGTTCTATGGAAAGGTCACGATCAAATAATATTGTACCTGTTGCAGGCTAAATTAGATGCTTGTAAACAACTTTGATTTTAAACATTTTATAGCAGTTCATGTGAATGCTCTTTTAGAAACCATCAAAATGTCCTTCTAACCAAGTTTTAAAATCTTATATCCTGCTAAAAAAATCTTTTTGAACTTGTTTTGAGACTGATTTACCAAACAAGAACAGAATGTTTAAGATTATTTAACTTAACAGAATTCATAAGATATTTATCTTGTTAGCCTGGACTTAAATTAAAGTAAATAATCTGCCAACGGAGTAACAAAATTGGACTTGATAAGATTCTTAAAATCACTTAATTTGACTCAAACTTCTTCTTATTTCAAGAGTTTTACCAAGTGCAATTGTCTTACTCTAGTGGCAGATTTTTTTCACCTAATTCAAGTCAAATTTCCAGGCTAACAAGATGAACAATCTTACAAATTCTGCTCTTGTCTAGTAAATCAGTCTAAAAACAAGATAAAAAGTTTTTTTTTTATTTGGCCGTATATAAGATTTTAAAACTTGGTTAGATGGACAGATTTTGCAGTACACCAGTTATTTCCTTCCTGTCAAAGGCCTCAAGGCTGCATCAGAAGTGCTACAGCTAGATGCTGCTGCTAATTTATTACTTCTAATTAAATGATTTTAACTTTTGAAGCTGGAGTATAATTTTTTTCTGTCCTTTATCCCCCCGTTGGTTACATTACAGCTTTATCATGATAATTGCTCTTCATGGTTCTTTGGAATATTTTAAAAGAAATAACAGCAGAAAAAAATATATATATACATGTGGACGAGTGCGTTTTAACTAACCCGACGTAAAAAGCATACAAAAACCCGGTTCATCCTCAGACAGTGTGAGATGGTGTACGACTCTCTGGGTTTCTCGTGCAGTCGTGGTTAATTTGATTCTTAAGGGAGCACATGAGGGAGCTAAAATAGTCCAGCTTGAAAAACTGATGTCATGCTCCACACTCATGAACTATGGCAACAACTGCAGCTCATCCCACGGGTTTCAGTTCTGGAGACCACACAGGGTAATTGCAGTGTGTCGCTGGAGACTTCCTGTAAATTGTGGGCTTCTTCTAAATTGTGACTTATCGGTGAGCAAGGATTCAGCCAGTAGTGTCTAATACTTGTCCAAACAGCTTGACTATACGAACAAAACATAAAAGACGTGCTGCTGTTTTTTTTTTTTACCTCTTCTCTCGCAGCTTTATGAAGTCTTTACCTTCCTAGCAGAACGAGGAGGCATTGCTCAGATCCATGCTGAAAATGGCGAGATCATTGCTAAGGTAACTGTAAAAGTTTTTTTCTTTGCTTCCCTTTTTTTTTTAGAAGTTGTCCCGTGTCTAATTCTTTGATCTGCTTATTTTTAAAGTAATGAAAATAAGTTAATAAATTTTAGCTCCCCTTATCTCTGTTGTTCTAGAACATTCAGGCTAAACACAGTGTCAGTGATGAGAGGGAGACAGTGTTTCCTGTTGGATAGTAACATGAGGGTGAAGTTTATGAGATTGTTCTGCTTGTGGACAAATGAAAGTGAATCAGCCCTAACACATGATGGATTTAGGCAGCTGCTTTTACTCAGAACTTCAGACAGTGCCTGGCTTCTATCACAGTGTTGGGACCTATTCATAATAAATCCGACTTCAGTCACAAGCTTTAACTTTAAAGAAGTCTAACTTCCATCAGCTGTGATACCAAATACATTTGAAATGACCAATCAGCTTACAGCCACAGCTAAGGTAATTTGAAGTAGGTTCTGTTTGGATTTTTTTTCTTAATCTTTATAAATACAAACTGTAAAATCCAGTAAAAAAAAAGTTTTCAGCTCATTGCTGAATGTGTGTGCGTTGGCGCGGATTGTGAAAAATGATATTCAGCTATAATGACATTCACATTCCAGTATGGTTTATTCCTTCATTCCCGTAAAGCTCCTCTGACGCTCATGATGTTTATAATCCCACCTCTCATTGAAGCAAAATTGGAAATGGGACGAAAGATGAGATGTCCTAAAATTTCCAAAAACTTACAGAGGAACTTAAAAGTGTGTTCCTCTGCCAAGAGCAGTGCTGTCTTTCAAAACAAAGCATGCAAGGGCAGGATGCAATTATTACAAGTAAAAATTCAATTCATTACTTTTTTATTTTTGTTGCATTTGTTTTTTATTTAATCTGAGTCATCTTTATAAGATTTTATTTGTGGCAGTTTTAGTCTTTCGTATTAATTACTAGAGCACAAATTAAACCATTTTAAGCAGATTTGTAAAACTATACCTACATATTTCTTAGGCTTATCTGTGACAATTTTAGTGCACTTATGATAATAAACAGGGATTTTTCCTGTGACTTAAACAGGGTTTACTGTCTGTTCTTCTTTATTTTTTATTTTTTGACAAATTAAGACTTACTTTTATTATTGCGTGCCTTTTCATATTGAGTCATGCAAAAGTAACAGGAAAAAGATTGATTGATCTAGGAAGGTTGTGCTGCAGCATCTTTCTCAAATGAAACTAAAGGGGATTATGAGTGGTTTAGGCGCTGACTGTGTTATATGTCATTTTTCATCCATCTCCACGATGGGTTCACTTCTGGATTATCTGCAAAATAAAAAAAGAAGTACTTCTTCTATACGCTTCACACAGATAGTAACAGAAACAGATTTTAAATTCTGGTCCATGACCACCATTTTCACATCTGCTCAAGCATTCATGACACCAAAAAAACCACAGAAATACTCTTGCATGCTAAGGATCTAACAGCTTTTTGTGTGCTTGTTTGCTCTGCAGGAGCAGGCCCGGATGCTGCAGATCGGTATCACTGGACCAGAGGGACATGTGCTGAGTAGGCCAGAGGAGGTATAATACTTAATGTTTTATTCAACACATTAACTTGTTTTATTGTATGCTTTTATGCATATTTTTGCTTCTTATGAAGCACTTTGTGACGTCTATTTGTGAAAGGTGCTATATAAATAAAATTTACTTACTTAACGCCCACTCTACATTTAATAAGATGTATAAAATTGATATAATAATAGTAAAAAATAAATAAAGGGTATGGACTTAAAGGAAATGTGCTTTAAATCTCAATACATTATCTGAATAAGAGAGTTTTTCTCATACAGGCAGCTTGCTGCTAATATCACTTAGACACACACATCGTCTTCCACTCTGGTCTTCACACACATATTGATCTTGTTACACACATGTGGTTTTAGACACACTGGAGTTCTTGTGTGAATATCGCCTGGTTCCACTACTTGTCGCCACTGATGTTTCTTCAACAAACAGGCAAGATGAAAACCATACTTTAAGCTCAGCAACTTTTCTGCCTTCAGCTCGACGGGGACTTTCCGTTCTGTGGAAGACTAAAGTGATGTTACCATGCCAACACAATCGTGTCATGCATTACAGGGAAATCTCAGGCACCAAGAACTTGTTAAATTTAATACAATTAAACAGAGGCAGGTCAAGTTTATTACTCTTATTATTTTTATTAGTATCTAATGTTCTGTTTGGATTTGATTTAATTGTTCTTTTGACCTTAGCTGAACTATGATGAGAGCACAAATATCAGCTGAAGTGTTTCCACAGAAAGGTGGAAAACAACACAAATGTATACAGTGTAACAATTCTTTGACTTCTTAAGCTAAAATTCATATTTAGCTTTATTGAATTGTAAAAACTTAAAACTGTAGAAATCTGTCCAATCTATTTGCCTTCAAAGAGTTTCATTTAATAAAATGACCTCATTTTAGTTTGTTTTAACATTTGTTTGTTGCCTTCATTAAACTGGTTTTTACACAGTTTCCTTCACCACCACTGAATCCACAATCCACAAAGCTAATGTTAAACACACAAAGGCTTTTCATTTTGCTTAAAAAAAAAGAGTGTCTCAAATCAGAGAGCTACAGACAAACAGAATTTGTTCTGGCTTATGTTATCTGAAGTCCATTTGACAAGATCGTCATTTCAGCAACATGGTGCTGGTCTTTCTGCAGCTGGAGGCCGAGGCAGTGTTTCGTGCCGTAACCATCGCCAGCCAAACCAACTGTCCTCTTTATGTGACACGAGTCATGAGCAAGAGCGCCGCTGACATCATCTCCCAGGCACGGAAAAAAGGTAACAAGAACATTTTGAAGGCATCTCTGGATCATGTGAAATCAAAGGTTGATGGAAAACAATATATATATTTTAGCTGTTTCTGCGTGCACAGCATACCTAAAGTGCAATTGCAGATTAATTGTACTTACTTATAAGCTGTAAGCCTCAATAAGTTACACATAACATTATATTTCTCTTAAGAGATGTTAACTAAATATGCACTTTTTATTTTAAAGAAGAAAATTTACTGAAGGTTTCATTTCCTATCTTATGCTGAATACCTATTTTTGAAAATGCTGTTTTACTGTAGATGGTTTTTGTTTTAGAATAAAAAAATCCTGACTGCAGTCATTAATAATTAGATAGTAATAATTAAATAGTGAATAATTTCTAAAGAAAATCTCCCCCCCAAAAAATAATGTGTTTAAGCAATGTTCCTAAACATTTGCATGGACACCAGGAAGTCTTATAAAAAAAAAAAAAATAGTTTGGACCTCAGGGATTGCACACAGATATACAATGACTCAAGTCCTGCTTGACATAATGGGGAAAAAAAGACTCTTTTGTTACAGCGTCACTTTCAACTTTTCGTATTAGGTCTTTTTTTTTTTTTTTTTTGTGGCTCAGTTTAATTCAATTCTGTTTATTTATAAAGTGCCAATTCACAAGGAAAGTCATCTCAGGCCACTTTACAAAGAAAGTCATTGGGTCCAAGTTAAATCCAGTTGCACATGATTGAGTTTTCTTCTCTTAACAGCAAAAACATATGTGGACTTCCAGGACATGATGGATTGTGAAATACACCCCCCCAAAAAAAGAGAATGCAGAAAAGAACATTGTGTGTTTGCTTACTTTTGGTGAAAAACACAGGAGATTTTAACAGACAATGCAGATTACCCTGTGTTCATGTCCTTTTTTTAAAATTTCCTCTAGATACTTTCCATTTTTTTGTTGTTGTTTGGATACATTTCCAAGCTCTTTCATCTAAACAAGAAAATACATGAATGACTGTCATGTCAAAGTGAAGGACACGCATTATTGTAAGTTATCAATTCTGAAATACAAAACGTAAAGGAATTAGTGTTTGGTAGATTATTTCTTTGTTGTAACCATGCTTCTTGGCAATAAATCCTATACCGGCACCTGACTGGCTGCACCTGGGGATACCACAAACTCAAAACAAGTGTCAATAGCAACAGCAAAAATATTCTATTTAGCAGAGAAGATTTGGCAATTTTTTCCCGTTCACAACCCATATACTCAGCTCTATTTCTCATCTCACAAATGCATGATCCTTACAAATGTGGCACCAATTAAAATGCTAAGTTGCTAATTGCTAAGAAGTATTGTTACAACGACAAAAAAATCTACCAAACACAAATTTACTTACATTTTGTGTCTTAAGAAAAACTCAACCAAAGTCCAAATAAATTTTCTAAAACGCTGGAATTGACATTGTTCACACTCAGATGCTTACAATTCATTCCACTCGAAAGTGTTTTGTAAATTTGCTATCAATTTTTTTTTGTTTCTTTTGAAGGAAATGTGGTGTTCGGGGAACCAATCACAGCCAGCCTGGGGACGGATGGGACACATTACTGGAGCAAGAACTGGGCCAAAGCTGCTTCCTTTGTTACGTCACCTCCTCTTAGTCCTGATCCCACCACTCCAGACTATCTGAACACACTGCTGGCAAGGTGAGCAGCGCAGTGACTCCCTCTGGTTTGGGTGTTGACTTGCTCCTTTTTATTTTAAGACACAGGAGGGGAAACATCAACTTCAGTAAAGATGGATGAAACATCACTGCCTTTTCCTATTGTTCAGAATATAATCCAAAACGTTGGTGATTTTGGGTAGCTGGGTACAATAATTAATTAAAACTAAATTCATGGAGAAAAATGCCTGTTTGAACTACTTTTTGCAAATCAACAAAAAAAAATCAACAGCTGAAAAGACTTATCTGTAGTGTATTTTTATTCTTTAGTCAGAAAAAAAAATCTAATTTGTTTAAAATGAAGGCTGGGAATTAAAAATTCTCCTGCAGCTCATCATTAAGAGGAGGGAGCTGGTCAACCGTGTGTGAAATCATAAGAAAATCAAAAGAAGTCAGCCAAGACATCCAGAAGAGAATTGACCCTTACAACTCTGCACTGCTCAGGAAGTAGCTGAGTTCTGTTACATTACATTAGTATGCAAACTCTCACAGGGACAGAATTCTTCATGTTTTGATAGCAATGTCCGGTGATCTAATGGAACTAAAATTTACCAGTCACAACGACCATTACATTTGGAGGGAAAAAAGGGGGAAGTTTACACCATCCCAACTATGAAGTACAGCATCATATTGTTGGGTTGTTTTGCTGCAGGGTGGGCTGGCCCGCTTCACAAAATATATTAAATCATGAGGAAAGAACAGGAAAGGTTTATTTTGATGTAATGTGAGATATAAAGAGAAAAGTTGCTTTTTTGTAAAAAAAAAAAAAAAGTCAGTAAACATCTGGTTTCAACTGTTTATAAAGAAAAGCAAAGCAGGACTTACTGTAGTGGTTGCTGCAATACAGCAAACATTGGTTCAATCGTTCCAGCTGTCTTGGACGTTGTGTCCTTGCAAGATACTTCGCTCATCTTGCCTGCTGAAGGTGGTCAGAGTGGTGCCGGCGCATGGCAGCCCACCTCTGTTACTGTGCCCTACATGTAGCTGTGGCTACAATGTAGCTTACCACCATCAGTGTGTGAATGGGTGAATGTCTGAAGTGTAAAGCGCTTTGGAGTCCACGTGGACTTGATAATGTCCTATGTAAGTTCAAGCCATTTACCATTTTAATTTAAAGCATGCTTTTGCTAGTTTTTGCTCAGCTAGCAGTCTTCATCTTGTAGGAGAGTTCATTATAATATGGAATCAGGAAACATTCTGCACTATTGGGATAAGCTTTGATGTTCTGCTTGCTACTTGCGTCTCCTGCTAATATAAATAAAAGCTATTTATTAAGTTTGAACAGCCCATCTTGTGTATCTAAAGCTTGTTGTGCTCATTTAATCCCACCGTTATGTTTGCCCTCCTCCCAGTGGAGACCTGAGCGTGACTGGCAGCGCACACTGCACCTTCAGCGTGGCCCAGAAGGCCATCGGCAAAGACGACTTCACTCAGATCCCAGAAGGCGTCAACGGAGTGGAGGAGAGGATGACACTCATCTGGGATAAAGCTGTGGTGAGGACCAGTTAGGCTGCTTTTTTGAGGTTTTTATATTTTGGAAAATGGCCTGTCCAAAACAGGCAACTAAATGAAAACACAGGCACAGAATGATTTATTGCATTAGTTTTTACTGAGCGTTTTTCGCTCTTTACCCTTTTCCCCCTCCTAAATCTTTCAACTGGAATGTTTGTTCTGTCATTTTCATTCTCCTCTGGATTGTTTTGTTCAATCAGATTTACATCTCTGTCTTTTTGCGGTCCTCGTGTGATGTATTGAACTGTTCTCTCTCAGTTTTCCTTCAATTTTTTTTATGTCACACTGCCTGTTCTTCTTTATTCTAATTCATTCTAATCCCTACACTTGGATTTTTTCTTTATGCAACATTAATCATTTCATTTTCTTTTGCACTTTCTTGTTATCGGTTAAGCTGTACTTGTCACTCTGGGGAATTCAGTGCTGGATATAAAATGTGAGTGACTTTCCTGAGGACCAAACTTTGTAAAAATCACATCTAACCTACATAATTTAAATAAATCGCCCAAAGTAATAAAATGTTCAACATCATCAAACTGACTTTTTTGAGCATAAAGTCATGTTATGTCATTCTCTTATCAAACATACCCAGAGTGTTGCTTTGACTCATTAATTTGCGAAAACCTTGAATTACCATGTGGAGCTGCCTGAACCTTTGCTCTTACAAAGCACCATGTATTGTACTTAGCTCCTCCCTGGAGCTCAGACCCCAGCCAAGATCCCGCCCCACACAACACCCCTCCCTTGAAGCATTGTTGTGTAGACGTGCTGAAGTGGGAGAGTCAGAAATGGTAGGAGGTTCTGAAAGAGACAGAAGCCAATTTCAAGGTGTTTAGATAAACTATTATGCAAAAGCAAATTTCTTTATTGATATATACAGCATTTTCATAACAACTGAAGGCAAATGATTGTGGTAAAGAATTGAACTGTGTGCCTGGAAAATACACAATACTGCCCCTTTAAGAAAGGAAAACCAGATCCATTTTAGTCAAATTTGCAAATATAGAGATATAGTGCTAGTTTTTGCACTTTGCACATTCCTAATTTTTTCTTTATTTAGAAACTGAAATCTATTTGTTTTTTTTTCCACACAGACCACAGGTAAAATGGATGAGAACATGTTTGTGGCCGTCACCAGCACTAATGCCGCCAAGATCCTGAACCTGTACCCTCGGAAGGGCCGGATCGCTGTGGGCTCTGATGCCGACCTGGTCATCTGGGACACAGACGCTGTTCGCACCATCACTGCCAAGACTCACAATTCGGTGTGTATGCAGGCCAAAACACTTGTGTTTGTGTTTATGTCAGGTTCCAGGTAAATTATTTTTCTACCTTCTGAATTTTCTTCAAGCAGAATTTTTTTTGTCCTTTTCATTGCCCAGTTTTGCCTATTTTTAGGAAGGATAACTTCAGTATAACTGAATACTAGTAATAGAATTGCTGAAAGAGAAAATGTTTTTAGGAGTGGTGAATGCAGTGATTAAGTGTGATATATGCTTTACATTCTACATCTGTCTGTGCAGCACTGAAGGTTAAAGAGAGGGAGCACATTTTTGAACCGCTTCCAGAAAGCTCTTAGTTCCTCTGGACGGAAATGAAGTCTCAGTGGATACTCGCGACTAATTCCACTCATGCTGCTCTCGTCACATGACCCAAAGCCAATCCAAAACTGCTCAGTCTGGGTTAAAGTGATGATTTTTGAAAAAAGGTTGACTTGTTCAAATGGATTTTCCCAAATACTTTTTGTGGTTGAACCAGAGCTAATCAGTAGTATTTGATTGCATGTGCTGAAAAATCAAGAGATATAACTTTCACTCATTAGATCACCCAGAATACACTCAGGATTGGAAAAGTGAATTTAAGCCAGGAAATTTACATCCCTTTCCAGAAGTAGAAAAAGTCGGTTCAACCAGGTTCAAGGGATCTCTATATGTTAAATAAAAGTGTACTCACTATATTATTATTTGACTGCAGTTATATATGCTGTTGTGTATTGAAATGAAAAATTTAAAGCAAAACTACCTTACAAAGAGATCACAGATGTATTTTCATTCTAACTGCAAATGGTTTAGGAACAGGGCCTGGAAACATCTTTTGCACTCACATCTTTTCACACATTACACATGCATGCTGTCAGCACACCTGGTACATGTTAGGAAACAAGTTTTTTTTTGTTGCTGAACAGACATTAGAAGATTGTACACTGGCAGCTCAGCTGTGCAGGAAATTAAGGCTTTAGCAGCCTGACATAAATCCCGCTTTTACTTGAAAAATGCAAGTGGAAGGTAAAAATACATTTAAAGTGTCTAGGTGACATCAAATTAGTAATACATATGTTTGCATTTTTGGAAAGATCCATCCATCCATCCATTATCTATACCCGTTTCTTCCTTTAAGGGTCACGGAGGTCACTGGTGCCCATATCCAGCCGTCACAGTGGGAGGGGCGGGGTACACCCTGGACAGGTCGCAAGTCCATCACAGGGCCTTTTTGGAAAGATAACATTGATAAAATATTGCAAAAGAAATTTCACGCTGCTGAGATGAACAGTTGTTAAGATATTCAGATGTGAAGAAACAGGAAGTGATGACAAAGGGGAATGTCTGCATGTAAACAGAATGCTGCTAAAATGGAACAACACAATCTGCAAAGCAGATTCGGATGTTTCTTTTGATAATTTGAGTCACTATCAGAGAGACGAAGAAGAGTCAAAGTTCAAATAATGTTTAGATAAACAAAGACTAAGGAGTTTTATTTCTTAAAGAGTTCCCCTTTGATGTCACTTCCTGTTTCACTTTAGGTGAGCCAAGTTCAAAAGAAAATGTCAGTTATGTGACAAAATAGGTAAAAGTTTCTTAAATATAAAGAAATTTTCCTGGACGTTTTGTATTTGAAGGATATGCATGCTACAGTTTCTTTAAAGGCAACATATATTAAATGTTGATTAAATGTATTTTGAGTTTAAGTTGAGAAATAATGAAGTGGTTCTTTTAAAATTTTAGTTGTCCACTTGTTTTGTTGTAGTGAAGTAAATTTTCTGTTTCTGAATGGAGGAACTGAGTGAGACCAGACTAATAATAAACTTTCTGCAAGTATGTTCATAAGTTCTTAGATATTTATGTCACCCTTTCATTTCCTGCTGGCTGCCTTTCAAGACAAGCTAAAAGAAAGCCCAACACAAGAGCACAGTGACTCCCAGTGTTAAAAGATCTCCCTTAACAGAAAGAAGACCAAACATGACTGACTCTGTTCACTAGCTCATTGTGTTTGGCAAAATGCTTTCCTCAGACTTCGCTGTCTCTCAGTTTATCAGTAAACCCACATCTGGTTTGGACTGAAATGGGTTGTCAACATAACAGTTTATAAATACAGAAAAAAAAGCAAAAAATAGACAAAACGCAGACAAGAACAGGCACACTGAAACACACTCGGCTCAGTCATGACATCATGTTTGGCGCGCTGTAGGTTTTAGTTATGTCCTGTTCTGGCCTGAATTTGGACAGCAGCAGAAAACGGGGCCGTGTGCAGAGGAAATAAGTAACAATGGAACAAGAGGAGGGGACTATCAGAGATCACAAACATGCTGAGAAATGAAAAGTTGGAGCACGGTGGAAAAGGCACGATTAAACAACTGCCAAGGAATAGATAAATCAACATGTTGGGGAGTAAGAAGAAGAAGAAAGATTGTTTAATAACAAAAATATTTGAAAATAAATACTAAAAAAACAAGAAACGGCAAAGTGAGGGGAGTCAGAAAGGACTCGATGTAGAGCCAAGTGAGGAAGGGAAGATCTACAAAGGCATCAGATGCCAGTTTAATGATGGCAGCTGTTGCTTCAGGCCAAACAGACAAGTGGAAAAAACAAGGTGATGAATGAGGGAAAAATGAGAGGATTAAAACAAGTCGAGCTCGTGCTTCCATAACGTTTCAAAACCACAGGAAACAAAAAAGACCTGAAATTAACTGTTTTATTTATCAAATCTCATGTTTAATGCATGACAAACTTATTTCTCCACAAACATCTCTTCTAACTTGTCTTGTGTGTTTTCAGGCTGCTGAATACAACGTGTTTGAGGGCATGGAGCTGCGCGGGGCCCCTCTGGTGGTGATCTGTCAGGGGAAGATCGTTCTGGAAGACGGAAACCTTCATATCACCGCTGGAGTGGGACGCTTCATCCCCTGCTCTCCCTTCCCGGACTTTGCATATAAGCGCATTAAAGCCAGGAAGCAGGTAAAAAGAATACACAAGTGACCTCATAACACTAAAATATCTTTTGAATTATGGAAATATTTTTTGGAATTGACATAAATAGATCACATTGCTGCTGCACAATAAAGCAATTGTTGACTTTTTAGTGTTGTTTTTAACTTTGTTTTTGGCGACAGATTTCAGATATAGGTTAAAGATGAAAAATATCATGGAATTTAAAAGATCTAAAATGTTTACTCATTTAGAGGAGAAGTGTGTTTATCACAGGGAAGCCCACAAGATTGAGTGTTTAAAGGGACTTTCCTGGACAATGGCTTGCTTGGCAGCCAGTCAAGAACTGCAGGAAGTTACTGTGACAGCTTCATATTTAATGTGCAGACATGAGGTCGCTTCATTTCTGCTGACACTTTTGGTAAATAATGAGGATGTACTATGAGGTATTTTTGTTTTTTTTTACTAGAATGTAAAAACCCGTGTGGCAAGGGTATCCAATAACGTTGAATAAAAATGTCAACAAAGAGCAAAAATAGATTAAATGTGCAGAATAAACTACCAGAAAGGACAAAATCCAGGCATCGAGGGAAGCTTTATCAGTGGGAAAAAAAAAAAAAAGAAGATTTATCACTGTACCACTTTTAAACACCAAAATCAGAATATAAGAAATGTGTTTATTGGCTTGATTTAAATCATCTAACACCAAAATACATTTTCCATTTTTTTACGACCCCAGAATTCCCATAACCAAACATTTTTTTTCCCTAAGTGTTTCCTAATTTGTAACTGGCTGCTGATGAGAAACCGGAGCTGAAGTAACCGTGCTCTGTTTATCTTGGTAGCAGTTACTGTTATGCTTTCTTGGTCCACAGATGTCTCTTTTTAACTCATGTTGGAGCTTCCAACATTCCACTGAGTCACGGCACTAACAGACAGAAAGACAAAGGCTTGTTGACAAGCAGCATCAAGAGTCAGCTCGATACTGATACTGTATTTTATGCTTCTTCCGTTGAAGCATCTGGAAGGCTTTAAAATTTGTATGTCTATGAGTTTGTGTGTTTTTCTCATGTTCACGTGGAATTCTGTTCTCTTTGGAAAGAGCACAAAAAGTCATATAATATGTAAAACATATATAAACAATTATACATTTGGTAACATTTATTTTGTTTTTAGATTTTTTTTCTTCATTTTGAGTAGATTTCAGAACCTCCGTCTGCTCCTTGTGTTTGTTCTGTAGCTGGCGGTTCTGAGGGCAGTGCCCAGAGGAATGTACGATGGCCCGGTGTCTGAGTACTCCATGTCCCGTGGTGGTACCCCCTCTGCCTCGGCACGCACCTCTCCCACCAAGCAGCCTGTCAGAAATCTGCACCAGTCTGGATTTAGTTTAGCAGGTCCCCCCGTAGCAGCCGGTGAGCCCAACTTTTTTATAGAACCATCTCTGTATCACCCTGTCCCTTTTTCTTTTTTGTTGTTGTTTCTGGTTTTCATTGGTTGACATTGTAAGTGTTGATATCAAAGTAGGATATGTTCAACTAAAATGTTCCCAAATCCCAGCCACTGCTTCATACTGTTGTCAGTTCAAATTACTGGGATTTGAAGCATGATTTTCTTTTCTATGACTCATTATTATAGTGCTTATTTGACAGTGGAGCGGACAAAGCAGGTCAATAATTTAAACATTAATAAGAGAACTTTAAAGTCAAAAATGTGCACTTTTTTGTGACCCTGTATTAAACTAATAAATGTAAAAAGTCAAATCCTTGGCCAAAGGAATGTAAGGTTGCACAGTAAAGATTCTGATTTAATGAGTGTTTTTGTTTGGTTTAAGTCATTCAGTGTGACTTTTTAACTCTTCATTTCCATTCAAAATGGTCAGCTGTATCTCCAGTCTAATCATAACAAATATAAATACTTACAAATTCCCTATTTTTATTTTATCTGTTTTTTATATTATACTTATATACTCAAAAAACAGATGCGTTGGATTTACTTAACTAAGTTACATCAAGTGGTTCCAATCAAGTAGGAAATGCAAAGCAAATTTCACATTTACTTTCAAAGAAAATGTGAAACTTGCTTTACATTTGGATTTTGTAAAGGAAATCGGAACCAGTTGACATAACTTAAGTAAATCCAACATGTTCGTACTAGCCAAAAATTTAGGCCAATAACTAATGATGAATGATACTTTATTAGTCCCATGAAAGGAAATTACAGTTTGGAACAACCCGTTCAAGAGATATAGACAAAACACAACAGACTGGGGGAACAGGTACCCCGGGTCCAGCAGCCGTGCAAGGCGCTACCCTTAAAAGTGAGTGTTTGAGTGTAATGAGTGTTTATAGCACAGCAGGTCAGCATACAACTAAAAGTATTATAGTTTCACGACAGACGTGTTTAAGAATAACCCATGAAGCATTTTTTCAAATTACTGTAAATTTGAAATGATAGTTGTGATACTATTTCAGGATTTCTGTATTTTTGTAGAGGGCTTAGGTCAGGTTTTTCATTGCTTCATCATCTAAAGCAACAGAGTCAATGAAATAGCTAAATAGGCCACTTCTTCAGGTCATCCCCTCATCCTATTATGTTGTCCTGTTTGATCTCTGTCAGATGTGATGTTCCCAAACTTTTTAATCCACAATGCTCAGAGAAACTGTGTTAACTCATACTGTTTGCACATAAACAAATGCCGGTTCGCACCGGAAATCTTAAACATAATTCACACAAGGCATTATGGGCACTAGGAATAAGGTGGATAAAAGTGACTCACAGAGTGTAAACTGAAAATGTTTTTGTTCTACTTAAAAACTTATTGTTTTTGTTTGATATGTTTAATCTGATCAAATAGAGTATTATCTCTAATGACCCCCACACCTCCCCATGTGGCGACCTCCCAAACAGAGATTTACAACTTATATACAATAAAACTGTTTTTCATGTCTGTTTGGAACACTTTGACCTTCAGTTAGAGCCTCTTCATTGGATTAAGCCACCATAAAACAATGTTATCCTGGCATTTGCACTAATTTGAAGTCAAGCTTGATTCACTCAGGGGCCTTTAGTCCAGGCATCTGGACACGGTTTGATTGGACGGCCTGTGTGATGTGAGATCTCATAACAGTGTCTTTGATAGACATCTGTTCCATTATGAGGAGTTGAGGAATAATTGTGTCCATATGTTAGGTCAACAATAAATGATCTTAGATTCAGAAAGCTAATGTTAGAAATTGTCATTTTCATAGCTGATTTGTCACTTTGAACAAAAAGTGTGTTTGGCTTTTTGCAGTGTAGTATCACTTATGATATCATGATGACAAAAAAAATGTGAGCTTTGCTGGAAAGAATTTTCAAACTTTGTTACTGTGTTCTTGCGTGCATACTCTCTGAATGACCCTGACTCCCGTCTATTTTAGTTTATATAGGGATACCACCTGCAGAGTAGATTTACTTGTCTGGAAAAAGAGGGGAGGGATGTTGGATCAGACACAATGTATCACACTCTGACATCATTCACTTTCCATGTATGTTCTCACTGTTAATTTGTTTGAACAGACATCTTGGCTGATTCTTTGGAATTTATTCCTTAAGTGAAGCTTCCACATTTTTTGAGAATGTTGCAGCAGTCACCACATTTGGTACATTTCCTAAATTATGTTGTCAGTGGGGAAAACCTGTAACGCTCTAAAAAAAAGTAATACAAGTGTTTAGAAATCATTTTTGTCCTGTAATAGAAATAAACCTTTACGCTATTCATCCATCCAATATTACTGCTGACCAACATGTCAAATAACAAATGACTAGTTTATCTTTTGATTTTTCCCAACATCAATCAAACACATTGCCTTTTTTTATTTTTCTGCATTTCATTTGTTCTTTCTGTGCTGTTTTGTCCTCTTTTCTTCTAACATTGTTCACCTTTTTCTCCTTTCTACTATTTCTAGGACCTCCAACTCCAGACGACGTCCCCATTAGGCCTGCAGGTCGTCGTATTGTAGTGCCCCCTGGTGGCCGCTCCAACATCACGTCTCTCAGTTAAATGACAGAATTCAGAGGATGCTCCCACAAAACAACATCCAGACTGCAAGATGGAGTGTGGGAGGGGAAATGAGGAGGGGAGGAAAGAAAGAAGTGAGGCGGAGAGGACCCTGATTAGTTCAAAGTTTAAAGAAAAAAAAAAAAAAAGAAAAACACTGAATCCTCATGCCTTACCTGTCACTACTTTACTATGCTCAAATGAGAATTGTGTCCCTTTTTTCTGGAGGGCATCAAAGAAGTTAGAAATTGCCACCAAAGCGCATCCCTCATGATCAGTGTTAGCCTCACTTCTTCACAGTGCAGAGTTTACAAAACCATGCAGGGAAACATCTTGTGGTTTTTGGAAAATATAAATAAATATAAAATCTGGCATCATCACAATGTACCAATAACAACAACAACAAAAATAGTGTTTTAAAGGAAAATAGGTACTTATTTTTCTCAAAATGATGCTATTCTTCTTTTACCCTGCTTGGCTTTCAGTATCGACCCTTTTTTCAGTCGCCTGCTTTTTCCATAATCAGCAAAATCAACAGTAATAGATCCCACATTAGCTATGTCTCATCATGCAGTACCATTGATTAGCACTAGGTGGTGTTGTATATATGATAGGTGTAATGTAGCTTCGTGAATGATGTTCCAGCCTGTTTGGGTGTATTAGAGCAGGCAGAATACTTTTCTCACCTCTGACAGCGGAGAGTGCTGCTGGACATGGACCTGCATGGGCCACATTATTATGGGCGACCTGTTCCATGCTCCGCCTCCTCCTCAGAAGTGTTTGATAAAAATAAAATAAAAAACATTTTCATGACATACTGTATTGATTCTCAATGTTTAAAATGACAAAAAAGGAAGTTCTGCTTAAGAAAAAAGAATGAAAAAAAAGATGAAATATTAGAAGTGATTTTACTATTCCGTTCCAAACTATTTCTGTCAGTTTTATTTTTTGCTCTCCATTGTTGCAGTGTAAACAAAAAAAATTAAAAAAAATGTGAAACTATTATTTGCTTCTAGTATATTGGCTGCTTCTGTAATTCTGCAATCATATCGACACAAAGAAAATAAAAAAATTGGTGGACAACACATAAGAAGCAGGAATTAACTGTTCTTTGTAGCAACTTGTAATGAAAAGCCTTGCAGACGCAATGACCTTATTAAAGAATAAAACTTGCTTTCAGATAATGGTGCTTTACCTTCAGCTTTACATTTTTCTTTTATTCTGAGCCATCCGGGCTCCCATTTTAAGACAAGTTGAAGGACATCACTCTCTTGGCATTCCAATACATTCAATATCAGCCTAATCAGGGATAGTACTACAGCTTATTATATTTGGATTGCAGTGCAGTTTTCAATTTTTTTTCCCTCTTGGGGGTATTTTTGAAGGAGACACTTTTTAATTTGGCAGACTGAGGCAGTGATATTTTGTTGTATTTATGTTAGTTTGAGAACCTTTGTTACTGTTTTTGTTTCCTTTTAAATCAAAACCCTGAGATGACAGGTCAAAACTTAAGAAGTGGTAGTATCATTTGTTTCCTGAATAAACAAGTTGCAACTGATGTCTCTTGTGTGGTATTTTTATTACAAGTCTGCACAATGACATTTGACAATATGAACAAATACATTTGCTCTTCAACAGATTCTTATTAGACAAAAATATCCATACTGTGCATCCAATATGAATTTTTAATTATCCTGCTTTATATTTAGTTTAATAATTACATTTATTATAAAATAATACAATCAATGTGTATTTTACATCCATTTTCTTACATCTTATACATGTATTTGGAATCAGTTCCTGCTAGACAGAATGTGAAGCATTAATCAAGTGAAAAGCCAATTCCCAGTCAAGCCATTAATGTGGGGAAGTGCTGACTCTGCTATATCTGCTGTGAAGGAAAGATAAGGACTGTACCTTCTAGAAGGCCTGAGGCAGTTCTCATACAGTGACTTAAATTGTTAGGAATTCCATATTTACATGGACTATTAAATTATGTTACAAATTTGGCTTTTTCATTCATTTATGTTTTTGAATAATGTGTCTAGTTAAGCAAAATCTTAACTAGAAATCCTTAAATGTAAAACAAACAGACATATTTCTAACATAATCCCCCCACTAAGGGACGTCTCCTGACATCCCAATAACTAACCGGGCAGGTGGTGGGGGAAAACAGGTTGGAGGGAAGGAAACAACAAACAGTCCAAAACGGACCCACAGTTCAGGTGGATGTCCCGGGGCCCAGCCGTGGTGAAAGAGAAGCTTAGGAGGTCGACCAGGGGTCCGACCAAGGCGAAGGAGAGGCTCTGCTGGGGGGCCCGAGGGCCCGCTGTGCCGATGGCGGAGCTCTAGTGGGTGGCCCGAAGGCCAGCTGTGTCGATGGTGGAGCTCTAGTGGGCAGCCCGGGGCCCGGCCGTGTTGAAGGCGGAGCTCTGGAGGGTGGCCCAGAGCCCGGCCGCGGAGGAGAAGAATCTCTGGAGGTGCAGACTCAGGTTCAGAAAACCCAGGAATGATGGCCAGCGTGGAACCAGGAGACTCGATGGCCAGCATGGACTTGGGACCAGAGGCCGGCGTGGACCCAGGAAACTCAGAGGCTGGCGTGGACCCAGGAAACTCAGAGGCTGGCGTGGACCCAGGAACCTCAGAGGCCGGCGTGGATCCAGTAAACTCATCCACAAGTCTGCTGACCTGCTCCAAGATCTCCCTGACCTCCTCAGTAGATAGATGGGACACATCTGATTTATGGAACGAAGAAGACTGACAAGCAGCTGGAGACCAGGGGGGTTGTGGAGGTGGACAGGAGGCCGAAGGACGATGGAGCGCTGGACAGTGTTGCTCTGTGGCCACATCTCCCATCTGGATCCCACTCCACTGGATAACAGGTGACTCCATCCTCACCTTCTCTCTCTCCCTCTGAGCTGTCCTTTCTGCCTCTCTGGCCAGAAATGTCAAGAGGTGTATTTGTCTGCTGGGTCTCTTTTGAGTTCGGCATTCTGTCATGGTTTATGGTATTTTGACCCAAGGTGCAGACAAACAACTCTCGGCACGGATCTTCAGAAAATAAATTTATTTTAATAAAGGCTGTCGAGGCAGCAAACTACAAAACAGAGCTTGTGGGGAACAGACACAAGCAAAACCGAGCCACAACTGACACCAAAAGTGTACAATGCCGAACTGAGGAACCAACCGACCAACAGAAAATACAAAGACAAACTGATTAACCTAAAATGCCCAACACCTGTGCAGAGCAACTGAGATCAGGTGGAGGTGGGTGTGGCAGAACAGAAACAGCAGAGCAGCAAGAAACAGAGAACACAACCAAAACCCAAATCTTAACTAAAAATCCTTAAATGTAAAACAAACAGGCACAATTCTAACAGTGTTAGTTCCTAGTAAGGCTCATTTTACTGATTATAGAGCTAGTCAATTACCACTAGAGGGGAGCATTACATTAGGCTGCCAGGCAAACTTTAATAAAAAACAAAAATACCACCTGGCTACGCCCAATCTTTCATTTGGGCAGGTCTGCTTCACTTCAAACTCAGGTCCTGTACCAGAGGTCTGGAAGCTTGAGGGGGTCTGCACAGTATTTTAGCTCTTCTGCACAGAGATCTCTGAGGTTGTTCCTGGGATCTGTTACCAAAAAGAAGTATACTTTAAATACATGTCATACAGTAAACTAAAGTATATAAAAATGTATTTTCCTAAGTGTACTTTTGTTTACCAAGTACACTGATATAAGTGTACTAGCAGTTTACTAACCAGTACTTCTTGGAACTAAATTGGAGCACTTAAAGTTTATGAAACTATACTCAAAAGCATACTGAAAGTACTCTTCTATATACTATTAGTTTAGCAGTAAACTTAGTGACATTTTCTAGTTCACTATTTAGTGTATCAAAATACCTTTTCCATCCATCTATTATCTTACAGTATATACCCGCTTCTTCCTTTCAGGATCACTGTGCGAGGGGCGGGGGTCACCTTGGATGGGTTGCAAGTTCATCACAGAGACACATGGGCAAACTACCACCTAGGAACAATTTAGGGTTACCAATTAACTAACAATCAACCTCCCTACATTTATAGTGAAAAATATTGGGAAAATGTAGCCAAAAAAGATTCAGGTATTTTATTTGGCTCCACCAAACAGTTCCAGTCAAATTAAAACTCACTCTGACCTTGGCATGCAGTGCATAGAATAGTCCACTGAGTTATTGTGTAAATTGTTCAAATGTCCATTGTCTTCATTGCAGCTGCTTGCTTGAAGTTTTCATTGATGCATTTGTTCCAAAAACTGACAAGAAATGATTTTAAAACAGGACATCTTGAAATATACTACAAATAAACCACATGTGTGAAAATGTACTTTCAGTGTACTACTACTTAAGTTTATCTTGGCCATAAGTATAGAATAAGTATATTTAGATTTTTAGTATATTTTTAGCACAAGCCAAATATAGTGTGATTGATTTGGTTAAGTGTATCTCAGATAAGTACCTAAAAAGTAAACTGGAAGTATACTCTTTTTTTATTTAGTTTAAAATTAGTATACTTAAAGGATACTTGCATATACTACTTTTTAGTAAGGGGAGCCACTGTTTCAGTTTAGGCATCCACCAATGGCTCTGATCACTATTACTAGATGCCTTGACCCTCCATAACGTCTTTCTTTTCTCTATTTTTTATTTTTTTTGCTTTCGAGTTTTGATGTCAGTGGCGTCTGTCTCCTTTAGTCAGAATATTTTACAAGCTGGGTATCTGATGACTGGCACCGTCTGTGTTTATATAGCTTGGCTTTAGTTTTTGCTACTCAGCTGGCTCTTCAGGACCTGTCCTACTTTTTTTGTAGGTAGTTGGTTGTGGCTAACTTTCTTGAGGCCTCATCATGGCTGCCATTTGCCTGTGGAATTCCAAAGAATTTGTAGTTGTCCTGGAAAATCTGCAGCGTTGCTTTCAGGTACGACTCCCCCTCACCTTGCCTCTCTTGGATACCATTAGACTGCATTTATCCTGTTTGAATAACATTCCAATGCCCTTGCTGCATATCTTGGTGAGGTGCACCATCGAGTCAATGTCTTGCTCATATACAGCTTGATATCATCCATGTAGAGGAGGTGACTGATGCCTGTTCCACTTTAACCATAGCCACCTTTTGGCAAATAAACTTTTTTAGACTTAGACATATTTTTCCTCCTGCGCCATTCAGCGCATTGGGTGGCATAACGTCTCCATTGGGGTTGATCTCTTGCGACCACTTTGGCCTTGTCTGGGCAGATATCTAGGGCCTTGAGGTCTTTGTGGAAGGTACGGCATCAATTCAGTCGGGGACGTCGGGGGCAAATAAAACCAAACAACATGTTTCCAAAAAAGAAATTTATTTTTTAAGGCACACCTTTTAATGATTTCAGTTTCATCACATTTGATTACAGTAAACACACAATGACAACAAAACATGAAAAGATTCACAGATGTAGAAAATCTGTTCTCCAACTAAATTGTGTGGACTTTTAACTAACATACCCCTGGCCTAAATACTATTTGTCAGTGAGTGTTTTCAAATTTGCCAATAAAATATCTCAGAATATTCAACTATTAATAGTTTTAATATTATACAATAACTCCACACAGTTTTGTTTTTATATAAAACTGTTTTTCAGCAACCACTTTCATTATTCACACAAGGTATACTAAATTTTCTGTTCAACCCTCTCAGTTATGTCCTACAACCTACACAGGGTGCCACCTATGAATTTGAAACTACACTGGTGACAACAACAGCAACACAAAAGTAGGTCAAAACATTGTACAAGTTTTTAACAGGAATAAAAGTCAACACTAATAAATTTAGAGAATTAAACAGAATATCAGTGTAATTACAAGAGATCACAGGCTTGAAAGGATTGGTTTATATTGCCAGTATATAAAACCAAGGTCAGTAGAGGAGTGATGAGTCATCAGTAGAAATCACATTTGAAATAAGTGAATGAAAAACACTTGGTTTTCACAATGTTCACATACAGAAATAAGATTTGTGTCATGTTGACAGAATAAGGCATCCCTCTGCAACCTTCAGAGGCAAGAGATTTTTTTCTTTAAGTCCTAACAAGACAAACGGGTGTTACTTTGCCTCACAGATATGTGATGAAGAAGAATTTTACATTACATCTAAATGAAATACCAGACTGATAATAGCCATCATGTAGTAGATTTCAAATAATTTGATTGGTTATATCCAACACATTTGTGACAAAAACTAATTTCAAAACAGACAATATACTATATAAAAAGGGTACAGTAATCAATCCACATCAATGAGAGAAACAATATAAAATCAGTCACACTTTTGTTTTTGTGTGCTTTTTTTTTTTTGAACAAATGCTACAAGTTATGAAGAAGCTTTCGCAAAATGGGATCCAGTGCAGACCACAAATATCTACGGTACTTTTTTTTTTTCTATCTGAAGCCTCGATTATTCATTTGCAGGCAAAAGATAAATTCAAGATGCCTTTGTGTTTCACTTTTAATCAGTAACCTAAATGAAGACATTATCTTTCCTGCTTTGTCTATGAATTAAAGCCACACCTTTGTAACACACCATATAAACATCTGAATGTGAGAATAAAAGTCAATTTTCATTCTAAATCCAGCTTTTTGTAGGTATGTGTAGAACTTAGTAGTCAACTTGAAACTGTACACAAATCAGTAAAGCAGCTTTTGTCTCTACCTGCATCAGACAAAACTATGGCATGGTATAAAATGCTACAGATCTACTATTAGTGTTAGCTTAGCATCATGATCACTACAGTCATTTATCTAACAGAGCCATCCATGTTCAAGCTTATAGTTCAGTTCTATAAACTGAGATAAATCAAGGGTTTCTGTCTAGAAAAGAGAAATTAGTTTTAATTAGTTTTAATCTTTCTACTCCTGACATGCTTAACCTATTTTATATAGGTACATCACATTACTATCTATCCAACTGGTTGTCAGTATGTTACCAGTCTAGCTAGTTTTCATGTAGTAGCAGTGGATAATCATACAAATAATCCCAATTAATCCGAAAATTTCAGTTTGATCAGGTCTTAGAAGCAGGTGTTCTTGTTGTCTTTTAGCAAAAGTTTCTTCTTGTTTCAGCCCACAGTAGAGGCTGAGCTGACATAAGAGCACCAGAGGGATGCAAGAGAGCATGATATGAGTGACA
The DNA here is from genome assembly GCA_031762555.1 of Cynodonichthys magdalenae. Classification (NCBI taxonomy): domain Eukaryota; kingdom Metazoa; phylum Chordata; class Actinopteri; order Cyprinodontiformes; family Rivulidae; genus Cynodonichthys; species Cynodonichthys magdalenae. The sequence continues at coordinate 6,635,580 of JARVJO010000082.1, forward strand.
GTCCACTTAGAATCAATCGTTTTGGTGACAGCGCAGTAAAGATCCAACTTCTGACATGGCTGCTGCAACGGGAGTCCTTTTCAACTCTAGAGTATCTTGCAGCTTTTTTTTTTTTTGAGTGAGTGAGTGCTGATAAACAAGTGCATACAGTGCTGTTTTTGTGTATTTACAGACTACTTTAGAAGTGCAGCGACATAGAAAAGCAGTCGTGTGTGCATATGCTAATTGAGCAGTTTGTTTCTGTGGGCGATTTACCGATTGGTAGGCGAGTGCAGGTAATGAGGTGGGGATGAGGCTTATCCTGATAAATAAGCAGCTGGCTCAACGTTGTTGTTCTGTCCGTCTTCTATCACCTTGTTCTTCTCGCTTGTGGACAGCTCCGGAGAATCTGTGACTGTTTTTTTTGACCTGGTGGAGGAAGAACGAGCTTTAAATGTTACAGTACAGAAAGTACACTTTTCACAATAATACTAATCAATTTAACAAAAACAAAACTAAGGGAAATAACAGTTTTGCCTTCTTTAAAGTGCCCGTGACATCAATTTTTTTGTAATAAATATGAAAGCATTTTTGGAACAATAACTCTTATATTGCAAAAAAATAAACTCACAGCTGAGATGAACAGTTGTTGATATATTTGCATGTGAAGTAGCAGGAAGTGATGACAAAGGGGAATGTTTGCATTTAAACAAAGTATTGCTACAATGGCTAACAACACAGACTCTAGAGAAAAATATGATGTTTATTTAGACTGTTTTTAGTCATTATCAGAGAGATAATAATCTTTCAAATAATATTGTTTTATTGAACAAAGATCAGGGAGTTTCTATTCTTAAAAAGTTCCCCTTTGATGTCACTTCCTGTTTCACATTGGCTGAGCCAAGTTCAAAAGAAAATATGCCAGTTGTGTGCTGTGTGTGTGGACGGGTTTTTCCTACAACATGGGGAAAATTTCCCCCAAAAAAGCAGCCTAGTGGGGACTGAAGTGAATCGTGGGGACCAAATGCAAGTTACGGGTGGGGTGTTAGGTTTAGAACCAAGGGTTAGGTTAGTTTTAGGGTCAGGTAGGTTCCTGTGAATTTAGAAGAATTTTAGGGTAAATGGTCAGGGTTAGGCTATAAAGTCCCCACAAGGTTCAGAAACTAACATGTGTGTGTGGGTGTGTGTGTGTGTGTG
>JARVJO010000082.1:6636765-6654944 GCA_031762555.1 Cynodonichthys magdalenae
CCCCAAACGCCCAAGAACAGCAGAAGTACATTTACTATTAAAATATTTACATTTGTTTTAAAAAACCCTCTTAAATGTAATTTTCAGACCACTGACAAAATATGTTGCTTCAGATAAATGCTCTCCTGCCATCTATCTCACAACAAAGAAGTAGAGGTTAGAGGTTGTAGTGCAGATCTACTTACTTTTCTCTGTTAAAGACAATGAAGTCTCTCTGGACGTTGTCCAAACGCTGCTGCAACTGTCCATTCTTAGGAAGACACAAAAGCAGAATAAGATCAGTGACAAAGCAAATCTTTTTAACAGTTGTATCAAAGAAGCAAAAAAAAAATCTGGATAAGGCAGTATCTATTCCATTTGTCTGCTTCAAAGTTGGCTACATTATCATGTGTGTCTACTGCTCATAATATTGATTGCAGATACATTTCTTCTTTCAAAATTTCCTTCTTTTAATAGATGAGGACATAACCAAATATTGGACGAGACTTGTGCTCCGACTTTTCCACCTGCTTTACATATTCGGCCCAATTCAACATGTTTCAGAACTAACTCTACTGTTAAGCGTTCATGCACATCATCAATATCAAACTTTCCTCTGAGGAAATGTGTGTGTCAGACAAAAGAATGTGAAAAAAAAGGGCCCCAAACTGAATGTCAAATACAAACTTTAACCCTTAACAAATGTCAAATCACTCCTTGAAAGGTCCTAACTTCATAGGATTTACCAAACTTTTTGATTACTGGAGCATCCAAGGACACGGAGCACCCATCCTCAATAAAATGATCAAACATGTATCCCCACGTTGGCAAAGTCCTATTAAAACTCAGACAAATCAACCCTTAAATCTGAGAAATGGTTCATTTCTAGAACAGAGCTGTGAGTCTGGAGGGATTCAGTCATGTCTACTCATTGAGTACACTGTGCTACTTCACCCTTTTATTATATGACTCTTCCATTAGAATTGAAAAAGAGTACTAAACATTGACAGATGTATGGATTGGACAGAGAAAGAAGGTCAAAAAATTGAAGCTGCCAAAGTAAAAGTGTCTGGCCTCGCAGAGAGCTTTAGATGTTGGCAGTTTGTTTTTCTCTCTCCGTCCCTTTCACTCTTTCTTTATTGGATGCTTTTTAACAGACTGGTTAGAAACTAAATTAACTAAATGCTGGATTAAACTTCCCGTTTAATGTGACAAACCAAGAAAGAGTGCTCCACTGGATGGGAGCCCAACAGGGACATTTTTTGAAAGCCCATGTGTGAGCCAGCAGAGTTTCTGTCTGAGGTGGACATTTGTTGACTTGTAATGTGTGCAGCTGTTTGTTTAGGAATCATACTTTTATTACAAATATATTTACAGGACTCATGAGTCTCAGAAGGGATTTTGACTCAAATACAAACTGAGCAAACCAATAACTCGAGTTTGGCTCGGATGAAAGAAAATTAATCTTTTATTCCTTTGCTCATCCACAACAATCTCTGACTGTATTTTTAACCATAAACACATTTAACAAACACACTCTTAGCTCTCAACTTTCTTCCCCAGTGGTCCATTAATTAAAGTTCATTTGGCCCAGCTTTTATTTATTATTATTTATCTATTTATTTATTTAGCTGAAGGTTCTCATTCATTATTTAAAAAGAGACAACACTTGCGCAAGATTGTGGAAAAAACAAAAATCTTTAATTCTTTAATTTCTGCATTTTATATTTCTAACTGTTTTGTTTTTAGCCACATTACTAACATAATTGAGTGACTTCTCACATAAAATCAATACTATGATTTAACAGTGTTGCATCTTTGGTTTATATCGAACCTCTTTAGAAAAATGCTAAAAATATAATAATAACTTATATTTATAGGATTACAAAACCTCACAAAATGTAGAAACAATTTTAGAAAAGATCACTATAATAATCCATATGCAGATGCACCTAAAATATCTAAACACTAAATGGACACAAGCTAATATGACTTGAATGCAAAGTTTTGAATGCATTTTAAAATATCATGGTTAAACTTGGGGAAAGTTTAAATTACGCTGATCATTTTTTAAAAAAAGTGAGTGTTTGTGCTTCACATTGTGTGTAGTTTTGCTTGTAATCCAGCAGGGGGGGCTCTAATAACATTTTGAACAAAGCTCTTCTGAAACAACAAATCCTAAAAGTTTCTGTAAAGCTACATTTTAAACATTTAGGGTTTTATACAGGTGTGAATGAACAATATTAAATTAAGATTTATAGGTGATTTTGCACAAAACACGATGTGTTCCTTATCCTGCAACAGTGAAGCTGTAAAAATGTCACAAATAGGATTAACATGCTGCTTTTAAACTTATGTTTAAAATTTAGTCAGTAACTATTTGATGTCAACTGTGTCTGTTGGCAAAGTCTCTCATAAACTAATAGACACATTTTAACAAAGCTTTCATAAACTATATCACTGGATGCACACCTGCAACTGATTAGTTTTTGGAGCTAATTCAACTCAAAACCATCACAGCTAATCGACATTATTCCACACAAATATGGCAACAATTCTGTCAGTTTGACTGATACTGGGTAAAGATTTGACAAAGCTCAGTCATTTATGTGTGTTGTGTGGAAGCTTGCGTGACATTTCTCATCATAAGACAATTTATGCTTTTAATTCTAATTCTAAGTTTTTTTCAGTTATTCAATTGTTTTTGCAAAGTACAAAATAAATGTGAAGTTGATTTAAAGAAAGGTGTTGTAGCTGCTGTCTTGGTGAAAAGATTGAGTGCTTATTTATTTTCTTCTCAAAGCACGAGTTCAGTTTTCTGCTGCATAATACCGGTGATTTAATAGAGCTAATTTCATGGTACATAATGACCGTAGCCGCAAAACAGAGGGAAGAGGCAGAGAGATAAAACCTACTAAACAAAGAAAAACAGACGAGGAAGGGAACATTTAATTTGATGGGAAGAAGCAAGCATGACATGGAGAAAACATTGTTGAGGGATGCTCCGGACAAAGAAGAAAGGATGTAAAGGTGAAAATAAAAAACGAGAAAAAAGGAGGACTGTGCAGAAGGAATACAGAGCAGCTGCAAGGTAATGGGTAAAAGCACACTGGGAGAGGCATAAGGGCAACTTTCTTCATTCAATATTGATCTGATATGCTTCAGTGGTGTCATACAGACTTCTCCCTCTCTCTCAGCACAAACACTCTCCTTTATTTTTATTTTTTTTATTTTTGGCCTCTCTCTTGAATCCATCTATCACAAGTGGCCCCTCAGGCCCTTGGTAAATGGATATGTTAAACCTGTCCACAAACACAAACTGATATTTATAGGCAGCAAAGCAAGTATCCTCCGTGACTGACAGAAACAAATATCAGCAAACGCAGCAAAATATGATCAAAGAAAAAGATGTTTCACCACATCAGTTTGGAGAAGCTCCAAAAGCAGGGGGAGTTGCATGTGACTGCATTATCTTAGATTAAAATAGGAAGACCTAAATGTTATGGGATAATGTTAGTCAGCATATAATATATAAATAATCCTTGTTGTGCTTTAATGAGGTCAGAATGACTTCAAAGTTTCAGAACATTTGAGTCATTGTTCCTGTTAGACTGACCATTTCCTGCTATTTCATCTATTTTCATAACCATTGAACAAAACATTTCTCTGGAAGGCTGTTATTATTATTCCATTACAATAACAGATTTTCTTTTGGCCTGAATTCTCCATTGATGACACGTGTTGTGTATCTGCACTATGTCCACACAAAGCCCAGTCAGCACAAGCAGCTGTTAGTTTTCATAATATGAGACGCATTTTGGGCCAGTTTTGACTTCTCGGTGTTCTAGCTGTACCATCTACAGCAGTGGTTCCCAAAGTTGAGTTCGGCACACTTCTATGGGTCATGAAACATCAAGTGATGGGCCCCAGATGATTTCATGGTATCAATTTAAAGTCAAATATATTGTTAATGGAAAATTTTCACCATAATTGACCAAAAAAATTATTAAGAAAAGTAGTATCATAGTTATTAGATTTGTATATATATACATATGTGTGTGTGTTGTTATTATTCCCTTAATTTTAGCAAAGTTTGCATACCAGTAATATCTGGGGTCATAAGTTTTTGCAGCTTTTATATTGTGGGCCGGAAGTTAAAAAAATTTAAAACTATTATTCTAGAACATGTTTTTTTTTTCAGTTTTAAAAAGACATTATAACTAATGAAGAACATCATTATATTACAAGGTACATTTGTACGTATCCACTTGTGTTCATGGTTGATTTGATTTTTTTTATTTAAATAGGTAAATTACAATGTTTGGGTTTGGACAAAAGCCTTTATCATAGCACTTTTGTTTACCTTTTTATTAATTTTGGTAAATATGCTTTTCCCAACATAAAACAATGCTAAGATGGTAAATTTTGTCTATTATCCAAAAAAAAAAAAATCATAGCCTGAAATTGCTATTCCTGTTTGCTAATTAGACTTAAAAAAAACAGATCAACACAAATGTAAATATCACTTACCATACCAATGCTTCACAGAAAAACATAAACAAAAAAAAAAACAATTACCTGTGGAGACCCATCTGAGCCTTGCTCTCTGGTCTTTCTAGCAAGTCTTTTCTTCTTTTTGTGTAGTGGTTTGGACTCCAGGATCATTTCCTCCAATTCAAACGTGGGGTCACAGTTTAGTCTCCGCCTCTTTAAAGAAAACATACACACATATAAATATAAAATCAAATGGAGATTCTAATGAAAAAAAATACTTTCTGCTCCATTTCTTCATGTATGTGACGTATTTATGACCAGTGTCCACTTCAACGGTTCATTTTACAATATGTTATGGAATAAATAACATATAATAAAATAAAAAACAGTATTTTTAAAGTACAATAATTTATAGGAACCAATAAAAAATACTTTATGCTTAAATGTATTGGTGAATTGATTCTCTATTACGTCTACTGTGTCACTCTTACCAGAAAAGAAAACCCATTGCTCTAAATGTCCATTTACAAGTTGTTTGACTAATTACCCAAAGCAATATAAATCAATTTTCTTTGTACGGCGGGCTCTGAGAATGATAATGACGTCATATTATCTGAACACCTTTGTAATGCTTGAGGATTGTTTTGCTGCAAAGTTATTCTCTCTGAAAGTATTTGTATAAAACTGGGTAAAATTAAACTTTATATTAAAATATTTAATATTGTAGACCAGGGAAAGGCAATTGGTGGCACGTGGGCCACATCTGGCCTGCGAGTGACTTACGTTTGGCCCACCATGGCGGGATTTATTTATTTTTTTATTTCAAGGCAAACCTGTGTGTTTAGTCTACTTAGAGACACTGTCTGTCATGAAGGATTTTAATATAATTTAATATAATATTTACTGAAGACACAAGTACATAAACAACAGCAACATCTAAACCACAACTAAGCAAAAGTCAGCACTCACAGCGTCTTATGGCGTTATACTTCAACTTGTTAAAGTAAGTGTTTATTTTTGTTCGCTTCAAACGCTTTGCATTCACATTTAACAACAGTAACTACACTAATGCTGTACTGCAAGTTGGTTTAGTTTGTAGACTTAGCAGACTTTAGTCACATATGCCCAGTTACAAGCTGCATATGTAAATAAATGTGTGAAAGCCTGACTGCTGGACATTTCACATCGGTTTGCTAGCCAAGCAGCTTGACGTCCTGTGTAATAACATTACAGAAGAACCATCTCAACCCAGTCCGTGACCACCCGCAGCTGCTAGATATTCTGATGGTTTCTCCAAATGTGTCTGCACCTAAAAGACATAGTTGCAGTGTTTTGTGCTGATCTGGATACAATCTGTCAGGGTGGATGTGCTTCAAACATCAAACAACATACCACCAACACTCCTTACAACGTGCAAAGTCATTGTAATTTCAGTGTATTTAAAAAGAATAGAACGATTTCAGTTTATTTCGAATGCTGCAATTTGGCCAAATCAGCATGTGCGCCGAGTATAGTAGGTGGTTTTAAATAAAGCCAGTGTTTATGCTCGGTAGGAGATCCAACTCACCCTAGAAGAGGGTGGTGTTTTCATGCTTGATGGTTAAAAGATTTGATAAGGACTGGGTTGGTCTGGCTATATTTTTCTGTACCAACATATCTGCCACCCTAAGGCAAAGAATATTGTTGGGGTACTGTAAATATGAGGATTACAAATAAAGGGGGACTTTGACTCACAATGCTTTATGATAATATTGTAATTAACAGAACGATATTAATACACCAGCAGTGCTGTTAAAAATGTTGTCTTATGTATGAAATTCTTTGTTTTAAGGGGAATAAATAGACAGATGTTTAGCAGGATATTCATTTGTCATGGCTGCAACTATCGTATCCCATCATCAGATACATTTTGTTTAGAAGTCTGACATTAAGGGCAGCAGGTGATATTTATTCCTTAAAGTAACTGTCATTGAATCTATTGATGTCAACATTTTATTGTGAAGAAAAATAAAAACTCACATTCGGAATAAAGCCTGGAGAAAGCTGTTTGCTAAGAACAGCATCCCAGTTTACATCTGACATGTAATCCAAGTCCTGGAGCTCTGCGAAACAAGAGATGCGCTTCTGGACATCTATGCACAGCAGCTGAGCGAGAGGAAAAGATTAAAGTACAAAATGAGTGTTTTTATAGTGGCACAGATGAGAAGTTGGAAGCAGAGTCCCACCGAGACGCAAGCATGTGTTTGCCCTTAAGCATGAGTCTGAGGAGGAGGAGACAGGGACACAGGAGGTGGTGGGGATGACGATACAGAAAAAGGAGCACAAAATAAAGAGTGATGGAGGGAGGAGACGAACGATGAAAGGGAGAAAATAATATGCATTTAGAAGGCAAATGATGAGAATTCAGTGGGTTGTGAGGCCTGAAAGCAATGAAGGACGAATATATTGGGCATGGGATTCTGCCCTTTCACTCTCACTTTCTTTGTACCCCCCCAACCAAAAACACACACACTCACACACACATTAACACATGCAGCTTAGAATACCAATGAGCTCAGAAGAGTCTGGGCACGAAGCAATGCAACAGTTTGACTGCAGTGCATTTCTGGCACAAAAACAAAATGTGAAAACAACAGCAGACTTTTTAGCTTTAAGTACGCTTTTTAGTAATAAGAACAGGTAACTTTAGACACATTGTTGACATTTAAAAACACAAGTTTATTGTATTAACGTGTGGTCCAGGGAGTGAACATGTGTGTTTGGAGAATCTTTAGAGCAATTATGGTTCTGTTGGATTTTGCAAGTCAAATTTGCAGTAAAATGCAAATGTTTGGGCAAACCTGATTATAAAAAAGTGTGTCAAGATAGTGTACCAGTATTTATTATACATAAGAAAGCCACTTATCAAACTGTCGATTAAAAATAATCACTCTAAAAATGGGCTGTTTGGATGTATTCTCCTATACCCTCAGCAATGACGGTTTCACCGTTGATTTTAGTTACGTGTAAATGTTTTGCATCGTCATTTATAAAGAAAAACTTTACCTTTCTGAGAAGAGACTTCATTTCCAACGACCAGGCTGTTGGATAAGTGGGATGAACCTTGTGGAACATCTGCAGAATCTCGTTAGATGGTGTATTAGATCTCATCACATATGGTCTCTGAAATAACAAGTAGAGAGCAACTTTTATTTAAATTGTGCACCGACTGGAGGATTTACTTATTTGGTCACTTATTCATTTTAAAGCATGTTCCAAGGTATATTCTACACTTGGTCCGTTCTATTAATTTTTTTTTCTTGCTCTTCGGGTTCTCCTTGTTCTCACCTTCTGTGGACCTATTTTCTGCACTGATGGAGACAAATGACAGGAAGGGGGACACGGGGAATAAGAGAGTCTTGTTGGAACAAACTCTCAGTTGCTATCTGGGTGTCTTTGGACTGGACAAAGTGATCCTTTGTGAAGATGCAAACAAAATACACAAACCACAGATACACACACACTTAAGGCTTTAAACAGTTTATCCAGCTCAGGTGTCCTGTTATAACCAGATGTATAAAGGTTTTACAATACAATTTCATCTTTTGTCAGACCCAGAACAGGAGCAAATATAGAGGGTCTTACAAGATGTTTCAGCTTGTAACACTCTCATACATATACGTTAAAGTTATTGGACGTTTTGCAAAGAAACCATAAATATGGATCATTACAGAACAATGTTTTGCAATGAAATCATATAAATTCACCATTTCTAGCATATGTTTTGCTAGTCTGGTGGAGCTGTGTTGGGGAACAGTAGGGGCGGGTGCTCTGTGGGGCAAGAGCTCATCTGCAGACTGAGCTCCAGGGAGGAGCTTTGGATAAATAGGCAGAGCTTTGTATGAGCGACTGTTTAGGATTTCTCAAACATGCACAAATGAGTCAAAGCAACACTTTGTGTATGATTTTTGATGAGGGAATGACATAACATGGTATAAAGCTCAAAAAATTGAAACTTGCACACACACACCCACACTCCCCCCTCCACTGCCTTTTAAGCATTATATATTTAAAGATATGCAAACAAAAAAAGTTGGAAAAGTTGGGAATTTGTGAACTGTGTTAAAATGTGAGAGCCAGAGAAATAAGCGTAGAAAACCCATAAAAGACCAAAAGAAAGTAGTGATAATGGCAAGTCTGAGAAACGGTGAGGGAGGCTTTCCAGAGCAGATAGAGAGGAAAAAAATACTTAAAAAAAAAAAAAAAGGGGGAGCCAAACAAAGCTGTGCTACTTTTAGTGAAAATATGAACCCCTCCTGAATAAACTTAGAAACCTTTGAAAACTAAGTGACACAAAACGCTTTGCGGGATCAGGCAGAGGACGAAAACGACAGAAGATTTAAGGAGAAGTAATGGAAGGTTTCGGGTTGGAATAAACTAGATCGCAGACTTCATTGAGCAGGAAGTCGCAGGTCAAACCAAGGACAGAATGCAAAGTGATTGACCAGAACCTTTGCATATATGAGGGGTGTGAGAAGACTGCATTAAAATGTAAATAAATGATCTTAGGACTCGTTAGGCCAGTTTCAAATGTCAGTCACAGTTATCGGGGAGGAGATTCTGCCACAGGAGTTTGACTCAATCACACATAATACTCTTTAATAGATAAGGGAAACTGAGGAGCAACCTTTTGCACTGTGTTTATTTCCATGACATCTGAATTAAACCCCTCCAGATGGGGCCGGCATGAAGTAAATATGCAATAACTTACAGCTTAATTCCAATTATGTGGTTCTTGAAATTATTTTGATTAAATTTCCCTATTCTCCTGCAGGTTTGTCTCACTCCTGTCACTGGATGCATAAACAGCTTATAATAAAAACAAAAAAAATAATTCTATTAAAATTTTCCTCTCTCTTTGTTTTGGAAAAGCGAGGACTTGCTGTGTGGCTGATTTCCTCCCGGCAGGACATTTCTAATACTCAAATGTGATACAGTTAACTCTTTGTTACCTGGCCTCTTAGTAGCTCATAGGCTGTGATGCCCAACGACCACCAGTCCACAGAGAAGGAGTAGCCGGGGTGGGATCCTTCAAATGTCTGAAATAACTCAGGAGCTGATGAACAGAAATATAGCACAACATAAATAATACCTAATGATTCTACATAGTCGTAAACCACTCTATCAAACTGGAATGAACTGCTCTGGAAGCACCTTGTTTGAATTTAAAGAGACAGCTTCAAAACAAGTTGATCTGAGACACACCTCAGAAATTAGGTGAAAGCGGGGCTTGTGGAGTTACAATAAGAAGGAATTCAGACCAAAGCATTGCAGTTCCAGTTTATATAAACCCCAATGATTTAAAGATGAAAAAGAAGGATTTAAAATCATGTTAAGTCTCCTTAGTAACTTGCAATAAATGTAATTGATCTGAATGAATAAAGCACTAATTTTACCAGTTTTAATGCTTATTAATGTTTTATGAGGTGTTTACAAATTCATGACTAACCTATTATTTAAAGTTTTAAAGTTCTGTATTTAAAGGGACCTCTTTTGTGAAGTGGCCCACATCTTTTCAAATTTTCGTTGGAAAGCAAGGCTTCAAAACTTCCTTCATCTTACCCATGTATGGTTTGGTGCCAGCGATGGATGTTGCCTTCAGGTCCTCCTTTACAATAGCTGCAATGTTGAAGTCTGTCAGATGGACGTGCCCTGTAGATGAAAGAGATTTTGTTATCACACCTCATACCAACACAAAGCCTACTTTTAATGCACCTTTCAAGTGTTCATTTGAATGCATCAATAAGTATTAATGTCAAAGTGTTTTTCTTGGGGAATTGAATCAGATCAAAGCTTACACATTTCTGGTTTCCTGTTTTGTCAGCAGCTTACAGGAGTGTTGGATTGGCAAAAAAAAAAAGTGGATCAAAGAATTTTTTGTCTACAAAACAGTGAAGTGAAAATGAAATAGGTCTATATTGATTAGTGTTTGATACTGTGATGTAGTTAAGCAACTTCAGTAGTTTTCAAAGTCATGCCATTGACCCGTGTCTCAATGTGCTGCCAGATGGCCCAGAGTCTTTGCTATGCTCACTGACCACACACACTAATAAGCTAAATGTGGTCTATATATGTGTGTGTGTCTGTTCCATAGTGACTCATACAGCATGAGTGTATTTGCTATAATGCTCGGATGAATGAGTTCTCTAACTCTACAAATACATATACAGTGAGATCACAGCAAGATTGTTGACTTAAATAACGAAGAGCTGTCAGAAGTAATCATCTCACAAAAGAAAACATCATTCTCCTTTCCGTTTTTAAAACTTTTTCTTGTCCTTTTATGCTTCCTTCCCTAATTTTCTGTCTGAACACATTAACAACAAGCCATAGCGAACTGGAACATTGGAAAGCAGGAAAACAAACAAAAAGTCCTGTAATGACTGTTTGCAAGAAGATTCAATTAAAACTCGCATTCGACTAGAAAAGACCTTAAGGACATTTTGTAACTCCTGGAATGTACTGTTCAGTGAAGGATGCACTAATTTGATCTTAACAAAGGGATAATTGAAAGAAAACCATTCCTGGATTTAGTTAAATAGAAATAGATAGTGCAGGCATCCATGCTTATGTGTATAAAAAAGGAAAACAACTTTCCTTGAGGATCACGTCATCCACAACTTCACATGCCAAAGTTTGAAACAAAGAGCTCACGCATTCTGTCAGAGTTCATATGTTGGGGATGTTAGCTACTTCCACATCCAATTTTATTTCAAAATCTGTAAGATTGATGAAACACTAAACACGCTTTTTCGTGGCAGCAGAGCTCACATGATGAAGGTATCTTTCTGTGAGACAAAATATTCAGCCTCACAGTAAAACCTAAAGAGGAGGTTTCATTAAAAAGAAAATTCATTAAAAGATGTCAACAACGGAAGACTCCATCCAGCCTTCCATGTTGGAGCCAGTCTGACCCAGAGCCAGAGGAGAATGAAGACCATGAAATTGTAGTCTGTACGTTCAGACCTTTTTTGGCAGTTCCATCACAAATACTGTGACATAATAGTTCAGAAAACATTATAAAAAAATAGAGAAAACTGAATGAAACTGAAAAATACTGAAACAGAATATAAAGGTGTCTATGCAGCACCTGGAGAGACTAAATTCAAATTTTCTGAACACCTAGACTCCAAGGACACAACAAAATGTATTTAATGGCTAAAAAGTTGGATTTTGAATGATATGTACCCTTTTAAACCAGACTGGTTTCCCTTGAGGAATAAAATGAATTTAAAAGGAGTGAGTGTAGCACACTTATGGACAAACACTTCTTGATCTTTGTTGGTGTTTGTTTGGGCATGGAAATAAAATAAGACCTGCATTTTCCATCACAATATTCTTGTGTCCTAGGAAATGTGCAAACAAGCTCACAGTGGATACCCTAACAGCACTTCTGAACCCTGCACCCAGACTCCTTGGGCTATGTTGTTTAATAAAGCAACCTCACTTGTGGATGAGTAAATTGTTTTTCTTTATATAAAGTGGCTCCCAGAGGGAATAAAAAGACTAAAGGTTCATAGAGCTTTCAGCTTTCTCACGTGCAGAAGCAAACAGCTCACTTCCTCCCTCTGATTCCTGCTGCAATTCAGAGTTCAATGAAAGTCTAACCAGTATAAAGATGAAAAATGTGTTTGCTGAGCTTCCAAGGACATACAGACCACAGGTTAGCATCTTTTGTCTTGTAGAAATCCGATTGTTTGACAAATCTGCTTTTCTGTCTTTTTAATTTCCCCTAATCTTTGTTCCTCTATCTCTCTCTGTCATTCTGTCTGTTCCTTTTTTCTTTCTTTGACAAATCTTTTTTAGAAATGTTTGCTCATCACTTTTCTTGTTTTTGTGGCTCTCCCTGTTTGAGTGACTCTATCTCCCCTGCAGCTTGCTTTATTTGACAGCAGGACTTTTATCCGACATATCCCCTAAGCTCCCTGAGCAGATGTCCAGTGTCCTCGAAAATCTCAGGACGTTTTTGAGTTTGTGCTTCTGGATGTGTGTGCATAATTTGGAAGATTATATATGGCAAAAGGTCCCAATTTTGGATACCAAGCTCAGATTTTATATATGATATGGATGCACAACACACTCATGTTTCAACATGCTCAAATCATTATGTCATCGTGCTGCCAGTGCAGTACAGACCTCTCCTGGCAGAATCTCTGGGTTGTTCAGGGGTGTTGCCCGGGGACATTTGCAGCAAATCTTCAAGTTTGTGATGTAAAAACCTTGACTTTTGGCTTGCTTCTAACAATTCTACAGATGTTGCATTGACTTGAGATTTGGGATGTTCACAGGTTCAGTCAAGACATTAGGCTCTGTCTTTTTCCTCCCCAGAAAATGTTGGTGATTTTATACAGTAAGTGGATGTGCTATGACTAAAAAAGTGCAGCAGCTGTTGTATGGCATGCTCCCACTTTTGTTTCAAAACATGACTGTAACCTTGAAAAGTTCATTCTCAAATTGTTTCAAAAGATTGGTTTTCTGCCTCCAGGTCTGTGTACGTTTTGGTCATTCGATTTTTATTTTAAAAACAGATTTAAAAAAAAACAGATGATTATTTTATTTTTGTTTTATTCTCCATTTTTACGTTTCATCATCTTGCTGTCATCACTTCTGCCTTTGCTTAAAAAAGCTTGGAATTGCCTTTAGCAGATTCACGTCTGTAGTTCTGTTCTAAAATATTGTAAGGTGTCCATGCTTTTGGTTAGTACACCATGAATCTGCATTCTGCACTGCCTCTGTTTGTTTCGGGCTTGTCTATGGTGAGACAGTGAGTCATAAGATGAAAAGTCTTTTTATCCCTCTTCATTTACATACTGATGAAAGATTTTACAGTCTATAATAATGCTGCCTTGATTTACAAATGCTCTCTTCTCCTCCTCCAACCCCCCCCCCCCCCCCACACACACACACACACACACAATGTTTTCTCTTTTCCCTTACCATATGTGCAATTTAATTTGTAAAATCATGACTAAGACCTATGATCAGAGCTACTCAATGATTCAGAGTGGAACTTTCACTTTCAGCAGAGAGGACTCGTGCTGAATATCACCCAGTCCTCCACGTTTCCATTACATCACTGAGTCTCATTAGAACCTATAGTTCAAAAAGATAAAGCCAGTCTAAATGACACACAGCTTCAACCACCTCTGACAGTTTGAAAGGGAAGTAAAAAATTTACGCGTGGATGCCTCTGTGATATTTTCTCTTCTCCAAATAATTGATGACATGAGATATTTCTTCTTTGTACTGTAAAGCGACCCGTCTCTGAGCACTTCAACATCTTTGATCTGAGTAAAAGCGATTCCAGACGTTGGAGCTTTGGAGGAATCTTCCATCAGAAACGTTTAAGTGTTTTGTTTGTTTGATTTTTAAATGTTTAGTCAAAGAAAGTAAATGTAACCCTACACTTTTGTTTCTATAAATGCACATACAATAACCTCTTAAAATTTGAAATACAATTTAAAAGCAATCTTACCATGCTCATCCAGTAGTATGTTGTCAGGCTTGATGTCTCTGAAATAGAAAACAGAGTGCATTGTGGTCAGTGACTGTGAACAATGTTTATTTGTAGTTAAAGCAGGATTCTTGGCTGATGTAGAAGATAAATACTATCAATGAAGATACTGTAAATAGTACAGTTAAATGTTTTAGGTAGTAATTAACAAAAACCTTGACTTGCACATCGTATTGCTGATAAAGCTTTGGTTTGAATCATGCTTCGTACGTTTCATATAAAAATAAATATCTAGGTTGTTGCTGTGATGTGTTCATTATCAAAGATGGTGCTTTAAATTTTCACTGACTTTCTCTATTTGGAAGTGTGGCCTGGGTGTCTGTTTGCTAACATGAATTTGGCTACCTGCTTTGAATAAGAGACAAAGTTGAAAGCCTTAAAACAGGGATCATGACTAAAAATCACATTTTCAAAACACCAAACTGTGAAAGTTTCCAAAAGAATAATATGAAATTTGTGTTAAACCATTTCCATTGACTGAATGGAAAACAAAAGAGGAAATACATCAGATCAAAATTTTACCATGTTTGTACAAGCCAGGTGTGTGAGGAAATAAATAAATGACAAATTTAGGGCAGAAATAGAAACAGCAGGCTACTTTGTGGAAGCTAAGAAACTTGAGAAGAGGAACAGGTGCTGACTGAGACTCTTAACCAAAGTCACAGTCTCTGCTGGAACTATTCATCACAGAGGAGCTGAAAGCAGATTAAAAGAGAGGAAATGAATTTTTAACTATTTCAGAGTGACACTGACTGAAGGTTACCATGTCATATGAAGCCAGTGTCCCCGAAGACAATCATTAACTTCAGAGAAGCATCCATGACCCTTTGATGTCCTTCTTTGTAAAGCACTTTTGTTCTCTTTTTCTATTATTTCCACTGATCATTATCTGCCTTTGACAAAGTCAGCTCCCATGGTTTACTACCATGACATAGTCAGGGGCATTTACACTATTTCCATGTATCACATGAGCTTACGCTTTTTTTATTCTGCCTTTTTCATCTTGAAGCTGCTTACAAACCGGATACAACCACACATGTAGATTTTTTAGAGAGTAATCTTCTGGTAAATATCATCCTCTCTAAACACAGTAATTATAAATACTCTTGTGTAACTATAAACTAAAATAAATACATGCATATCACCTGCCACCATTCATGTTAGACTTAAATCTGTTTATTTATATTGCTTGTAAAGCGTTCACACAATTCATTTTCCTTCTGTTCATTTTTTGGTACGTAACTTATTCTGCAATTTTTGTGCTATTTTAACATTTTACATATGAAAACATTTAGCTCCTTCAGGACATCCCAGCAATGACTTTTGGTACTTCAGCAATTTATACTTTTTGAGATATTTAATTTTTTAACCATGTTTTTCTTATTGAAAATTAATAGATCTGCCTTCAACATCCTGAAACCTTTCAAAATGTTCATAAATATTCACTGTAGTTTTTACATGTTATTCTGGTTCTGCTTTCTTAACTTCAAATTTCAGCTTCCTCCAGCTTCCATTTAGCTGATTTGAGCTTTTTTCTGCTGTCTTAGCCATCATCAATAGCTATCTGCTATTTCTCTGCTAATCTCAACTTTTTAAAAAAATATTCATTTTATTTAATTAAAAACAAAACAAAATTCAACACAATCACAATAATATTAAATTAAAAGGAGTAGAAAGAAGAAACAAATCTTATAACGTCTGCCCCCATTTAATGAATAGAAAAAAAAGTATACATATATATATATATATTATACACCTTTACATACATATACATAAATAAGGATTTCTCACCCTACTGATCAGCAAAATGAAAAGAAAAAGATAAATAAATAAATAAAAAAGATTACAATTACTCAAACAGCAGCTTGTATGAATGCCAATTATGTTTTCGTATTTTGTCAACAAATCAGATTTTACCATTCTTCTAAATAAATTAATCGAACCAGCATTTTTATAATCTCTAGCCAAGTTGTTCCACAACCTTATTCCTTGAACTGACGTACATCTCTCTTTCAAGTTTGTTCGTATTTTAGGTTTAACAAACATTTCAAATCATTTAAGATAATAAGTACTTTCCCTCTTAATGAAATTTGATTGAATATTCAAAGGTAATGTGTGTTTATGAGCTCTATATATAATTGCAATATCTTATAATCAACCAACTCATAAAATTTTAATAATTTCAATTGATGGAACAATATATTCGATGGGTGACTATAAAGTTTTCTGACTATAATTATTATGGCTCTTTTTTTGCAAAATAAAAATAGAATTTGTAAATGTTTTACATGCCTTCCCCCAGACTTCAACACAATAAATAAAATGTAGAACAATTATTGCATTGTATAATATAAACAGTACTTTATTGTTAAATAATTCCTTTACTTTATACAGTACTGCAATAGATTTTGCTACTTTTGTTCTTCAACAATTTACATGCAACTTCCAAGTCAAGTTTTCATCAATAATAACCCAAAAAACTTAATTTCACTGACTCTACAAATCTCAAAACCATCAACTTTAAATGAAACATCGACCGTTCTTTTTCTATTACTAAATATCATATAATTTGTTTTGTCTAAATTGTAGTGATAATTTATTAAGCTTAAACCAATTTTGTATTTTTACAAATTCCGTTTGTATCAACTTTCTTTGCTTCTTTCATATTCTTATGCTATTTTAAGCTTTTTAAGCTTCTTTCAGCTGATTTGTTCTAATTTTTGGTCTTTTCTGTGTTTTTAGCTAATTCAAGTTTTTATTTATCAAAATTATCCATTTTGCGATAATTTCAGTTTCTTACACCTTAATTCAGCAACCATGTACTCTTTTGGTTTCTTTGTAATAATTTCAGTTATTTTAGCTGCTTATCTTAGCTATTTTAAAACTAGTCTCAACAATTCAGCCTTATGGCCTTTTTCATTATACATTAAAATAAAACAAATTAATATTCTGTCCCTGGCATCTGTCTGTCCTCTTGTCTTTGTAACCTTGAAAACGAAGTCCTTTGAACTGATGAAACAATAATCAATATTCACAGCCTTTTCCAGGGTTCTTACATTACTCAGGATGGGAACGACATTCTTAATCAGTTTCTGTTGTGCCCTGATTTGCAATCTTGCACATAAAGTATATTAAGATTCTGTTGATGAACACTTCCTGTGTTGGATTAGGACTTTACAGCACACATTTTCTGGTAAAATAAATTGAACAAGTAAAATGCAGGTCTCTGGTGTACACATTTTAACAGTGCGAGCGAGTCCTTCCTCTAATTAAATATACTGCCCTGTAGGAATGTAGCAGTATTTAGCATATCAAAGGCAGCAGAAACCTGTGTGAGTACATTTGTTCTTGTGAAGACATGAACAACCTGTAGCACAGAACTTTGGGTGGATTGGCAGATCGACCAGTACAGGTGCTGGCGAGTTTGAGAAAGGTCAGCTGTGTAACCCTTAATTAGCTGACATTCCCCTCAAAGGATGGCACTAAGGGGAAGGGGAGGAAGAAGTGCCACTGCTAAAAAAGCAACAGCATAGATGAAAGAAAGGAGCCTCGCTCACTCCTAAAGGCCATGCTGTCATTGTGAAGCTAAGGGACCTGGAGGGGTTCAAACACCTGGCTAAAGAAATACAGCAAAACAAAAAAAATCTCATTGGCAAGTGGTTCATTGTATAAATCAGTCTGCCAAGCACCAAGAAAGGATGATTATGACTAATGGATTTATTCTAAAAATCATTATTAGCTTTACCGTGATCGCTTTACTTGATCAAAAAGTGACCCGATGAGCATTTTTAGGTGAAAAAGGCATAAAAATTAACTAAACTATACTTTGGCACCTAAACTAAAAATGTGTGAATTTGGTTTAAGTTAAAAGTTGGGCTATTCAACTATCTGGGCTGGCGTTGCCTGAGAATGGTTATGTGAAACAATAAGTATCTTGTACCTTTTAAATGTTTTTTTTTCTTTGTTGCATTAAATCATAAATTTCTATTTTAATCATTAAAAAACAATTCTTATATTAGATTATGTAAAAAGAATATACATACCTTATGCATGTATATATAAATAGCCTTGGTTTAGTGTATTGAACATAGTATATTTAATATACGTTTACCTTTAGCTAAAGATTAAATAGCAGCCCCCCCCCCCCGCGCCC
>JARVJO010000082.1:6670229-6699447 GCA_031762555.1 Cynodonichthys magdalenae
ATAATATAATTTTTTGATTTAAATTTACTTAACTCAGTTAAGTGGAACCAGTTGACATAACATGGTTAAGTAAATCCAACATTTGATTTCTTAGAGTGCACACGAGATTCAAGGATTTTTCAAACATGCATGAACAAGTCAAAGCAACACTCTGGGTATGTTTTTGATTCGAGAATGACATTATATGTAAAGTTCAAAACAATCCATTTTGCATAATGCCCCCTCCCTTCATCTTTTTAGAGTGTAGAATTGAACTATGTGTCTGGAAAATTCAGAATACTTCCTTTTATCAAGAACATTGTGGACAATCATGACCATCCTCTTCATGAGACTGTCATAGAAAAATAGATTGTCTTCAGTCGGAGGCTTCTTCAATTTGGTTGTAATGTAACAGATGCTACAGAATATCTTTCCTGCCCACAGCCATCACCATCTACAATAACTCTTTAGTTAAATGAGTTACAACAACATTTAATTTCCCTCTAGGATTCATAAAGTATTTTTGAATTTGAATTGAATTGAATTTTACGTACTTTTCTTATCAGTAAAATTTATTTTTTACCAAAGTCATTTTCTGTGAAGGTTTTTTTTTTTTATTTTACTTAGTTTTTTTAAGTACTTTATACACCTTTACATGTAGTTTAAACTCAATATCTTGTATCCTGCAGCTCCTCTACGTTCCAGCTTTGTGGTGACAAAGTAAGGGCCGACTAAAACTCCATCATCTTGGCTCAGACTCGATGCTCAGTGACCAAGAAGGAAGATTTTTTGCCACGTTGGAGAACTCTTCTCCTCTGGGACCTTTGCAGATAAACTGAATGTGGGAGGTGGGGTTTCTGCACTGGATGGATGAGGATTGATTGATTGAGCTGACTCCAAACTGTCTGCTAAGGCTCATATAATGCTGAGACCACGTAACCTTTAACTGCCAGAGGCCTCAGAATGCGGAAAGACTGTGAGATGCCTTTCCTCAGCAGGGAGGCACGTTAGACAAAGTGCTTCCCAAACAAAGAAAAACAAATATTTCTTTTGTTAATGTCAAACAAAATTTAAATGCAACATAAAAGTTAATATTGAAGTTTGTCAGAGGCTGATGAAAATCTGGAGTTTCACTGAATGTAAGCTTTTTCTGACACTAAATGAAAAACTGTATTTGTAATCAACAGGTTTAAATAATTTCCTACTTAAAATGCTTTTTGGATAAAAACAGTACCAAGAAATACTGTAAAATGTGGATAAAGGAAATAAAAATATTGAGTACAAAACTGGAAGAGTGAGCTTGGCATAGTCACAGAAAAGCACAGCTAAAACTATAAAGTAAAATAATTTTAAAAAAGCATAGTCACAGAAAAGCACTATAAAGTAAAATAATAACAAAAAAGTTCTTTGTTGTTTAAAGAATGAGCTACACAACAGCTGGTGTTTGCTGGACGAGAGCCACTTTATTCTTTCTATTAATCTTTTGATTTACTGCTTTCCCTTCCCATCCTCCATCTTTCTGTCTTTTGTTTTTAGCCAGTTTTTCATCCTCTCGTTCAGCCTACCACACTATCCAACGCACACACAACCTTAAACACAAATACTGTGTAAATACCTCTAACCCAGCAGAGTTAGTTAAGTTTGTGAAGGATCCACGAAGCTGCTGTCACAAGTGTTTACCAGACACAAACTGGACTTTATTGGCTTGGATTTTCTTGTCTGAGAAACACTAGCTTCTTTCAGGAAAACAAACAAAAAATGTTGATTTTAATCCAAAATCTGTTCAATCAAATGTTTTTTCTAGATGTATGATATATTATAAGAGTTAATTGATTTATTTTTATTTTGAGCTGAAGCAAAGGATTCCCATCATGTGAAAAATGCAGTTGATTGTGTTATCTTAAGAAACATGGGGAAACTAGACTGACATTGCTAATCTGTTGTTAAAACAAAGTTTCATCCTACCTGGACTTTGATTTTTTTTTATTTGTTTGTGCATTTTTTCATTGTAATTTCCCTTCTATTGTTTTGTTGGAATAAACTAGATAAGTTGCTTGAAGCTGGATATTTCTAAACTTAAAAACAGAAACCATCTATAAAAGGTGAAAACATTTCCTGCAGAAAAAAATATTTTTTTGTGTGTTTTTCCGAAAGTTCCACCCATTACAGTCAAACTGAGTGAACTTGTCTGAACCTTCTAAGTGGTTGTTCATTAAAACTACTTCTGCAAATATGTCTCAATCAGCATGCATCTGAAAATGAGTACAATGGTTTTATAGACTCCCTAGTGTGAGGTGGCAGAGTGGACTGCTCAGATTTGATTGGAGGCTGTGAACTGCCTTCATGTACTAAACAGCTGAAATTCAGACAAATGTTCACAGCAAGTGGTGTGCTTTATTTTCAAGTCCTGAACAGCGCACACCTTGCATCTGAGGTTCTTGTGAAAACCACAACCGAACAATGACTGAAGTGGCAGATACAGGCTTATTTATTTTATTTTGCAAAAAACAAAAGTCCAGACCAACAAGACACTACAGTGTTACTTGGGTGTGCACTAAAGGTTTGACAGTGATCTATTGCCTGATTTGTTCTATTAGGTTCAGTTTGTTTCATGATTTGTTGAGGTTTGCTTCTAACCTTGATGAACAGATTTTCATGTTTTTTTTTTTCGTGAAATGGATCATTTTGCACATTTTACTTAAAGTTAAATAAGTGTGATTTAGAAATAGTACAACTTTAGTTGAGCACCCCTAACAAACAATAACTGAGCTCTACGTGGTATTTCCTGCACAGAAACAGCATTCTAATAGGACCTTTTATAAAGACTGAAAAGTACTATGACTACTACTACTTTCTGACAGGGAATTCCATTATGGGAGACGTAGTTTATGGTCAATGCTGGCTTTAAAGCAGCTTATTTTGAAACAATAATACAGGGCTATTCAACTAAATTGCTCAGGTGGGCACAGCTACTCAAATCCAACAGCTCAGGGGCCAGACAAGTAGTATTATCTTTCACCTTTGAAATGTGTTTATTTTATTGCATAGAATCATAAATTTGAAGTTTACCATTGATGTAAAATCTATGGAGTTCTCTTAGTGATCATTGATGTGGGGAAGCTGCCCTGTCCCCCAAATTAGACTTAAACAGACTCATGGTAATCTGTGGTTGCTACTGGAGCAAAGCCACCACAAATATAGATGTATTTGTGCAGTAGCTATACACACTACTCTCTGGTTGTGATAAAGTTTGCACACACACAAACTGACATGTTGGCCTCTTTTAGGAGCCAACACTGTCCATGTTTATGGAGCCTATGTGAGGCTTAGTGGTTTGGAATTAACATCGCCAAAATAATCTGTTTGCTGCTCAAGTAAGAGTGGTCCAACCCATTCCTCAGCAGAAATTTTCACCGTAAACCCCAAAGATTATTCATATTTTGATTAAGAATACTTTTCTAAAACTAGATTGGTGCGAACCCCCACCCCAAAAAAAAACAGGTTTTTAAATAGTAATTAAAAGATTGGCTCATCTTTTTGCATGTTTTTTTCTGACCCGTGTGTCTGTTCAGAGTTGCACAACAAACTGAAAAGACACAAGTGTGAAATATACAAGGATGAGCTAATCGGGGATTATATTGTCAAATGAATATTTTTCAGCTACAGCCAGCTTAAAAAAAACAGAAAGACCATATTTAACATCTATTAGCAGCTGCTGCTTGTTGCCTCAAACAGCTTTTTGAGCCGAGAGCAGCAGTTGGACTTCAGATTAGCTCCTGTATATTATGTTGAAATAGTGCAGACGTTTCATTAGCCCTCCTGGCATCAAGCCTCGTCTCTCTGTGATGCGCTCACTTTCTCCCTCCCTTTTTTCTCAGCCCCCTGGTTCCCTATATGTTCATCCAACACTGTCTTTTTTTTTTTCTTCAATCACTATCTCTGCTCTGTCTCACATGCATTTCAATGTGACCTCTTGTTGCCCTCTAGGCACTCATTCTCACAGGAGAGCTGCCTGCATGAGGCGTTTTTAGATGCAGAGGCACCTCAGGCCACTCCAGTAATGGATGTTTTGGAGAAACCACAGGGGTTCACAAACTAATGGTAACATGTTCCCACAAAAAGTGTTGCTTTCCTCCTGTCAGAGGTAACAATTTTGTCTTGCAAGGTTACAGAGATGGATGGAATATTGCTGCAGGGGCTTCTATTTTAAAACTAAAGTAAATCTGGCTCGTATCGGAGAAAATTCAAAACATCTTCCTTATTTAAGTAGACTTCATATGTGTAGTAAATTCTGATAGTTTCATTAAAATTGGGCTATCGATACATGAGATATTTCACTAAAGCTTTGGACAAACACACATACAACTAAAACACAAAAATCTCACTGAATCATAGTAAAAACCACATCTAATTATGAAAAGCTCAGCACAAAGTTTTGCATCATTAAACATAAATCCTGCCAATATCTGCACACACCCACATCAGAGCACCTTGCAGAAATGGACTCCGCCAGCCAACCGTGCACACTGTCACATGTTGGATTGATGATGACAGAACACCCCCCCCCCCACACACACACCACGTTTTGATTGACACCTCCCATCAGATCATGCTCAACACAGTATGCATCACATCCAGAAAGCACGTTCATCTCTTGCTGAAAAAGGCACTGGAAAAGGTTTGTAAATAATATGTCATTGATGGCAAATTTTTATTTATTTATCATTTTATTTCATTTCAACAGGGGCTGCTCATTTTTACTTCTACTACTGTCACATTTGGCAATAACTGTGCTCGATTAGGATGTTTTCTTCTTCCTGCCACTCTGCCGTTCTGATCGTCTTGCATTTCACCTGGTCACCTTGACATCAAGCCAAATACTTGACATGCTGACAAACTGCTTTCAAGCATTCGGCACATTCTGCAGAGTTAAAAGTAAAACGAGGCCTCCTTATTGCCTGCAGCACTTGTGATATTGGAGTCTGCAGTTAAGCTCATCCTTGCTGACTGTATTTGGTGAAAACGTGTGGCCACTTCACAACACATCATGTTTGCTTCACGAAACCCTTTTATATTTTTATATCCGAGGATTCTTCGAGATTCTTAGAAATCCTCAGAAGGGTGCTCATCTTAGTATTTTTTTTGCAAAAGCGTTGCCTCTGTGGGACATTTTGGAATCACATTTTGGGATTCTAAAATAAACAAATGTGAGTAATTACAAATACCACAGACAGATTTGTTTTTTCTGCACAAAATGCGATGCATTGAGATTATGTGAGGTCTTAGACAAAAACAGACTCCCTCAAGCAAGAGTAGATTTTACTGCGCCATGTTTAGAATTTTAATGTACTTAGCTTGTTACAGTAATGTTTTTTTTGTTGTTTTGTTTTTACATCATAATAATAGTTTACTAGTTTAGATGTAAATATTTTATAAAATGAAAACATCTTTTTAAAAGAAAACGAATCATAACATAAGGGTGTCCATATGTGCTCTTGGAACTCGGACACCCTAGGCTACAGTTCGATTGTTGTTGTCTCATGTGATCTGCGGCTGCATTTCTTGAACACTCGGATGAAGAAAGGGGCAGAGCTGTCAACTGACCACTATCTGGCTGTGAGTTGGCTTAGATAGTAGGGGAAGATGCCGGTCAGACCTGGCAGACCCAAACATATAGTGAGTGTCTGCTGGGAAGGTCTGGCAGAGCCTCCCGTCAGATGGAGCTTCAACTAACACCTCCGGAAGAACTTTGAACACGTTCCGGGGTAAGTGGGGGACATTAAGTCCGAGTGGGCCATGTTCCGTACCTCCATTGTTAATGCGGCTTACTGGAGCTGTGACCGTAAGGTTGTCGGTGCCTGTCGTGGCAGCAACCCTCAAATCCGCTGGTGGACATCAGCGGTGAGGGATGCTGTCAGGTTGAAAAAGGAGGCCTATCGGGTCCTTTTGGCCTGTGGGACTCTGGAAGCAGCTGATGGATATCGGCAGTACAAGCGGATTGCGCCTCAGGTGGTTGCTAAGGCAAAAACTTAGGCATGGGAGGATTTCGGAGAGGCCATGGAAAAAGACTTCCGTATGGCTTTGAGGCAATTCTGGTTCACCATCCGGCATCTCAGGGGGGGAAAGCAGTTCGCCACCAACACTGTTTAAGGTGGGGATGGTGGGCTGCTGACCTCAACTCGGGACGTTGTGGGTCGGTGGGCAGAGCACTTCAAAGACCTCCCTAATCCTACCAGCACATCTTCAAATGAGGAAACAGAGCCTGGGGACCCTGGGTCGGACTCTCCAATCTCGGGTGCTGAGGTCACCGAGGTGGTTAAAAAGTTCCTCAGTGGCAAGGCGCCGGGGGTGGATGAGATTCGCCTGGAGTTCCTTAAGGCTCTGGATGTTGTGGGGTTGCGTTGGTCGACACAACTTTACAATATCAAGTGGACATCAGGGGCAGTTCGCCTGGATTGGCAGACGGGGATGGTGATCCCCCCCATTTAAAAAGGAGGTCCGCAGAGTGTGTTCCAACTACAGGGAGATCACACTTCTGAGCCTCCCTGGTAAGATCTATTCAGGGGTCCTGGAGAAGAGGGTCCGCTGAATTGTCGAATCTTGGATTCAGGAAAAGCAGTGTGCTTTTCGTCCTCATCGTGAAACAGCAAACCAGTTCTACACCCTCAGCAGAGTCCTGGAGGGTGCATGGGAGTTTGCTCAACCAGTCTACCTGTGTTTTGTGAACTTGGAGAAGGTGATCGACTGTGTCCCTCAGGAAGTCCTGTGGGGGTACTCTGGGAGTATGGGGTGTCAAGCCCTTTGATATGGGTTGTTAGGTCCCTGTACGACCGGTGTCAGAGTTTGGTCCACATTGCCAGTAGTAAGTTGGACTCATTTCCGATGAGAGTTGGACTCTGCCAAGGTTGCCCTTTTTCAACAATTCTGTTCATAACTTTTATGGACAGAATTTCTAGGCGCAGCCAAGGTGTTGAGGGGATCTGTTTTGGTGACATGCATCTCTGCTTTTTGTGGATGATGTGGTCCTATTGGCTTTATCAGGTCATGATCTCCAACTCTCGCTAGAGCTGTTCACAGTCGAGTGTGAAGCAGCCGGGATGAAGATCAGTGCCTCCAAATCCGAGACCATGTTCTTGAGCTGGAAAAAGGTACAGTGCCGCCTCCGGATCGGAGAGGAGGTCCTGCCCCAAGTGGAAGAGTTTAAGTATCTCGGGGTCTTGTTCACAAATGAGGAAAGAATGGAGCGGGAGATTGATAGGCGGATTGGTGCTGCGTCTGCAGTGATGTGGGCACTGTACTGATCTGTCTTGGTGAAGCGGGAGCTGAGCCAAAAGGCGAAGCTCTCGATTTACCAGTCAGTCTACATTGCTACCCTCATCTATGGTCACGTGGTAGGTAGTGACCATATATATATATATATATATATATATATATATATATAGATAGATAGATAGATAGATAGATACCTCTCATCCAACCAAATTCACTCTTTCCAGGAGGCTGTATTAGGATTGTATTTGGATTGTTTGTTTCTTTTTCTGTACAATGAAAAGCTAGAATGAAAACAAGTCGAAGTGAATTAGACAGGAATCACTTTTTGTGTTTTTTAAAATGTAAGGAGTAGAAAGTACTGATAATTGCAAGACAATATGAGTAGACGTAAAAAGTTGACTGAAAGACATCTACTCCAGTTAAGTATAAATAACCAAAATGTTTTACTTAAATAAAGTAACAAAGTATTTGTTCTTGGTTACTTGACACCCATGGTCAAAACGGACCAAAATCTTCAAGGAATGTTTCCAACACCTGCTGAATCTAAACTATGAAGAATTAGGGCATTTTGTAAGGCAAAAGGGGTCCAGCCCCATGGCAAAATGTGAGATGGTAGTACAAGCTGTTACAATGCAGCTGGCAAATCAAAGATCTAATTGTTACAGACGCAAATATTTACAACCACAGAAGGATTAAATTATGTTAATAAGTTTAAAATAAATGATCAAAAAGTGCCTTTTTGTCTCATTTTTCAAGTGTTTGGTTGTTGTTTTGCTGCACACACAGTGCCAAAATTCATTTGAGGTCAAACCCAGTGGCAACCAGTGACAAGAACAGTGACAGGAGAAAAAAAAGCAAGGGGAGCAGGTGGTGAAGAAAAAAAATGTAAAAGGAGAGGAGAAAAAAGGAGGGTGAAGGAAGACAGGGTGAATGAAAAGAGCACAAGAAAGAAAAAAAACAGAGCAGGCGATGGTGTTCTGCATATAATTGGCTCTGCACTGTTCATTTACTTGCAAGTGGTCTCCCCCTGCCTCTGACCTTGAGTTCTTATCACAGGACCATCATAACTTGTGCCAACTCAACACAGTGAGACAGACAGAAAGAAAACAGAGAGGGTGGGTGAGTGGGCACTGCGCTGATCCAAGCACATCTCTGGAGGAAATCACCCCACCCATGGGGGGCCGAGACTGCCAACGGCATTAACTTCCTGCTTCTGTTTTTTGGCCAATACAGCATCCAATCAAGCGAGAAAGCTAACACTAGCATTGTTTGTTTAATGAGTCTGTACACTTCACTTCACTTCTTTCCATTTCTCTTTTTACTCCTTTGCTGGGTGGACTTTCTGAACCAATTTCTTCTTGGTCTTTACAAATCCTCAGTTTATTTCATCTATTCATGTCAAGAATTAGACTAAGAGATTACAAATAAAATGCCCATAAATGTATTTAATAAATTCATGTATGCTTTAATAAATACACAGAAGACTGCAGGATTGAGGCTGTTCTCCTTTTGTCTTTGAACCAACTCCTTCTCTTTGCTCTGCCAGCCAGAAAATCAGAGTGGCTTCCTGTTCTTGTAGACATAGAGTGCTTATCGAGAATTAATGATGCCTTTCAAAGGAAAGCTTAACAAGCCTTACTTATCAGGCATCTTAAAAGTTGGATTCTTGGTGCTCAATAAACTCTGGCTTACAGACAATGACAAATAGGAACTAGCACCTGATGACTCATCTAAGATCGGCACTTGCAGTTTAAATGAGCTGTTGAAGGAAAGACTCCCTCAGCACCAAACGCAAAGGGACGTGCCAGGAGAGGGGAAAGTCATCCTTTTAAAACACTTGGATCGGTGAGCAAACTCCATTTTCCTTTTAGCAACTTCAGAGGGTGAGATGGACATGGATGGAGTGTTCCTCAGTGGTCAACACCTCTCTGCGTGACTCTTACAGCCTCCAACCAAAGAGTGTTTTTAATAGGTGAAGCTCCTTCACTGTGTTATTGCATCTTCTGATTTAATGGACAGGATCCAGTCACCGTAAAAAATAAAACAGTTGACAGAGTGCACTACTAAATCCATCAAATTGATTTTATGTGCTAAAACGCAACCTTTTGTGGGGAATGACCCACCGAAGTAACACATTTAATGTATGAATGTGACCAGGTCCACCAACAGATTCTGAGACATTCTGAAAGTGAATTCCAAAAAATACATGCAAATACTTTCCATTTCATATTAAAGCACGCCTGCTCACCAGAAGTTCACCAGGAAAGGATGCTCAAGGTTCTGCAAGATCTGCAGCTCTTTCAGGACATTCCTCACTTCGTTCCGCTCCACACACTTCAGCTTGTTCATGTACTTCATGGCATACATCTTCTTGGTGTCTTTCTTCTGCACTATACAGACCTGTTCAGATCACATAAGGGGGAATCCTTTATTGCTGTATAATGTGTAACGTCTGACCAGCTTGAAAACATTTTAGTTGCTTTTTGCCAAAAACTTTGTTAGATAGCTTCCTAATGCATTGCAAACGCATACAACTGAGTATTTTGTAGATAAAAATAGTCACAAATGCATAATGTGGGCCAAGCTCACACGTTTATTGGGAAGACGCTGAGGTTGCTATGAAAACGCCATTGTAATTTAAAAAATTCAACCGGTAGATTTACACCATTATACAGACCCGATATATGGATATTAGGATTAAATGTCTAATTTAGTTGAATTTGCACAATTCAGGTGGCATTTTTAAAGCAACCTCAGTGTTTATCCAGTTGACCTGTGATCCAGAAGAGTTAGACTCTGCTAGTACACGTAAGTACAAAATGGTCTATTAAAGGTACTCACTGCAAAGTCATGAAGTCAAAGAAATTCATAAAATACTGAACGAAATTTGCACATTTTTCTATTTTTTCATATTGATGCATAATGTGCCCAACTCAAAATTTATCATCAAAATTTGTGAATAGATGCCAAGTACCTCATGAATTTGTCCACCTACCAAAACAGCCGAAGAGACTGATAATAGGTCAACAATGGGGACGTTCATTAAAGAGCTATGTGGGATCTAAAAGTTTAAAAAAATATGAATATATTTATTAGTATTGGGACATTAGCTCGGATTTGTTGAGTAACGTATGTAGAATAGTGTTTAATTTAATACAGAACATTTAGCAGTCGACCACTACATTTTATAGCAGCAGTGTGATAATGTGTTTCATCATGATTTAAAAGCTTTTTAGAAGTGCTTATGAGACACTGAAGAAATTCATTGGGGTTTGTTTGCTTACTGAATTTTAAAAGCATCACATTTTATGTCGTTTTTCTTAGGTGAATAATGGTATAATTTTATAAACTATTGTGTGATTATTTTTGTGATTAAAATGATGATTTTATCTACAGACTGGTCTGGATGGCCATTTACATCACATAAATATTTGCACATGAGAACTCAGCTTTGTGTTGTCACTGGTTTCTGGTCAGGTGATAGGGAGAACCAGCTTGACTCTAGGGAGTGGCCAGAACCTGTTATTAGCAGCTGAAACTTCCTGCCTGGGATCGATCCACGACTGATTAAAAGGCTGAGGCTATTAGCCTAGCGACTGGGAATTCGTATATGAACACAATATATTTTTCAACACAAAAACAATGAATAAATGATTAAACACAAATTTTAACAATAACCAATCCTCCAATTAGTTCAGAAATAGTTAATATTAATATTTTTTATGACATGTCCCTTCAACAAATGATAATACATAATTTAAAGGCTTACATAAATCTTTTTTTATGTTAAAGATTTAGTCATTTAAAATTTTTAAAACGTGTTTGTTCGTTTTCTTCCTCATAAATGTTTCAACATCCCTGGGCTCTTTTCATTATTCATTCTTTCGAGTCTAAACCTTTATCACATATGACACACAATCTCAGAGAATCTTTGCAACCTTGCTGCAATGACCAGAAATGTCGGTCGACATTTAAAATGGGTTATTATCACGCACTGAAACCTCACTTAAGATGTCTAACTATCGACACCAGCACATTCAGCATTTCTGAATGAACAAAAGAAGCTTGTTTGCAGTCATTAGAGGTGTTAGTGTGAGGCATTCAGGTCTTTCAAAATAAACAGCGTGACTGATGTGAAAAAGATGCCGACTATAAAACACCAGGTGGAGTCCGTGTATCTGGCTGGATGTCACAATGATAAAAAACATCTGTATTACATTTTGACGTGCCTGATTTTTATATGCCGAGCGGTAATTCGCCCCATTTATTTGTGCTGTTCTCCTCTGTGCTTTGAGCATCAATAAGCCAATGATTACTGCTATCTACGAGAGTGATGTGTGGACCAGCTGGCACAATTAATCAGCCCAGTCCTGATCACATCACTCTTTAAACTGAACAGCTTGCCTTCCACTGTGATTAGACGGCTTATCTGTTGTTGGACAGCATGTTGATGCTGTGTCCATCTCTTCCTCGCTTATATGTGCAAACTATAGGTGCAGAACTGAATTACTTTGTGGCTTAGCAAGATTGCCTTCCCCTCATTTGTTTAATAATCAGCAAAGTCAAAACATATATAATAATGTGGCGTATGCAGATAAAGGGTGCATTCTCATGTCTTGTCATAGGCCAAATACAAATAAAGCAGAAACGTGCATAAAGACAGAAATATATAGTACATAAACTCTTTTCCTTATGCTTTCATAAAACTCCACCATCATCCTAATTTTCATTCCAATCTGTATTCTTGAATGGATGTAAAAACACCCTTAATGAATCATTCGCATATGAAAACTCTGTAACTCAAACTACTGGAGAGTGAAATAAAAAAAAATCTAACAGAAACACAATGTGACGGATTTGTTAGACGCTCCTGTGAAAAACAGAACAAAGTGAACTAACTAGTAAAAGTAATGTACAATATAAGGTCACATCTGTTACGGACTCATAAAAAGAAAAAAATGACTTAATTGAAAACAGTAAACAAAGTTTTATCAAACTCTGTTTGACATTTAAGGACACTGAAGTGGCTGCAGGCCTCAGGAAGCTTCAATGTTAAATATCTGTAGGTTTTTTTACATTCTGTTATTATCTAATTTGCTATTTAAATCCTGGTTTAGCTTTTACATTTGGTATTCTACTAACTGCTAACTGTTCTCATGTTGATATATGTATATATATATATAATAGATTCATATGTCTAATGAATTAACCATGACATTACTCTAAGTACTTTATCCCTAATGGGCTTTATTGCTATTTGTTTGACTGACTCCTTTATGTTTGAGTTAGAGTCCTCAGTGATTTGTTATTTAAACTTTTATCTTGTCTGTAAATAATTGTTGGTCTAACAACCTCCAAACTCTCCTTAATGCTTTGTTGAATTCTCGTTGTGTGTTTCCTGACAGAAGATTTTTCTCACTTCAGTTTTGTGTTTGTTAGTTTGTTCTCTCTGTGGCAGCTTTAAGTAAACATTTTTGATTAATTACATGAATGTCCCCAGTCTAATTAAATTAATTGTTATTATTATTTAAGTTCTCATCTGACTACACGTCACAAGAAAGTATATATTTTAGAATTTAATATAGTGTGATAATAAAACAAACACAAAATCATTTAAAATTTAAAAAAAATATAAAAAGAACTTACCTTTCCAAAGCTGCCTTTTCCTATTGCCCTCAAGATTTGAAAATGGTCAAAATTGACTGCATAAAAGAAAGGATAGAAAAGTTTACTGTTATTCCTCACATCAAATTAAATAATCACGTTTCAGACATTTATCACATTTTGTAAATGGGCTTGGAGACAACTATCAGTTAAGAAAACATACAGTAATTGTAACGGGTGGGCGATTAAAATCAGCACAAGCGCATATAAAAACAAAATTCTGAAAACTATTTAAAAAATGGGAACATTTAGCTCATATGAACAAGAAGTCAAAGCAAAAAAGTCTCCAGGGAAACAGAAGCCGATGACATTTTATGGTAGAGTCTGAAATGACCTTCAGCTCAAAGATGGCTCGTATGACTGGTTCATGTTTATTTTTTTTTTTCTGTAAGAGGCACTGCACAGACTTAAAAAGGCATTTCTTTATCAGCCTCTTTTTGTTCTTCTGTGTCTGTTGTCAGACAGAACATAAACCACAGCATTTCTCCCTTTCTCACTCTCACCCATCTATTCTATCTATCAGCAACATTATCGCCAATTGGAACCGGATGGGGTTGTTTGTTTCTCGCTGTCATAACAACAAGGACAGACGCCTTTCCCTCTTTGCCGTTTCCCAGAGGATGGAACAGCTGCTGCCCACTACTTGCACTCATCCAAACACACACAAACACTCACACATACACACACTAAGACAATTGCAGCCCCAGTTGTTATTAAAAACACACTCATTTATCGGACATGTAACGCCGATTTAAAACAATACCTTCTGCATTAGCAGGACTGTGGCACACAAAGGCACACGTTCAGTCTGCATCATCTGGATCTATTGGATGTGACAGTTAATGTTATGCTCTGTTAGTCACGTATCATTGGCGTTTCCTCGTCTCACACTATCTGAGTCGGGGTGTTTACACAACCTGCGCTAAGATCTATATGAAGCTGGTTTTATAACCCACAGAGGTCTAAATCTGCTTATGTACAACCCCTGGCAAAAATTATGGAATCACCGGCCTCGGATGTTCATTCAGTTGTAGCATATACCCAAATTCAGTCTAGGTCAGTTTGTTTTCTAATTATCTTGCTTGAGATATTTGGGGATTCTTTCATAATTGAGTTTTTCCAAGAGACAAATGTGTTCATTGATGGGTTATGGTTGATGGAAGATAATGTTATTACAGGAAAAGGCACAAATAAGCAAAGACAAAAGGCAAGAGGAAGTTCATATTTCACTTTCAATGCTTTAAAGCACCCATGACAACAATAAAAAAATTATTTTTTGGAAAGATAACATTAATAGCACATTAAAAAAATCCCACTGTTTAGATGAACAGTTGTTGAGATATTTGCATGTGAAGTAACAGGAAGTGATGTCAAAGAGGAATGTCTGCATGTGAACTGCTACAGTGGCTAACAGCACAGACTGTAGAGAAGAATCTGAGGTTTCTCTAGATTATTTAGAGTCACTATCAAAGAGAGACATCAGAGTTCAAACAATTTGTTTTTCACTTAACAAAGATCACTGAGTTTCTTTTCTTAAAGAGTTCCCCGATAATGTCACTTCCTGTTTCACTTTGGCTGAGCCAGAGTCAAAAAAAGTATATCAATTACGAGACAAAATGGGTAAAATCATGTGCATTATGCCAAGTTCTTAAATATAAAGATGTTTTTCTGTTTTGTATTTGAAGGATTTGCACGTCACGCAACCTTTAATGCTGTATTAAATGATGGACACAGAAGTAGCAGCATGTTGTATTGGACACATGAGTGAAACTGGCACACTGACAGCTTTCCAGTAGTTTAAATCAGCCGAAGAAATTTGTGAGACTGCGGAGCTCATCTGCTCGCTGATTTGAATTTGACTGACATCTGCTAATCAAGTTAGACTGAACTAATCACACGTATTTGGGTTAGACATCACACAGACTTTCACGCACCCTCAATATGATTCTAATTCCCTGCATAGGTATGTCGTAACTTTGTCAAAAGCCATGCAGCAGAATATTCAGAGGGAGTTTATTTTTATTTCAAACACTATTAATTTAGTTTGTAAAATCCCCCTCTTAAGGTGAACACTGTAACTTAATATGACTCCAACTCATCCTCTCACTGTACATCTTATAAATTATCTGAGTGCAACAGTGTTACATCATCAACATTTACACGGTTGCTCTGGCAGCTGAAACAGAAGCTGTGGGTCCATGTGAAGCGTGCAGTGGGTACTGGTGAGCCGTAAACAGGGCCTGTCAATTAACCGGAGTCTCTTGGTTGCACAGTGTGAGAAACAAGGAGACACATGATCCACAAACATGATTCTCTGGGGTGATAAACAAGTCTTGACAGAGTTCACCTTCATACAAACATCTCACGGGTGAACACATAGCTGCCCAGTGCTCCACTTTGTGGTTTAATGGGTCAAATGCAGAGCGCAGATTTAATTGTATGTTTACACACAGTGAAGAAAAGCACTTTCAGACGACTTGCTGAAGTGGGGCATCAGAATGGGGAAGAAAGAAAATGTATGCGACTTTGGACGTGGCGTGGTTATTGGTGCCAGACGGGCTGGTCTGAGATTTTCTAAATCTGCTGATCTGCTGAGATTTCGCAGCAAAACATTAAGATGCTGCCGTGTGATTGGCTGATTTGTGTTGTCAATTGAACAAGTGTATCTAATAACTTGACTGGTGAGTGTATGTGTTAAATGTCAGCCTGTATTTATGTTGTTTCAGAACACAGACAGCTTCACAGGAGTATAAACCTCTCCACTGCTTATGCCACCTTGCAGTAGCAATGAAAATTCAATTTGCATCTTTATTACTACTCAAAGAATGTTATGATATACACTCAACAGGCAGCGTGTGTGTTGTGTATATATATATATATATATATATATATCATATCGAAACGAGGATTAAGTCTAAATGTGGGATGAGCAGAAAAATGCAGATCTAGTGCTTTGATTAAAGCATTTACAAAAATTGCATTTTGTGAAAATGTAATGAATAAATGCCTTATCAATATATCATTTGAATGAAATGTTTGAAAATAATACTAAAAAAAACACATTTTGATGCACTGTTTTGAGCAGAGCAACAAAAACTAAATTTTGACTAAAAATGCATTAAAATTTTGAGATTTTCCCTGTCAGCTAGCAAAGTTTTTGTTTTGGTCCAGCTGGGAAATCTCAATATTAAAAAGCCATTTGAGGTTTCCTTTTTGTAATGACATAAAAAAAGTTCTCATTAAAATTACACAAAATTAGAATTCATACCAAATAATAATGTACCATTGTAACCTACAACTGCTTATTTGCCTATTGCAGCTTTTGGCAAATCACCGATCTTTAAAAAACCTGACCTGGCAGATTCAGATTTTGGATAACGATTTTTTTCAATACTTGACACTGTCAAGAGTTTTAAGGTCCTTTAATGTAATTTAACCTTATTTTATTGAGAAACATTGAACAATACCATTGAAAAAATACAAACTTGTTTTAACTGGACAACAACCCTCTCACACAGCAAAGCAAAAACGAACAGAGGCTGATAAGATCAATGGATAAGATTGGCTTTTTATGCATCAGCCGATCACCCAAAATTAAGGAAATCACAGATTATATGGTATATATAAATATATAGTATATATATAGATATATGTGTGTGTTTGTGTGTTCAAAAAACTATAGCTGAAATCATCATAGAACTGCTTTTGATCCACATACTGTATCACAACTTGTGTCTTTGCCACAGCTTCAATCTTTTGCATTTGACCTGTTTTTCTCCTGTCCTTGTCTCTCTGTGCACTTTGTTTCCTTTGTCTTTATGCACTTTGTTTCCCAGAAATCAGCAATTAAAAGATACCATTCCCATGTTCAAATAACAGGAAAGCCCCTGCTCACCGATCCGATTTGTCCAACCTCAAAAGAAGAACCCTCTCCAATTACTTTGTCTCCAATCAGAGACGAGAATCTGGCTTTAAAAGTTACAGCCTTTATTTACTTAACTGCATTTTGCAAAGGTATGAAATGTTATGGTCTCTACAAAAGCAAACTGGTGTGCAATGCTGAGTGTTTCTCTTCTGGATGAAGTAAATCAGGCTTCAAACCTCATCAGCTTTACAGTAATTAACTGTAAGTGCTCTTAATCATGTCAAGTAAGAATAACGCACTGATAAGGTTGCAGAAATTAAAACAATGAGACAAAGCTGAATGCAGCAAAAAGAAAGGAATTTAAAAAGACAAAGTGATGGTTTTAATCCTCACCCTCGTCTGTGTCATCAGTGACCGGCGTCTTGCTGGACTGTCCGAGCCCCATGGCTGCTCCTTTTACAGATCTTCCGGTCCTGCTTGAGTCAACCCAGTCTCAAACAGCTCTCCTTCATAGCCCAGTTATCAACTAAACTCTCTCACACACACACTCACACACACACATCCAGTCTCATGGGCTGGATCCCGTTTTGCTGACTTAAAGTGGTTCCTCGTAACGCTGCACCTTGACACAGCCTCACATCACTGCGCACACACACACACACACAAAGAGGAGGGCTGGGGGCACTAAACTACACACTCAGGCTTATCCCCTATGTTTTCTGTCTGTCTTCGCCACAGCTTAGATGGATGCAGCTCTTTCCAGCTGGGAGGAGGAAGAAGAGGAAGGCTGATGATGTGCTTGTGGCTATGACCCTCTGCTAACTGAGTCTAACCTGTGGAGGGAGGCAGAAAAAAACACATCACCTCCAGCAGAGCCAGGGAGGGGGAACACAGAGAATAAAAACAACTTTACTATGTTAATATAACTGAAATGTATAGGCTTGATTAGAAAACAGAACGAGCTGAAGCTTCGTCTTTCTTTTGTGTGCCAACAATAATTTATTTAACTAATTTAGTTTAATCAAAAACACATCCCACAGGAGAACTGTCTACAGGGCATGAGTGATGAATGATGGGAGCTGTTTTCACATTAACTGGAGGAGTTTGATGTACTGTTTGGGAGTTCTGTAAATGGAAATCCGCCTGTGCAAGATCAGACTCTGCAGCTTCTGAAAACATTTATTTTTATTTCAGAGAAGATGCTATTTGACATAAGACTTGTAAAAAAAATGGTAAAACATGACAACACATATATAAATTACTGCAAATGATGCAACTATTGTTTTTTTAAAGAAATGACAGTTTGGTTAATAATATTATTATAAAGCAGGAGTGGCTGAACTAAGTTATGATCCAATCTGTCTGGAACTAGAACTGGAACTGCCATGTAAAAGCCTGCATGGCCCGGGTGGCCCCTCAAACACCCCCCACCTCCCCTCCTCTTGGGTTATGTGAAACATTTCTAAACTAGTGCGGGACGCCGCAGTGCTGAGCTCCCTGCAGAGGACCCAGTGCTCAGAGTCCCTTATCTGATGAATTCAAAGTAGCTGCGGTGGGCACCTACCTCTGGACGCCGCCGGCTTGTTAGTAGCTGCTGGGCGTAATTCTAACCCCCCCAGCCTGCTGCAGAGAAGAGATGTGGAGCAACAGCTCGGAGGCTGTGGCTGCCCTGTCCCGCGCCGGGGACACCTGCCTCCGGAGGGAGGGAGAGGGAGGAAAAAAAAGGGGGGGGATCAGCGCGGCGAGACGTGACTCGCGAGGACGCACGAGCGGAATCCCGTGCAGTGTGTTTGTGAAGGACAACAACAGGAGAGGTTTACAGGGGAGAGGTGTGCCGCACGTCGCATCGCGCTGATGTGAGGCTGACCTCCACATCTCCGCCTCTGTGAGAGGCTGAGCTGCAGGGAGGTGCTGAGCAGCCCTCACACCATGGCTCACACACAGAATCAAAAAGTCCCACACGTCTCTCCAAAGAAGTGTTATGTAAATTATTATCTAAACACTAAATTAGTTTTACACAGTGACTTCATGTTATAGTCCTTAATACACCAATCTGACTTGTATCCATTTTTCTATCTATGTTTTTTCTTTGATGTCTATAAATTACATTTTCACAATGTCCTCAGATTACTTTTATTTGTGTGTGGAGATATATTCCACAACATGCCACCTTGTGGCTATCTTTAGAACTGCACCCTCACAGATGGGTCCTCAGTTTGCACAAGAGGAACTCAAGTCCTCACCTGGTCTAATCTAAGTCAACTCATCAACTGATAACCCACTGTACAGATATATGTGACCCATTATATCAAATTGAGGATTAAGTCAAATTTGGTCAAAATAACTTCAGAACATTTTCAGATTCCAGTTTTTAATCTACATTGATGAGCGGTTCTTTATGTATTGTTTGTCTTCCTAATCAAGTTAACTCATTGATTTTTGGTCTGAATCCGTTTTTTTTAGATTATTCTTATGAGGAATTGTTGATACCAATTTAAAGAGAAAACCTCAATATTTGGATTTTAAGATTTACCAGTTGGAAAAAAAGAGCGCAGGGAAAATGTAAAAAAATGTAGGAGCCTTTTTTTTTGTTCTTTGTTGCTACTAATCAAAAAAAGTGCTTAAAAATTTACAAGGTTATGTTTCAGACAGTTCATTCAAAAGATCCATAGATAAGGTATTTATTCATTAAATTTGGACAAAATGCAATAATTGCAAAGGTTTGAACTAATGCACTATCTGCATGTTTCTCCACAACTACTTCATGCCTTAATCCTCAGTTCAGCGTGATGGTTCACATATATTGATGATGACACACTTCATTGTCTGTGTATGTGTGATGCTATTAGCCTGTCACTTTGCTGCTGATACACTAGAATATCCCAACTGAATGCTATTCTATTCTATTCTATTCTATTCTATTCTATTCTATTCTATTCTATTCTATTCTATTCTATTCTATTACTGTGCAGTAAGTTGACCTGCTCACTGTGGACCAGCTGTTTTAAGTCTGATATAGGACTTGGGTTCCAAAAGAACAATGGTTCCAAAGTTAGGTTCAGGTCATGATGCATCATGTTTGAGGTCCTGGCACTGTTTCCAGAAGTTAAGATATCTTTTTAAAATTACCACTATTTTTACCAAACTTAAAATATGTATTTGTGTTGTCACTATGATCTTGTTTAACTGGCCTAATAGCAACATTGATTAACTAAAAATAGTCTGGGTCACACATCTCTGCCACTTTTAATCTGCAGCTGAGAAGCTGAATAGTTTCGGGACCTCAAGTTGTTCTTCACTCCTTTAATTGTCCTAATTGTTAAAGATAATCACAGTTCTGTGCAAGGGATTTTCTGTCTGCATAGCTTTTTAATTCTATTTTTTCTCTTTTTTATTCTTTTTTTATTCCATTAAATGTTGAAATGTGAAACGGAAGAAGAACATCTCTCTTTTGATTACAAGTTCAGAAAATTTTACCTGCTCTGTTGGAATCTGCTCCTCTTTAAGCATTTTTTTTTTTTGCAGCCCATTTTCTAATCATCTTTTAACCACAAAGCGTAAAACACATCCATCCATTAGAAGGACTGCAGAGTCACCTGGGTCCCCTGTTAATTGAACAGTCCAAGGTCAAGAGGAAAGTGGCTGAGTGGTAGGACTGGGGGGATGAAAGATGTGCTGACAGAGCACAACACACATTTTCCTCCCCCCTCTCTATCCATCATGCCAGCCCACACTCTGGGTGGGTCATCCATCTCCATACCGGGGGGTGTGGGGGGGATCTCAGCATGTTGTGAAAGGATGACAAGCATCACTCAAGACCAGTCCAGGTTCTTACTGGGCAGCATCGGGAGGTGTGCTCATCATGATGGGATGAGCGATGACAGTGTATCACACCTGGACAGGGAGGAAGTGCAGCTACTTCACTTGTGGGGGGTCTCAACGTGTTTTAACTTCTGCTCTAGTTTTTAAAAATAGTTAGTTTGGTCTGTGAAAAGAAGGTATAGCTCACAATAAAGCTTTTGTTTATGAAGAGGTGACTTTCAATTCAAAACTGAACTAAACTAAGAAGAAATGTAGAAAAGTAAATTCTTGGCTATTACCTCCATCTAGTGGATGGAGAACATAAATGTTTAGTTCAGGTTTTATGGGGTTGTTTTTCAGCATATCACACAAGAGTTCACACAACATTCAGCTTTGAAAATGTGATGCAAAAAAGGGGTTTTCAAGAAGTTTTACTTTGAATCTTAGCAGATGTGTATAATAAGGAAGTTTTGTTAGAACACTTTTTGAGGATCTGTAATTTTACAAAGTATTTTTAATCAAAGTCTTACTTTTAATTTGTAACATTCAAAACACAAAAATTACACTTTTACTTCTTTACTATAAATAATTGAATATCTCGATACGCGTTACAAAGTTAAATAAGATATGCACTCTAAAAAAATGAAGTGTCAAATTTATTTATCCAAGTTTTGTCAACTAGTTTTACTAAACTGAGCTGAGTAAAGTTACTCAAATGGGTTTAGTGGAACCAGTATACATGACTTTGTTAAGTAAATCTGACACTTCATTTTTTAGAAAATAAAATTAGTTTTACCTTTACTTTCTTGATTATTGTAAGCAATTATTCGACTTTTATTTAAGTAATTTTCTTATATTCACCATATTTCATTTGTAGGCAACATTGTAAATATTATATTTAACTTTTAAATTTTTATTCTGGGCTTCTATTGCATGCTATTAGTACTTCCTGTGTTTTTTATTTTGTTGTTGTTGTTTTCATATAAAGTTGAACATTTTTTTTCTCATCCTAAGACTTTCTTTGCATTGTTGACTTGTGTTAACCTGCATATGACAAGAAACCAACCCTGAATCCTTATCAGTGAAATTAATTTTTACCAAAGTAATTTTCTTATAAAAGGTACATTTTCTTTTACTTAGCTGTTTTTTTTACAAGTACTTTATATACCTCTGAATCATAGCTTTAAATTGTTTACCACTTCAGTTGAAGGAAAAAAAAAAAAACTTCCTCCGTTACAATTCTGATAATATCCTATATTTCTGAATTGCCCAAAGCCAAAATAGAAGCTTTCCTATCTTCCACAAAAGATCTTCACATTCCAAACTTCCACATATGTGTAATTGTTTTGGAGTAAACAAAGAGGGTGTGTGTTAAATCTTTGCTCTTGCATACGTGGCTGGATGTGAGCACTGGCCAGACGAGTAAAGAAGCGTTTCGAGCAGCAGGTCTCAGGTATGTCGATCTTTCACCACGCGCTGCTCGTTTCATCCTTGGTGTCGCTGGCACTGAGCTACCCTTTCTACCCAACAACATGCTACTCTAAGGCT
The DNA here is from genome assembly GCA_031762555.1 of Cynodonichthys magdalenae. NCBI lineage: Eukaryota > Metazoa > Chordata > Actinopteri > Cyprinodontiformes > Rivulidae > Cynodonichthys > Cynodonichthys magdalenae. The sequence continues at coordinate 6,692,359 of JARVJO010000082.1, forward strand.
CTGAGCATGAAGCGAGAGCTCACTCAGATGGCTGCAGATCTGAGGAGAGACTCTGAAACTGTAAGTCAGCTGCTGTCTTAACTTTCAGAAATTTCTGCTTCACTTAAGCAGGTTTTATTTTTTAACTTAATTTATTTGTTGTTTTTGCTTTTCATTCAGACTTACTGCATGGCTCACATGCCAGAACTTTATCTAGACATCCATGTAAGTATGAGTTGACATTTTATTTAAAGGTCAAAATAATTAGCTTTTTCTAAAAAAAATAAAATGCACATAGAAAATAAAAAAATTCTAAAGAAGTTGTGTTTCCATCTTATTTTTAGTTCTAGGGCTGTTGTTTGACTATTTTTCTGCAACCCCCAGCTACTGTAAATCACTCACCTCTTAATTACTCCTCATGTCAGAATGCTTGTGTGATGTACAAACTGTGGACCTACATCTCTCTGGTGGAAGGCCTCAGACAGCGGCGCTGCGCTTACACCAAAGAAGTCAGGAAGCTGGAACACGGTCTGCGACAGCTCTTCATTATCTTGGGGGAGAAGTGTCATGGGGTAAGATAGGAAAACAAATATGTTTCATGCCAATTGAATTAGATAAAATGTCAGGTGCTATTTTATTTTGAAAATTCAGTCTCTGCTTATCACTAGCTCTGGCTCTGCTGTGTTTCAGTTATGTTATTTTAACTTCAAAAACAGCATATAGAGGGTAAAAATATAGGCTCATGTTTAAAGTTAACCAAAACTGCAGAACAATACCAATCATTAAGAGCAATGCAATGGAAATAAGGTCTTATTTGTGGTAAATGACACAGATGAGCAGCACAGAACCCCGCACTCAGAATCAGGTGGGATGTTACCTGTTAGGAAGAAAGTTTCAAGTTCAAACCAAATGTAAAAGTAAGAGTTAATAAAAGTGGAGAATTAATCAAATTTCTTCCCAAATTCTGTTTGATCAGAAAGTTTTATTTTGAATGTCACCATAACTGATTATGTATTTATGTTCTCTTAGCCACACACAGTTACTGCAGCCTGACACAAAGCAACAAAAATAAAAAGGGGGGAAAACAGACAGTTTGTAATTTAATGGGTCACTCAGCGAGCGGTTGGACAGGATTAAACAGGGTTTATGATGCAGATTATGAAAACTGTTCTGTCCTCTGCTCACGTCTGATCCACGGCTCACATGACCTATGAAGTCAGATTCATTCAGGTCTGCAGCCGGCGTCCTTTAAAAAGGCAGACGTGACCTGTCTGTGCTGACTGGGACGAGATAGAAAACGAGGGGGGAAAAAGTGGGTTTTCCAGTAATTAAGGTCATCCAGGAAATAGAGTGAGAGGGTCTGTGAGGGTGACTTTCTGCTGTAAACAGCATGAGCATGTGACTGTTACATGATGCTATTTGCATGACATTATATTTGAATAAATGTGCTACATTTATTTTAAAAAATGAGCTTCTGTTTAATTATTAAATGTTTTTTTTGTTGTTGTTCTCGCTGTTTTCACAGGACATGGTGTTCAAAGTCTTTGACTGTGCTGCCCTGGAGCGTTAAAGTACAAGATGCTGAAACTCCAGAATTATAACCTAGAAGAGTGAGGAAAAAGAGAGTAACTAACCTCAATTTTCTTAAGCTTTTGAGATCACAGTGTTGAAGCAAATCTTTCATTGAAGTATTCTTTAATCTGCAAGGCCGAAACACAGTTGCCTAAAAAAATTAAATAAAAAAATCTTCCTCATCTTTAGGATAATTTCTTACCAGCAACTGTTACATCTAAGCCAACCTAAAAGGTAAAAAGCTTTTTAAATAGTTTTCATGTAATAATCAGAAGCACATGAGAAATCATTACTTTTAGTATATAGCTAGTTGTTTGATGGATTTCTTTTACTTATTCATGTAAACGAGGTCAAACTTAACAGCGAAGCCTTTCTATTTTATATATATATATATATTATTGTTAGAGGAATGAAGCCTGTTAGAGATAAATGAGAAACTGATGTTACTGAAATTACCTGAACTTTTTGAATGACTTTGGTGTGACACAAAGTCAATATTTTTATAATTGTCTGTTTTTGTGTGTTTCACTAAGATTTCAATGCAGCAAATAAACAAAATGATTAACTCAAAGAATTGTAGTTCTCTTACTGTTGTTTTTTCAGGTTAGGTATTTCCAATACAGAACTTTCATTTTGTTCCTCCTCTTCATCGAGTTGAGAACCTCTGCTTCTTTTCTATCCTGCTGTCCCTGTCCTGTTGTCTGTCATTTCTTTTTTCACTTGCTTTATTATTGCACTGTCCTGTACAGTGCTGTACTGCTGGTGAGACGCCACTAGCCGGAGACAAAGTCCTTGTCTGCTTTTTACACACATGAACAAACATGTTTCTGATCCTGATAAGGCTTCAGGGAGGTTAGACCTGTAAGAAAAAGCATCAGGAACAAGAGGTAATGAAATGACAACTCTTAAGATCTAACAAATTATTCTAAAAGAATAAGAAAAAAAAGAGGTGAACACAGAAACCAGGGAAACAAACAATCAAATGAATGAATCAATAAAACTCTCTCCTGCTACTTTATTCTAGTTATATACAAACATTTAAGAGTGAAAATTGAAGGAAAGATAAAAAAAAGCTTTTTGTTACAAATAAACCTAAATACAAACTAGTGCACATTAGTTTACATTATGTCATATTCAGTTTCACACTAAACTGTGAGTTTACTCCAATAATTAAAGTGAAAACTATTGCTGTCAGATTAGCCACACAACTAATATAATAAAATTATTTATAATAATAAATAATCTTATAAAATCATAAGAATCAAGAGTTCAGAGCTGATTAAACATATTGTAAATTGCATAAAAAAATCAAGATGAAGTTTGTTGTAAATGCATGTATTGCTCTGTTTTGTAATTAATGCTGTATTTTTTAATCTTTGGTTAAACAGAGAAAATAGACAATAGGTATTTTATCTTTGTTAATAATGATATAAAAGGCCCATCCTCACAATTTGAGAAGAATATATAGTAATTACTTTTACTGTCTTCAGTCTGGTTACGTATTTTCTAATCTTAGAAGCAGGTGCCGGTCTGAGCCAATTTAGCACCCTAGGCAAGATTTCAGTTGGTGCCCCTTGTGTGATTTTCAAACTGTCTAAATCAGTGATATTATCTTTTATTTGTAGAAAATGTTGTTCAATTAAATTACAATATTGTTTATTTGAAACAGAATACCAGAAGTCTACCTCATACCTGCCAACATCTGCTGACAGCAATGAGGAACACATGTTCATGTTAACAAGCAGCTGTGAACTGAAGCAGTTCTGGGGGTTGGGGGGAATACTCCCCTGGAACATTTTTTAAATGATTTACTCAAAACTTATGCATTTTCCAGTCATTTGAAGAGCATTTGACTAAATTCTTGGGATTAATAAAACTTCATAAAATCAGTATTTTAAGAAGGTAGAACATAGAAAACCAGAGTTTAACCTGAACTTTACCTGAAAATGTAACTTAAACTTCAATTATCCTTATTTTATTGTATTTTTTATTATTTACACATTGAGCACCAGTAGTTAGTCTATAATACTTTCATTATGAAATATCCTCTGCACCGTATAACACCTTATGTAGTAACAAAGAAGGCTGAGAAATCCACAGAACTGCCATACACCTGAGGAACCAGTGATTATGCAGACTAAATCAACTTTCTGACAAAAAGTTATAAAATATTTTTTTCTTTTATACCCCCTAGATGGACGACCCCCTTAACATTTGCCTATACTGCCATTGCCACTGGCCAGCTCTGTTAGAACCTTCAAAGCAGAAAACAACTTGCCATTTTATAACCATTAATTTGTTTTTGTATGACCAGGACATGCTGTATATGTGTTAAGAGAAACTCTCCACTAGAGGGCAGTGTTTCTCCACATGCAGCTGTGTGAGTTACAGGAGTAGAATATGAAGAGAAACTGCGCAGCTAATAATTAATGAATTTAAGATTTGAACTAAACGGAAGTAAAAAAATAATTAAATTCTCAGCCTAGTTTTCAAAGTAAAAATAAGCCTAAAAAAATTAAAAATAAACAATACACAACTAAACAGTATGGTTTGATTGTAGACAAATAAACAAACCCTTCCATGCAGCGCTGTCATGGTTTTATTAGCTGTTATTAGTTATTAGAAGAAGCAGCTGCCGCGGCCTGAAGACGCTCCCAGCACCAACCCGGATATGAAGTCCTTCTGCCGCACCGGCGCTAAGATGACGCAGCCTTAAAGAACTACATTTCCATGACGGCACCGAGGATTGTTGAGTAACAAGGTGGGGCTTCGTTGGTCTGTTTGAATCAACAAGTTGCCCAGACAATCAGTCAGGCTGCTGCTCCATCCGTGCGTCCGCAGCGGCAGGTGGCCAGCGCGTGTCCTGCTCTTTAAGCGCCGCTTCCGAAGAGGATCATGAGCCGTTTTCACCTGCGAAGCAACAGATCTGGAGTTTAAGATGGATGGTGTAGAATAACTTCTTTAATCCTGTTTTGTTTTTACTTTCTGTTTTTTTTTTCTCTTAAGGCGGAAAGAGAAGATAAAGTTTTTCACTGACGCGTCTCTGCGTGCGTAAAACTCTGCATAGTGATCCAACAACTGTTTTTTTCCTTCAATTTATTTAGTTTATTTATTTTTTATTGAAGTTGACTCGGAATCATGCCTTTCGGAAAGTTGAGTAAAATTCTCCGGATTGATACCAAAAAGAAAGTCAAGCAGTACGAGCACGTCCACCGGGACGTCAATCCCAATGACATTTGGGAGATAGTTGGAGAGCTGGGCGATGGAGCGTTTGGAAAAGTCTACAAGGTAAGAGTGATTGTGAAAACACGAGGCACCTGCCTGCCAATCATAGGCAATTCTATCAATGTTACTTTTCCCTTCAAGGTTCAGACTGTTTTAGTATCAAACCCTGTCTTTTTATTGTTTAGTACTAAATTAAAGCATGACTTTTTGACGTTTGTGTTTTACGATGTGGAAGAGGCGTTTAATTTCCCAAACATTGTTGCTCTTCACTTGGTTTATGTCAGATGTGAAGTATGTTGTTGATCCAGAATTAAAGTTTGAGTCACTCTGAACTCATCCAAACAACAAATGAAGAAAATCTTTTGCCTTGTAAACAAACCCTGATTGCTCATTTTACTTTTATTTACTTCTGTTTATTCTCCTCTTTTACTTTGCTTATTTATTTTCAGTTTGCAACATCTAAGTCACGATTCATCCCTCAGACTCCCGGGAGTCTTTTGCTGTGAATCCTAAATAAATTCAGCCAACAGGGACAGTGAAAGCCCCTTTTTGTACCTTCCTACACAACACTGCCATAGTGCAAGTTTTGCTTCAGAAGATGCATTTAATCTGGACCCGTGGGCTTCTCAGCCCCTCTCTGTGAGGCAGGGCAGAGGCCCCATGTGCCTGTACAGTGTGGTGGAACACAGTGGACACATTTTTGCAGCAAAAGAAGCAAAGCTTCAGAGGAATTCTGCTTTGACCAGAAAATGCAGGGTTTTTTTGTTTGTTTTTTTGCTTATAGGAACCACCCTGTTTGGATGAGTTGGTTTGACTGGAAATTTGGTAGTTTGGAAGGTATGAGGGAGGTGAATTTTCAGTTTAACAGTTTTGCTTCCCTTAACTACGTTTTATCTTACAGAAAATTAGGAAAAAAAGTCAGTCTCTGCAGTATTACAAGTCTGAATGAAAGTTGCTGAAAGGTGTGTTGCACAAAAAATGACATGTGATGAAACTGCAAGCCATAAAAACACAAACAAAAAAAAAACTATTTTTCATTCTAAAAGCCTGCTGAGCATGAAACACTTTAGGCCTTTATAGCTTTGTGTCCGATCACAACAGTTCTTTCAAATTCATTGTTCTAAAACAGGAAAACAAACACATTTAGCTGCACTAAAAGCATCAAATGAAAGCTTAAATCTGACTGATTTGAAAAGATGAAGTGTGTACATTTTCTCAGTCATGTTTAGCCAAACATCACCTTTGAGCTTTGGCTTCCCTTTCCTCTCGTTAAATGGCTTGTGGGTGTAGAGAAAACTTCTTCATACCTGCAGCTGTCAAATGGAGGGATGATAGGCTGAGCGGGAAGACGGATGATTGCCGAGACAGGAAACTGTGGGACAGCCTCTGCTTCTCTGGAGCTGTCAACTTCCTCTCGCAGCACTCAAATCTCAGACTAATCAGCTTGTGTGTGGGAAGGAACGGCCCCGAGTGGCGAATTGCACATTTTCTGTTGAAGTATTTGATGAAGGAGGCCTGGGCAAGGGGTGGGGGATCGCTGTTCTCCGTCACAATCCGCGCGTTAAGGACAGGAGTATAAAACTACAAAAGGAGGGTTTTGTAGCTCATCACTCCAAATTGCAGTACAACTTGCATAAAGCGCCTTGTGAAGCTCCAGATTCTCTCTGAGATGAAACAGACCTCTTTAGTTGTGTAGGGTGCAGAGTGCTCCTGTCAGAACGAGCCTCTAAAGAGTTGAGGACGCATCATGCTGAGTGTTAGCAGGAACATGTTTACACCGAAACCTACTCCTTTTTGTTCTTGCATAACTTTTGCTTTTGGGAAGCTCAACATAAGAATGCAACAGTTGTTCTTTTTTCAACTCTAATATGTATAGCCAGGTAAAATGAAGCTATTCACGTAAAGAAAAGTGCCTCACAAACCTTCACCTATTGTTCTCTAACCAAGTTAATTTACCACGAGACCACTACATCAGAGACTTTAGCATCAGACAGGAAGCATCCAGTCTTCCTGTCCAGTGCAACAGCGCTACATAATGTTTTTGTCTTACATGAGACATGTCATGTTTATAATTCCACCTTTTTCACATTTAAACTGAAGGAACAGCAATGCTTTGGTCTGAATGCCTCCTTATTATAATTCCACAAGCCCCCTTTCACCTCTTTTCTGATTTCTGTCTGAGCAACTTGGCTGTGTCTTTAAATCCAAACAAGATGCTTCACACACACACACACACACACACACACACACCCCCACACACACACACACACACACACACACACACACACACACACACACACACACACACACACA
>JARVJO010000082.1:6704338-6738368 GCA_031762555.1 Cynodonichthys magdalenae
GAACCTAATGGAGATGCACGCGGCCGAGGCCGAGCCGACCCGAACTGGGTACAAGCGTGTCCGTGGAGATGGGGCTTTAGTGATGTCAGAGGAACTAGTTATATAAAATTGTGAAGGTTTTGGTGATTTTTTTTTTTTTTTTTCTTAAATGGAGTTTCATTTGTTACTAAAAAAATTGCAGAGTCCTGGGAGATCACTGATGAAAGGAACAAGGCCTGAAAACAAATGTTCACTTATTGCATTACGAGCAAACTTTGATGGGGAAGAAACTGCAACGGCTCAGCATTAACCTGTTAACCTGCATGTCTAACCCTAACCCCAACCCAAATTGAATTCTGCTCTTGAACACTTTGGAGTAAATTCATAAGCCTAGTCTCTATGTAAAGCTATTAATCTGAATTTCTAACTTCATCAGTCATAATTTTTGTAATTGTAATTTAGTTATTGAAGTTAAGATGAACTATAACATTAACGTTATTTTAAATTTCCAAAGCTGCATATTAAATAAAAGGTAACTTGATTGGCTACACAGCTGTGGTGTCAGAATGTAGCTCAGAGTTGATTGGCCAATTCTAGTCAATCAGTCGTGTGCTGCCACGTATGGGTGAGACATGAGGGGCCTGTTACACATTTTGGGCTCTAGAGAGATGAACCCAGTTGGTTTAAAAAAGGTATCAATTGAAAGAAGACAACCAATCAAATTGTTTGAACAGCCTATTATGCAAATTCAAAGTCCCTGGTAGGTTATAAAGAGAGAGAAGGTACCTAAAACTTGGAAGGTACTGTCGGTGGTACATTGCGTTGAAAAAAATTACGCCATTTTCTGAATAGCCTTCTGGCAAAAAATGCAAACCTTTTTGATGAGATAAACATCTCATTCTTCAGGATGAAGAACAAAGACAAACATCCGGTTAGTCTGCAGCATCCATTACTGAGTGTTGTTGCTTATCTCATAGCTGCCTTGCATATCTGTATAGGTACTTTGTAAGTTAATTGGTATGCACAGGTTCATAGATTTGAACCAACATATGCTGTCATTCAGAAAGCATTCTTTTCAGGGAAGTTCTTTTTTATCAAGACGAGCCACATTCTCCATGTATTACAACAACAAGGCGCCAACAGATGAGATCAGGTGGGAAACTGCTTCAGACTTGTCACCCACTGAAAATATTTCGAGAGATCCCTTTAAGTTTTAAAATTCCCGAAAGACAGTGAAAACTTCACTAAAAGCCTTTAATGTGTAATACCAGTCAAAGCTCAAAACAGTATAGTAGCTGAACCGTGCCTGTTTTTAATTTTTTATTTTTTAATTTTTTTTATTTCTTCAGACACAGGTGGGGGGGCAGATACGATGGGACAAAACATTAAGTTCTTCGGACGGAAAGCATGGAAACCAAAGCCATAGACAAAGGTTGTTGGTCTCTTGAGTGCGGTTAGAGCAAGTGAAGAGTTTGTGGGTTTGAAACCAAGAACTGTTGTTTTCTCGAGGGATGCAGCAGCAGTTAAGTGCACAATCAGCAGCATGTGTACTCCCATGAGATTGTAATTGTTTAAAAAATGTTTTTTTTTCTATGACTTTTTGTTTTGGATTGTTTTGTTACAAATTATGTTCAGCTGTGAGGATTGGATTTATTTTTTGTTGAAAACAAAACTTTTGTTCTTCTGGTTATTCTTAATATGTCTAAAATAGTGCTGTGTTTGAGTGCAACACCTACTTGGACTGTGTCCAAATTCAGAGGCTGAGTCCTCCGATGGCCGAATTTGTCAGCCGCTTACATCACAGTCCCGTGCTGGAGGCTGTCCAAAGTTGAAAACTCCCCCAATGTGGCCCACAAATGCATCCTCCTCTTTCCCCGATTTGAGGGATGGTCCGATGGATCCTTCTCGGCCCACCCTTTCCCATAATGCATTGCGGGCCGGCTGGAGATTTTTTTTGTCTGCTCTTTTTGACTTTCCAAATTCACAGCCAATTTTTTTCGGTCTTCGTTGTCTAATTGGTACTAAGGTACTGGTCCACCTAGACTGGGTAGACCGGGTCCTTCGTAGAACCCAACGCCTGAATTTGAACACGGCCTTAACGTTGATCAATCATTTGCAAAATTTGGTAAAAGTCATGTTTTACAAACATTTTTTGTATGCATGCACATATACTTTTCCTTTAAAAGATTGGCTGTTTGGAAAAAAAGGTGCATCATGCATTAAAATGCTGTGCATTTAATGCTGCCACGTGCATGTGTACTTCCAAGCATGCAAACCACCACTCACTTTGGGTTTTGACATCATACTGAAGTCAGGAGGTCCCATGTGAGATGCACTGAGATGTTGTAAGTGTTATTTCCTCTTATGATGTGGGCATAAATAGTGTGAAAAATGCACATAAAAAAACACACGTCGCTATGTTTTATATTGGAGGACCCTGTTTGATGTCACACATTCCCCTTGCTGCACAGTAACGGGGCATCACATAAATGCAACAGGGCTTGGATTTCAACCCTCACTGCACCCCCAATTCAGTCATCAGAAGGCCAGAGGCACATTCCTCAGCCTTATTACCACTACGATGTTATCGTTTTGTGTAAGGTTGAAGGCTCTGTTAGAGCTGGGTCAAGAGGGTTTCCAACAACAGGTCCAGTTTGTGCATAAAATGTTGGTAAACTTTCTGAAGACCAGGCTTTGGATTGGATTTCATTTCTCCTCAATCTGTTCCGTTTGAACAGGTTTATTGGAGGGAGCACATTTTAAATGCTAAAAATGAGCTGAATGTTTTAAACCTCATCTTCAGTAAAGACAACACTGTTCAGTCTGACTGAAATGCAACCAGAGTTTGTTTCGGCTCAGTGATTATAGCAGAAAGCTGTGATGTTGGCACAGTGAAAGTGTGTGTCTGTTTACTGTGGAGGCTTGTTACCCGTATGACTGATGTTTGATAGTAAGAGCAGACGTCTTGTTGACTCACACTGTGGCTTTTCTTTGATGGGGGCACAGATCGTCTTCTCGAGAACTCCTGGCTGCCAAATACAGACCCGCAGATGGCGTAATGTGAAGAATGTGTGTCGGTGAGGGTCAGGCATGTTTGCTCAGATGTTTTCCCACCACCCCTGTAAAACGTAAAGGCATTGGACCTCAGCAGGCTGTTTAGTCTGTTGTGTTTCTGCAGGTCACTGGATGGACACACACGCACTGAAATGCTCTTAATTTTAATTTGTCACCAGCACACATCAGATTACATCTATTAGGTTCCTCCTTAAAGTGGACTCTTTTGGTAGAAGTCAATTGCACCAATTCAGAGAGAGAATAAATAAATTGTAACACATTATCGCACAGTTTTTAAAAATTTTTTTTTTTATCATGGTTTTATTGGCCTGATCGTCCTCACTCGGCACAGAACATGCGGTTCTGACCTCAGGAGCACAATAGTTTTGCCACAGTAATGTTCATCTGAATACACAACATACTGTCCTTCATTCAGCGAGTCACTCATTGGTTTGTTTGTTTCTTTAATCTGCTCACATTTGATTACAACTACAGAGACTTGTACGAGTTAATTAGTCAGCATTTTAATTCAGCAAATTAAAATGTTAAAATGTTTAGCAAATTATGGTATATTTTGAGATGGGGAACATAGGTGTTTGCTGCTTTTTTCCTCCTGGAAATTTGTATTATTCATATAATTTTCACTTATTATTCCTTTTTTAATCTGCCAAATATTGCATAATTTAAATCAGTAGTTCTCAAGCAATTTTCCTCAAAGCCCCTCCCAATTCCTTGCTACTCCCCACTTTTCTCAAACTCTTATCTTGATCAAAATAAAATATTTAACTCAATAGTTGTAAGCTTTTATCTAAGAAAGAAAAAACAAGCTATGAGTTTTAATTATCCCAATAGACTTGTTTTGGTTATGTTTATAACTCGACCCTCCCCAGCCGGCTCTCTGACACGCACATACAAACACCCCCCACACTCCAACCCCCAGGCTGGGAACCACAGATTTAACCACTGTTGTGGGTCCAATTGACCCATTTTAAAGTTTAAAATAGTTGAAAGTATTTTTTATTTTTTTTGCTTTCATGAAACTTTTTCATGGTGGCACGGTGGCTCAGATGGTAGAGCTGTTACCTCTCAGCAAGAAGGTCGCCAGATCAAAGCCCGGCCCGGGGTAGAGCTTGCATGTTCTCTCCGGGCACTCTGGCTTCCTCCCACACACCAAAATCATGACCCGTAAATTGATAACACTAAATTGTCCCTAGGTGTGAGTGAGAGTGTGAATGGTTGTTTGTCTCGTTTGTCTCTCTGTGTGTCCCTGTGATGGACTTGCGACCTGTCCAGGGTGTACCCCGCCCCTCGCACAGTGACTGCTGGATATGGGTCCCCGTGGGGACTGTGGATTGACTTCCATTAATTTTCTGGTAATTTTAGAGACTAACCCTGACCTTTCACCCTAAAGTTAACCTCTCAGGTACCTAGCTGATGAGAATCCTTTCTGTTCTTGTGGGTAAACTCCACCCATTTTGAGTAGGACACTCAGCAGGAGTGGGGGAAATACATGAATATTCTCTGCAAGGGAGTCCTAAAAACCTTAAACACTACAGATACAAGTGGTATAGTCACTGTCAGAACTCAGAAAATGAGCAGCAGAAACAAAAAGATAACCCTGGAAGGGCTGGAATTTCTCTTCCATCATAGGGGTGAAATAGAAGATGTGTCTGAACCATTCATGTCAAAAAAGGATGAAATACAGTGGTCTTCATCTCCAAGTAAACATGTAAAACTGTGTGACAAAAATATAATAAAGACAGGACCAGGGCCTACTAGCATGGCAGTAACTCATGTCACAGACATCAAGTCAGTCTTTGAGCTTCTTACACCTAGTTCAATACAGAAAAGCATTTTTGATGTGAGTAATCTATAATAGTGTGTTTTTGAGAAGTGGAAGGAGATGGATAAAATGCATTATGCATGTTTGGGGGTCCTCATCCTGGCTAGGTTCTACAAGTCAAAGGATGAATCAACAAATCTATGAAATGCAGAGACCGGTAGTACAATATTTCATGCCACAATGTCTCTGGAGACTTTTTATATTTTATCCTGAGTAAATCCACTTTGATAATTAAGATTATTAGAGCTGTCAGACAGGAAATGGACAAACGGGCAGATAATAGGACAAAATGGCACAGGTGGGTTGAGCAACTTCCACTGCTTTAGGCCCTAATGTCACAGAGGATGAAAGGCTTGTGGTATTCAAAGGTTTCTGCTCATTTAGACAATAAATTTTATTTTCAATACAAATCTACATGACTCATTTGTCTTGGTTTTTAATTAGCGGGTCTATTTGACCTCGAACAGAATAGGTGTCTCTAGTTCAATTATAAACATCACTCCACCAAAAAAAAGGATACATTTCATGAATAATCATTTTTTGTGTGTAGGTTTTTTTCAGTGGACATCTAATGTGCATTTTTTATGAAAAACTAGGTTGACTGAAATGGTTAGTAATGGAGTCAAAAATCTGATGCAAAAATGTTTCAAGGGATTTTTGACACTATTGCATGATTTAAACATTCCCCGGGTCAAATTGACCCAGGAACATTATTGTTCTGTTCCTCAGACATGAACATAACAGGAGGGTTAAATCACAGCCACACATAATGTTACTACTCTGGTTTTACTTTTATATGTACATTTTTATGATTATACAGAATCCAAGAATTCTGTTCATAGGGTCCCGGTTGCTCCTACTTGTTGGATTGAATGTTCTGTTCTTCTGTCCTGTAGGCCAAGCACAAGGAGACAGGTGCTCTGGCTGCAGCCAAAGTGATCGAGACAAAATGTGAGGAGGAGCTGGAGGACTACATTGTTGAGATCGACATCCTGGCTAAATGCAACCATCCCTACATTGTCAAGCTGCTCGATGCTTTTTATCATGAAAACAAGCTCTGGGTAGGTAACAGTCCAGGCATTCACTTTATTCTGACGGCATTGTTTTTTTTATTGCACCTACACCTTATCTCAAATATATTTCTTTATAAAGATAAGGATAAAGTGGATAGCCTGAATGAGAAATGACAGCAGGCCCCCTAGGGTGACATATTTCAGAAATGACCCCATCCTCACCCTGATGTTACTACAACAAAGAGGATCAATTACACATCACTGTCTTCTACTCTTGAGTTATTTTTCATCTACACATTAGCACCCGAGTCAAGAGTAAATAATTCAACTCCCACTGTAATTTTTCTTTCTCTGGCCAAGGCAAATATTGGTGACCTCATGCTGGGGCCCTGCCTCAGATAACTGAACTACAGGCAGAGTTCAGTCTAAAGATAGTTATTAGTTTTTCTTTTTTTTTTTCTTTTTCTTTGTGAACTCTTCTCCATTTTTGGGTTGGAAAAAAGTAACCAAAAATGCAAATGGGGGGGAAAAATCGTCCAACTAATCAGGCACAAATCTAGCAAGTTCAGTTCATTTTATTTTCTAGAAAACAAGAAATGATGGAATCAAACAAGCTCAGCTGACATTACACGTGACTTGTAGACTTTTGCATCTTTATTTCTTAAAAAAAAAAAAAAAAAAAAAAAAAAAAAAAAAAGTGGTTGAAAATTACGAAAGCTGAGAGCATTTTCAGCATACAATTTTTTTCCATGGTTTTCTCATGACACTATTGCATGATTTAAACACTCCCCGGTTCAAATTGACCCAGGAACATTATTGCTGTCAGCTGAACTTGTTTGATTCCATCATTTCGTGATAACGACATAATTATGTGTAATGATACAAAAATGACACAAAATTATGTAGGCCTACAGTAGGTTGCTTCAGACCCATGTGATTGAGATCTGCGATCTCAATGGGATTTGCCTGGTTAAATAACGGCAAATAAATAAATGGTAAACGTCATCGATGACCAACTGAGGGGGTCAGGCTGTCTCCATGGTTACTGAATGATGCACAAGAGGAACACCATCTGGAAATTAACTTATTTCGAGAAAACGGTCCTCGTTATATCGTGATAACGACATGTGTCAATATCACAAGAAACCATGGAAAATAATTATGTGCAGAAAACGTCCGCTCTCTGCTTCCATAAAAAATGAATACAGACATTAAATAGCCTAATATTACATTCAGTAAATGACTAAAAGGCAGTTCCAGGTAGATTTTACAGTATGTTGGGTTTTAGTGTATGTATGCATTTAATGAAATTAGAAACTGCCCAAATGTTCTAACTTTTTTATATTAAAGACAATTATCTTTCTCTATTATTGTGGGACATCAAAAAAAAAGGATTAAGATTAATCTGAATGCCTTTTTCTTATTCAAAAATATGTATAGGTTTTTTTTATGGAATTTGAGGATGTTCTACTTTGGAATGCATCAAAATACTGTATGTTAAATGTTTATCAAGTGAGTCATGATTGAACTGAAGGCATGACTCACACGAATGTTTCCTGTTTGGGTGACCAGATTTTCATGGCTCTTCAGTTTATTGTGTCTGACCTTCAACATGACAGACATTTTGCATTTCCTGTGAGAGCTTCACAATAGATGCTGTAATGAAAACTTTAAATGATAAACCTCTGGTGTCTCTGCGTCAAAGCGTAGTCTCCAATGTGCTTTAGTGGATATGACTTTTAATTCCAGTTAATAGCATATGAGGGGGACACAAAGTGAAGTTATGGTGTTATTTTCTGGAGTGTAACACATGGATCACATTCATTCTAAACATTACTTGGGGTCTTCCTCAACATACAGCTGTATCACAGTTCAAGAATCAGCCACAGCTGTGTTGGCTTTAGTTGGAATTCCTGAATGCAAAGCATGAACCATCCCGTTCAGACAGAGGTAGACACTGAAACTATTAGTTTATGCTGATGAGTCGTTTGTACAAACACCCCCACTTGTTGCGTTTAAACCACTTCCTGTGTCTGCTTCAGACTTGCAGCTTTTGTGTGTCTGACTCACTTCTTTTAGAAATTTTACTAAAACAAAGTCAGTCATGCTTGGCAAACCCTTCCTTTTAGTGCAACCTTGAACAATTACCTCAGTTGTCAGTGATAAGGCCTCCATAACCTCCAGATGGGTGGACTGTAGCCTGCGTGGACCCACCCGTTCTGCTTTTTTACTGAATGTGAGAGGGTGTAGAGGAAGAAAAAGCTGTTTGTTTCACTTCAGAGAGGAATCTGGTCTTGAGACAAGTAAAACAGCCAGGCCCACGTTGTGAAGAGAGGAAAAAAAGAAGCATTTAACACGATGCTGACATCAGCATGCTCAGAAGAAAGAATGAACAGAAAGTTACAGACAATAGAGGTCAGTTTAAACAGATGGACAGCAGTGCTTTAAACAGAACAGAACAGAACACACCATTTATGGTTGTTACATTGTGTAACCATGGCTGTTGAAATAATTTTTTCTTAAATGAAAAACAGGTTTATACTAAATTTTTGCAATCTCAAGCCATGTTAAGCTAAAAAATGTCAAAAAGATGGCGCACCAAAGCATTTTAACACCACAAAGAATCCTATCACATTGGCTGTAATCTTCTGGATTTAAACTGAACCATGTTGGTGTATTTCTTTTATTTTTAAATGCAGTTTAGTAGCAGTTCTTTATTAGCAAGTAGCTTCCTTTTTATCACTCCTGAGAAAATGAAGAGGTAAATCATTTAAACTGCCTAGTGGTAAAACCAAGGATCATTGTAGAGTCAGCAACGTTTTGCTCCATTTATTTTAAGGCTTTTTAGGTTGAGCTAGCTCTCTGACTTTCCCTTGATTTCAAAGAACAAAAAGATAAATGCAATATTTTATAACCTTAAATGACACAAGCATGACTCAGTTTAAAACTTATAAAGAAACTACATCCCCCAAATCCTACATATTTGATGCAGAGCAGAAGTTCTGTGTACTAGACTCTCAAGCCTTCCTTTGTGCCACATTTAGGGCTTTGGTCTGCATGCATGTTCCACCCACAGTGGGTATGCTTTACATGCAGATTGACCAGTTGGAGC
The DNA here is from genome assembly GCA_031762555.1 of Cynodonichthys magdalenae. NCBI lineage: Eukaryota > Metazoa > Chordata > Actinopteri > Cyprinodontiformes > Rivulidae > Cynodonichthys > Cynodonichthys magdalenae. The sequence goes on from JARVJO010000082.1 coordinate 6,713,340, forward strand.
ACATTCTTGACCACAGCCCAACACGTCACCCAGGATTCCTTCAGGCAGGGAGAACAACTCCTGCCACAGACGCATCGAAACCAAAACAATGTGTGTCTGGGTGTTTGTGATTAGGAACAGGGAAGTGGTTCACAAAGTTGTAACCATTTTCCATAGTTGATATGGTTCATGTTAAGGTTCTAGTTTCAAACTTGGTAATTCTTTATTGTTAAATGGATTTTTTTTTTTCTGGTACATTTTGCTGTTCATATGTCCCAGTTTTATGAAGAATCAACCATAAAAACTTAGAATGCATGCCTTTCTTGTTTAGGTTGGTAATCAGAAAATGATTTTGTCATAATTGGTACCTGCTGATAAATAAAGAAGCAAAGAAATAAATTAATCCAAGATTATTTGCATTTACTATGAAAATGCAGTGTGATTGCTTAATGCTAAAATATATGTGCTGAAAAAGTAGCTGAAATTTGTACAAAGAAACAGTGTTTGCTAAATTAAGCAGCAAGAACTTACAATTATCACAAAAAGGGCAATTTTGCTGAAAAAAATAAAGAAGATAAAGAGTAGACAAAACACTGATAACTGTTGAAATTAGCAGAAAAGGTCAGTATGATGGTAGTCTGGCCCTTGCCTTCCTATGCAGTTCCGCTCAATTCTAGTTTCAACACTGAATGTTAGGCACTTGAGTATGTGTCGGTTTTTTTTTATCCTTGAAAGTCAAACCGTTTAATGAATGAAGTTCAAACTAGTTGTATTACTTGTGCATTTTGTGCAATTTTACTTAAGGAAATATGAATATTAATCACTCTATGCTACTGTTGGCATAGAAGACACCATTTAGAAAAGCTAAATTAGTGATGACATCACGTAAAACACTTGAATACGTCTTGATGTAGAAAACTGTTTTTTATAATATTGAACTTGTGTTCTGTATAAGTTTTCTTTTTCTTCTTATTTTCCACCAAACATTTACTTTTTAAATCCTGTTAAGGTAAAATATTTGTCATCAAGTTAAATTTCACCTTTTTTTTTTTTGTCTTTCCTTCAGATCATGATTGAGTTCTGCGCTGGAGGTGCAGTGGATGCCAATATGCTAGGTAAATCTTGTCTTCTCTATTTGGACATACATTTTAAAATAAATATTCCACCCTCTGCACTTTTGTAGAAATATGAGCGAAGCTGTAAAGCAGAGATCCAGTACTGAAAATGATCATTCATCAGAGTAAATCTAGATAACAAATATATTGCTAATGCTGAAGTAGTTTTATGCATCCCATCAGTGGCCATGTTGTGCATCTTTCACAATCTGAAACTGGAGACCCTGATAAAGTCAGACTTGTTGGAGTACTTGGGTGTGGGAAACCTTTTTGGTCTGTTTTCATTGGATAATCCACCCCCTCATTTCTGCCTGTACCCCTCTGCAGCTAACCAAACAAGGGCAAAATAGAATAAAGTCTGTGGGCTGGGCCTATCTTGGGTTATTCTAATCTGGGATTACTTATCCAGCAACACTATCTGCCCCAATATTACAAGTTTATCTTGCAGTGTTTTTTTAAGGAAATTCACATCATAGTTCAGTTTCATGACTTTGTTTGGCCATAACAATATTTAGACTGAATAATGCATCATTTAGTGTGAGAGTCATGCCTTTTGAGCCTTCTCAGCTCTGTTCATGCTCCTAATCTTTACTTCACACTGAACCCCTTCATCTCACCTCCTTTGCTCCCATCAGAGTTGGATCGAGGGCTAACAGAGCCACAGATTAAAGTGGTTTGTCGGCAGATGCTGGAGGCTCTGGTTTACCTCCACAACCAAAAGATCATTCACAGAGACCTGAAGGCTGGTAACATCCTCCTCACGCTGGATGGAGACATAAAACTGGGTAAGGGTTTGATGTCACATGCTTTGTTCCATTTTGTAAATTTTCTAGTGATTTTCACCATTATTTAGCTGCCATATTGAGTCTACACCACAGGAAAAATACTTTAAATGTTTCACTATTAAATGCTAGATAATGCAGGGAAACACAGAATATGACTTCAGGTTTAAAAGTGAACTTTACGACTTTTTCTTAGTATAACTGAAAAGGTTCGTATAATTGAAAGATTTCTTTCATAATGAGTAGAGGATCACCAAGACGACATAGGAGGTATGCTAAAATGATTGATGATGTGCAGAGAATTGAACTAGATGTGAAATAATGTATGTGTTCTAATTCTGTCTATTGTAAAAACTGAACCAACAAGCAATTAATTTCCCTAAAATCCAAATAAATTTTGAGTTCAGGGGAATACTCCTCAGATTTTTTTTTTACATATACTCAAACTATGCATTTTCCAGCCATTTAAATAGCATTTTTCTAAATTCTTAAGAGTTATAAAACACTGAAAAACAGATTTTAACCAGAATTGTATCTTCGATCAAAACTGAATTGTCTATTATCCTCATTTTGTTTTCTATTTACACACTGAGTACCAGTAGTTAGTCTTGACTGCATCATATGGTACTTTGATCATGAAATATCCTCTACACACCTCACCTATATGTAGTAACAAAGCAGCTGAGAAACCCACAGAATAAATTACAACTTGGGTAACCAGTGGTTATTCTATAGACTAAATCAACTATAACTCTGCTAAAAATTTAAAAACAAGAAAAAAAAAAATAAAAAATGTCCCCTAGATGGACGGCCCCCTTAGCAATTGCCTATACTGCTTATGCCACTGGCCGGCCCTCTGCTCAGTTGTTTCGGTGGTATAAATACACGCCACACATAAAACCTTTGTTAGTACTCTGTCGAAGGATCAGAACTGTGTAATTGTGTAAAAGTGGCATTCTCAGAATGTTGCACATTTCTTTCCTATTGACTTTTTGAAGAATTCGCCACATTCTTAACATTGCATAGCTAAGGTTATGAACCCAACCCAAAGGCCAGTGTACTTTTGATTAAAGAGTGGCTTTCCAGAAGAGAGAGAGGGGGGGGGGGAAGCTATTTAAGTGTTGTTTATGTCTGTGTCAGTTCAGGATATTTGTCAGTCTGCAGCATTTGGATCCTCAAATTCAAAAATGTTTTAAACATTTCTTTACAAAAGTGTTACTTTCTATTGTAAGTTAAAAGTAAAGTCACTTAAGAGTTTTAAATACACTCATTTCTTTGTGGATCCAGTCTTTGTTTTGTTTTGAGTACGTCCCATTTCTTACATTTTTTTTTATAATGTCTTAATGCCAAATGAATAGTTTTCGTTACATACTCTGAAATCCCAGAGGTGGGCTCAGGCTTCCTGTTGAGAATCTTTTTACTGCCCAGCATTCCTTCTCAGCACACCACAGTTGGATATAATCACTGGGAGTTGCCTCTCTGAAGTCATTATGTCATGACATGGGCTCATTTACAGTCTCCAAACTTATACAACTGCATGTTAATTTCAAACTAGGTGGTAATTTAGTGTCGGTGAGGTCAGCTCAGTGCATCAAATATGCCAGCGGGATTCATCATAAAACGTGTACATCATGCAGCAGCTACTTTTTTGATTCTTAAAGAAGTCTTAGTAATAATAAACAAAGATATACATATTCAGTATTTAATGTATTTTCTGCATTTTTTTCACTTTAAATTTAAAATGATACCTCAGGTATTTTAGTTTGTGGAGTCTTGGAATTTCCTGTTTAAAGCATTTGCTCTTGTGCATTAATTTAGTTCCATTTGGCATGCCACAGTATGTGTTGGTGTAGAAAAATGTTCATGTGATTACAATAATTCTTCAGTGTGACTGATTTTTTTTTTTTCCTTTAAAAAGGAAACATTGGCTTGGTAAAATTATATGAATATATTGTTTTTCTTTCTATGGGGCAGTTGTGTTTGAGTTGCAGCAGTTGAAATTATCCATTTGACAGCAGGTGTTTGTTTTATTGTAGGGATCGAAGTGCAGAAATTTGCAACAACTGTTCAAAAAATGTTACTGCAATAATTGAACGTTTTTTTTTTTTTTTATTTAAGCCGTTTTTTTTTTGTTTTTTTTTTCCCCAGCTGACTTTGGTGTGTCTGCAAAAAATAACAAAACCATTCAAAGAAGAGATACTTTTATCGGAACACCATACTGGTGAGTGAGACGACTGTTTTCGTGACCTGTAGAGGTAGTCTTGGAAGGATTTTGTGGCTCAGATGTGACGCTCTGTAAATCTGTGCTACTTTATGATTTGAAATGCTGCTGTCAAAGGACTTGTTGGAGCTAAAGATAATACAACAAATGTTTATGAAACTGATCAAAATGATGCCTCCTATGCCAGTTTTTGAGGTGTTTAAAAAAAAAAAACTGCGAGGATTAAACTACAACACCAACCAATAAAAGATAAAATAAAAAATAATAAAACTTGAATGATTTTGTAAAAATCTATACAAGAAAATGTCATGTTCAACTGTAGATTCTTCAATCTCTTTGGCTTTGTTTAAAAATGTCTTCCATTTCATTTTCTACACTTTTTGCATACCTAAAAAACAAGATCAAGCCACCTGGAGTAAAGGTTATATCTCTTTGCTGTTACTGATGTGCCATTTTTGATACTTAAGCAGGAACCTTGGTCCACAAAGTAATCATGGCTGAAACTAGTTAACCATTAACTAAAACTTATCATCCGTCAGTGATGGCTGATATGAGCACCAGCTTAGCTTGATAAAAACATGTTTGTGTTCTCATGTTACATAATACAGATGTTTTGAAAAGGACAGACTTTATGGTTTTGCTTTTTATAGCAAACTTGTGTTCTTTTTCCTGTTTTATTACCTTTTTATCCTGTGATTGAAATTATTTATCACTAACTAATACAGAAATATTGCTAAAATGGCAAGTCTTCATTATTTTTAGGATTCTACACAGATATCTTTATATATACATTAATTAATCAGAATTTGCTTGTCCCAGGATGGCTCCAGAGGTGGTGATGTGTGAGACAACAAAGGATGCTCCGTATGATTACAAGGCTGACATCTGGTCTTTAGGAATTACTTTGATTGAGCTTGCACAGATCGAGCCCCCACACCATGAACTCAACCCCATGAGGGTCCTCCTGAAGATTGCAAAATCTGAACCTCCCACCCTGGAACAGCCATACAAATGGTGAGGATTTTTTAGGATGTTGGTTGAAAACAAGAAGAAAAAGTAGGAATGAGTAATTCATTGGTTACATAATGCAATGTGACGGCTAGCATCATCTTAAATCTTTAAGCCTAGTTTTCTTGTTTTGTTTTATAATTTTTGCAAATTTATTGTACAATACATTGTAGTCATCCTATGTATCAAATTGTCCTTTCCTGTCTCCACCTGCAAATTATTTTTGTTCACCCAAAGGTACAACAGCAATGTAGCGTAAAGTCATGACTTGACCAATTTCCAAACTGTAACTGCAACTCTTGCAATCTACTTTAATGTTAATGTTCCTTTTGGAGCAAATTTATTGCTGCAAAAGCAAAGTTATCAGGGATAGATTGCTGAGTCATCGTCCCTGCTGGACATTATGGCTTTATAAAACACAGATGTGCACAGAGATGGTCATGTGCCAAAATCCCATATCTAAAAATGTTTGTTCAAAATGTTATTATTTAGCAGTTTTTTTTTTTTTTTCATCCCTTCATCTTTCATTTTTTTTCATTTGATTTAAAATGAAATTGTTTCACGTTTTTCCAAGGTCAAAGGATTTTAATGATTTCTTGAAGAAAGCTTTGGACAGAAACACAGAAACTCGTCCAACTGCATCACAACTCTTAGAGGTAAGAGCTGCTGTATGGAATTACAAACTAGGGATTATCTTGTAGTGTTGCACTTTGACACATGATGAAACAGATTCTTGATTTTTTTTGGTTATGAACATTAAAGTGCCTAAGACATGAATGTAATGAATAGAAATGCATTATTGGAAAGATAACATTAATAACACAAGGTGAAAACAATTAAAATAAAATAAAATCTTGCCCCTGAGATGAACAGTTGAGATATTTGCATGTGAAGAAACAGGAAGTGATGTCTAAAGAGAATGTCTGCATGTGAACAGAGCATTGATACAACAGATAAAACACTGTAGAGAAGAATCTGAGATTTCCTTAGATTATTTTAAGTCACTATCACACAGATGAAAACTAGTCAGAGTTATAACAATATTGTTTCAGTAAGCAAATTATGGAGTTTCTTTTCATAAAGAGTTCCTCTTTGATGTCACAAAATAATAAAAAGTAGAGAACGAAACAAATCAGACTACATAAAGGATGTCAATATTAAAGAGACTGCCTTTCATTTTTTAGAGAGAAGCAAAATATGTGATCTAAGAGAAAAAAGCTAAAGCCTCGGGTATAAGAATATGAAAACTCTGGGGTACCTCCTAAGCAGTAAAAATACTTTTATAAAAAAAAAATATATATATATATTTTAAAGACAACCACGGATTTTGTCCTCAAATGACATTGTCAATAGATTTGAGTAAAATCCTTTTTCCCTAACAAATCTGAATTTCCTTAAATTCATGCCGGTGACAATGTTAGAGAAAAATGATAAATGGCTTGAACTTATATAGCGCCTTATTAAGTCCACGTGGACCCCAAGGCGCTTTACACTTCAGTCATTCACCCACTCACACATTGATGGTGGTAAGCTCCAGCCACAGCTGCCCTGGGGCACACTGACAGAGGCGGGGCTGCCATGCAACTGCACCACCGGACCCTCTGACTACCATCAGTAGGCAAGTTGGGTGAAGTGTCTTGCCCAAAGACACAACAACTGAGGCAGCTGGAACGGGGAATCGAACCGGTGACCTTCCGATTCTTAGACGACTCAAATAACTAAAAAAAGAGTCAAATGTTTCCTTTCAAGTGTCAAAATGTTTTATTTTTAGAAATGCCGATATATAAGTAATGCAATGTAAGTGCTATGATCTTGAGTCAGGAAAAAAAAATTCAGAGAAGCTGTAAACTGGGTGCGGATTATACAACAAGTAGCATTTATTAAAACTCAGAGGCACAGTTTCCTGTCTGTATCCCACAGCTGAGGGAATGCCAGCTATTTACATTCCATCTCTCAGCCAATAGCTTGCTGGGACCACCCTCAGCAAGCGACTGTATGTCAATTAGAAAATGAAAATCTGAGTCCCAAACCTCCTGGAGAGGAGTTAAGGGGGAGGAAGGGATAGGCGTGGTCTGGTTTTGGTGCTCTGTGGGAAGTTTTTAGATTTTTATCATGCCTGCTGCCCCCAATGCCTGTAGAGATATTGTGGCAATGGAAGCCTTTCATTCTGCTGTGCGGCGGATGTAAGATGACAGCAAACCTGACTTAAACTTACTGTCAGTGTCTGCGCAACAGGTTTGATTTCATACTTTTCAGTGCAGGTATTCACTGAAGTGAACAGCTGTTGAAAAAGGATAAAGAGCACTGACTAAATTTAAAAAAATACAAGTCACCATATCTGAGGGCAATGAAAGGAGGAAGACTTCAGTGTTTTCTTGTGAAGGCTGTTTACAAAACATGACTCATATCAGTCACTTGGTTGTTTGGCTGGCTGCAGAACATCTGGAGGACTAGTGTGCCTCACTGTGAACAGCTTCTCCTCCCACATAGTTTTATAGCACAAGTTTTTTTTTTCCCCTCTTGTAGCTTTTGTTGTCAGCAACGAAACAATTCTTTGATAGTGCTAACTTGCAGCAGTAAAGTCCAAGTTATATAAAGCGATATTTTATGCAATCATCCAGTAGTGACACAAAAATCCCTATATTTTGAACTTTGAGTTAATACTGTTATTTTAACCTCTGACACACCCCGCAAAGTGAGAACTGAACACTTTCTGTCTTGACATGATGCACATTTCTTTTTCCATCAGTCATCGTAAGCTTCCCGGTCTTACAACATACTGGATCATGTTGCTTGCATTTAAAATGTTACACCATGCATGACAAATATTCAATCCTTGAGTCTAGACGCCATGAAACAAACCAAAAGACAAAAAAAGAAGACAAAGTAGACTGCAGCGATCCACACCTTTTTATTTATTGTTTGTAAAAAAAAGAGAACATGGCTAGTTTTTGACAAAGCTATGTATCGACTCAGTTTACCTTTTCATTCACTTTTGTTTCTTCTCCTACAAATAGACTAAGCTCAATTTTGTTTCTGCGGCAGTCACTTTGCAGTGGCAGAACTACAAGTTGGAGAAAATAGAATTTACAGATTGTACAGAGAGCAGGGAGGAGACGGCAATAATTTGAACTGATTGCTACGTTTTTAAAGCCTTCCCATCAGTGCACTGTAATTGGCCGGTCTCTATGGGCCTTAAATGTGTCTAAAGGAGCAAAAAACCTCCAAGCAGATGATTATGAATGATTGTGAACATGCAGGACGGTGGCCCTCAAAGACCAGGATTGGAGACTACTGTGCTAAAGCCATAAAAATGATCCAGGTAGTGTCATATGTTGCATCAGGTCTTCATTCTGTTGAACAAGACTCGGCATGCAAACTGCCCATTAGGCATTAGCTGACTGCTCTTTGTCATTTGAGAAGCTAAGAGCTGAAGCCTAATGCGGTCCTTTAGGACAGCAGCCTGCACATAAATGTCTCTGCTCACACACACACACACTGACTTCTACACACTTCATGGTCTTGCACCGCTTCAGCCTTTCCCCTTTGTCAGCTGTTCCAATTAAATTACTCACAGTGCAAAACAACTGAATAATGGATGACCAGCATTTTATCTATGCGACACTCACCTTTTTATTTGGTTGTTTCTTTCAGCTCCTTTTAAGTGCTATTTTAAACTGAGCAGGGAAAGTTGCATTGTGTAGCTACCTTTGTTGGAGCTCTTCTAGACTTTGCAGGTGGCAAAGTGTGTTCTCTGAAATCAAAGCATCTCGTTTCTCGTTCTCCCCTGTTGTTCCACTAGTAAATTAATGTCTTTTTAAACATATTAAGCCTTGGTTCACACGGCAAGATAATTAGGCAGATTTTTGACCCCATTTTGCCCTTCTGACAATCTTAAGATTATCTTTAGAGTCATCATGACAATCGGGGGGTCCTTAAGACCTATATTCCTGCTGTGTGTGGTATGTTAAGTGTGATCTAGTCAGCTCAGAAGGATGTTGGGATTGCTCCTACCTCAAATCAGGGATATTCAACATGTTTGATTCTCTTGGCCCAGTATACCAGGTGGTCACTAAGGTCAAACGAGCTGTTGAATGTATCGTGTAGCCAGTCAGAAAGTGAGGTAACAGAAACATGGAGGGGAATCCAAAATACCAAAGACATAACTGCCATGGTGCACTAGAAAGTGCGCTGAACGTCAGAGACGTCTTTTTTTTAGTTTTGTTTTTTCCACAAACTATTGCTTCTTTATTGTTTGACATGTTTATTTACTCTGAACTTATGTTTGATCTCGAGAGGTTTTGTGAGATGTCATCTGACATCTGAATGTCTGAGTAAAATTTGTTTGATGTGTGACTGTACACCACACACTGTAGGACCAAACCTGTTCTGTTTTTTTATTGTCATATGTGAGGTCTCTCAGGTTTGGAAAATCAACCAACAATTTTCAAATGTTGGGGCGTGAATCGGGTATTAATTTTTTTTGTCAGATGTTACTCATACCCATGGATGATGTGCTCACTGGCCTTAGGCAATTACTCTTTTGTGGTTAAGGCAATCATCTTGTAAAGACTTTTGGTTTTAGTTGCTCTTTGTACAAGCAGCACATGATGCGTATGTATAAAGCCATGAATACAAAGCAAAAAAAAAAAGGTTAACGTTGGCTTAATGTTGAGCACAAAAAAGTGTTTGTGTGTCAGAAATACTTTTTAGTTTGACCCATATTTGGCTTGAAAGACTCATCACTCCCTCCTGTGTCCACAGCACCCTTTTGTGAAAACGGCGACGTCGAATCGTCCGGTGATGGAGCTGGTGGCTGAGGCCAAGGCTGAGGTTATGGAGGAAATTGAAGACAATAGAGAGGAAGGAGAGGACGACGACATCATGGAGCTCACTGGGGTACCAAAGCTTCGTTTTATTTTCTGTATTAATACTTTTCAGGAACGTCCTTGGAAAGTTTTAAGGCTTTAAAATGCTACATTGTCATTCCATTCTGCATAATAGAACATTTATTTTTATTATTCTTTTTGTACCAAAAAAAACGATATTTTACTTTTGTGGCCTCAGTTGGAAGCTGATGAGTAATCAACACTTTTCAACCCAAAAATACACATTCTGCCTCCAGACTGCTGCTTACTTGCTTTTGGTTGAATGTTTTTTTTTTTTTTTGGTTAAGCACAGCCTTCCTGATGATGGATTTATGACCAGTTTTCAGAGGCCATTCACAAATCCACAAATGACATAAAATTAGAAAGTAACGGCACAAGAATGTGGTCAACACAAACAAAAGAACAGTAGCCGGAATACTGGCTCTCACTCACACCCACATGTGGTTAAATTTAGGTGCCACTTTTAACCTCACTCCTGTATAGCAAACAGTCTCCAGCTCCCGATGAAATAAATTAAGGTTGCTCATTGTTCTGATGCTGTACTCTGACCTTAAAAATAAAACCCTGTGGTTACCCAGCATCCGTAAAAGGATTTTGCTCACAAGGAAGCTAAAAGGAATGTGTCAATAAGTGCTTTGACTCCATGAACCATAAATTGTTGGTGTTTAGTCAGCCACTAAACATTTATTACTGTGGTCATCCTTACCTTGGTTATAAGTTTGTAGATCAGGTTTCTGTGGGTGATGCCTGTTTTAGTTTCAGGTGTTAACATTTCAACAGAAAGCAAAGCTTAGAATAAAAGGTGGGACCTAGATGACTATATTTTAAATAAATCTGAGCAACTGATGACTGATTTATGACACCACTTTGTTTGGTTTAGAACTATTAATAAAACCATTTATTATTTATAGACTTTACAATTGACTAGAAAGAAAAGAACCCTGAGGCTCGACGCAGATCCAGTCTCTGAATTAAACATATTCTATAATATAAAAGCCTTAAGATGCCTACTTTCAACTTAAAAATGTATGAAATGAAATAATGCTTGTTAAACATAAATGCGTGTCTGTTTTATTGAATATTATATGAACGTTTTTGTTTTGTTTTAATGGTAAATGTAGGACTGTCATTTAGATTGCCATCTCAGTCACATTTGAAGTTGCTATCTAGATGAAACAGGACTGACCACATTCCATTTTGACAAAGATTAAGTTACTTCACTGGAGGTGGAAGGCTTTAAGAACTTCCATTAGTGTTTGGGCCAAAAGCAAAGGTTGAAAACATTAACATTTGGGAGGACACCAGTGACTGAAAGCCTTTAAACATCTAATGTTTTGTCACACAAGAAGTGCATAACAACGCCTCCCTGTTCCTTCAGTCTCCAGACAAGGAGCCATGTCAGAGAAGTCAGACCAGTTTGGAGGGAGACCAGTCCCCAGACATCTCAAGCCCCGCCACACCCTGCTCACCTTCCCCAACGCCTTTCCCCAGGAGAGGGGCCCAGTCAGAGTCACCCCCAGATGACCATCTAGACTCTCCGTCACGCCAGCTTCACTTTCAAAGGGATTCAGAGGAGGTGGGCGACAGGCTGAGTGATGAAGGTGTTCTTGAGGTGGAGAAATCTGAGAGTGAAGCTTCGACTAAGACTTTCAGTTCGGATTCAGGAATTGAAGACGGAAAGACTACCCCAACTCTGGAGGACGAAAAGGTGCTTTTCATTTTTTTAAATGTTTTCATTACAAGTGTGCATACTTTGAAAAGATGATTAATCTTTTTTTTTCCCCAAGTTTGTTGTAGAGACTCCAGAAGCTACTAAAAGGTCAAAATCTCTCCCTCAATGTGAGAAGGCAAAACGTGTTAGCACCACCATAGATCGTTTGACAGAGGATGAAAGCATCTCTGGGGGTCAAATGGAATCACCGTCTCCAAACTCGAGTCGTTCTGTCACTCCTGCGCCCACTCCCACACCAGTACCTGCGGCCAGACGGGGCCCAAATGACAACAAAAGTAAGGGCACCTCAGAGCGAGCATCAATGGGAGGAAACTCTGCATCCAACTCGCCTCTTCTGAATGGAAGGACTAACAACAAAGAACACAAACATGCAGGCAGCCTGGCATCAGAGCTAATGGCACTCAGCACAGAGACTGTCTCCGTATCTGCAAGGGTGAGTCCTCTTGGAGCAAACCATGCTCTTCTTAATATAAAAAATGTGTCATTTATTGGTGGAAAAAAAATAAACATAAAATATGTTTTTTAATTGATGGAGACAAAAAAATCTTTTAAAAATACCTTGAATGACAAAATTATTACAAACTTTTTTGGCAAAACGGAACAGTTTTTTAGTGCTTAAGACTTAGAAAGGAAGCCGAGTGCATTTATAGGAAAACCCCACCTTGGAAAAAAACTGCTTCTCTGCACCCACTGAAGGACTGAAACAGTCTTGTGTTGTTTTGGGGTGTGGGTGTTAACAGTCTGACAGACGATTGCCTGTCTTCTCTTAGCTTTACACCACATATTACACATCAAAAACAAACAAAATGGAGAAATCCAGTTTATGGTGTGTATTAAAGTTGAAATATGTTAATCTAAATTACAGAGATCAATTTATTTTAGTTGAACGATTTGTCCTTGGTGGTCTTAATGAGGGATGGAAGATAGAGAAGCCAAATATGTAACAAGTTCCATTTATTCAGACCAATAGTGTCCTTTGTGTGGGCACAGTCGCTCGTTCACTGTTGTGAATAAAAGTTTCTATTCAGCTCATTGTCACTCAGTAGCTTCTGGAGGCAAAGTGACGAACTGATTGAAACCCCACTAACTGCATGAAGTCACGTCTGTTTGTGGAACTTAAATTTTACTACAGTAGTCTGCTCAGTTGTGAAGTCTGATCTGTTTTTTCTTTTTTGTCTAATACCTAATGATTTACAGCAGGGGTGTCAAACCCATTTTCAGAGGGGGGCACATGAGTTATATATGTTGGCCCTTAAAGTGCCACTTGTGGTTCATTTTGACATTTCATGTTTAACTTCGACTAAACATTCCTCGCCATGGCTAAGCACCGCTAACAAACAATAACCGAGCTCTACATGGTATTTTGTGCATAAAACCAGTGTTTTAACATGCCCTTTTATAAACACTGAGAAGTTCTGTTTGACTGATTTAAATAATTACTGAAATACTATTAAAAGTAAAAGTAAGCAACTTTTACTGACTGAGCTGTGATGAGTAGCTGGCGTCTTGTCTTTCCGATGGGGGATTCCCTCTGGAGGGGCGTTCCAGTTGAAATTTACAACTTGGAAATGCCCACTTCCCAGTAGAACTGGGCTATAGCAAAATAGCTGGTGAAAAATGCTGCTAATTGGTGATTTTACACAGTGAATTTTGCCAGATGCTGGCTACTTTTTAATCCTGTGCAGTTTTTACTTGCATTTTTTGTAGATGTGCAGTTTGGAATTGATTTAAACAGAGGTGGTTTGTGTATTTCTTGGTTTTCTAACACCCTTAGGGAAGAGTAGTCAACTGATCCTTCGAAGATGGTGTCTGTCTGCATTTGATGACACATAAGAAACACTTGAGTTCTTTCTGGCAATGGAAATGTGTTTGCTGTGGTGAAGAACAAATATACAACATAAAAAGGTGCAAAAGCAGCATTCAGTAGCTGTCATTTGTTACAGGAGTCTCACAGGAGACTGTTTGCTCAGCTGTCAGTGAACAGTAGTTGTAACAAAGCACTCTGGCTGTCCTCTGTATGGAAACGTGTTTCCCTGATAGTTAAGCTTGTTTTCCTTTCTCCAGCCCTCATGCAATACTGTAAAATAAATCTTGAACCAACCAAACAACTCTCATTTCTTTATGCGTTTTTTTAAAAAAAGCTACACCCTGTTCAAATAGATTTTTAACAATCGTTTTCTAGCCTTTCTGAATGTTTTTCAGTTTTCATTGGAGCAGGGGCTACTTTTACCTCACCGTGACAACATGGCATATCCTTTAAAAAAAAATCATAAACCCTCTCCTTCCATTTCTGTTAACATTATCTGCTTATTCTGATTAAAGCTGAGGCTGTTGTAAGAAGTACGTGGTCAGTTTGTCGTGACAACAGTTTCTGTTCAGTCACAAGGTGGGGTCACTCCATGACTCAACATTTCATTGTAAATGAAGGATGACATCACTACATTAGTATATATATTTTTTCCTTTTAAATCCTAATTCAGGTTTGTTTCTCTGTTATCTGAAACCTAAAAGTGAAAACATTAGTTCCTGGGTTTGCTGGAAAAATGCAGGTTTAAGCAAAAAGTGGAAAAAAAAGTTTAGTAGATGACATCATATTTTTACCTACTTCCTGCACTATTAAGACCGTACTTGTTTCTCATTAGAAAAGAACTTGACCAACAGGAATAATATATTGTGTGGGGACATACATCATGTTTCCATATGATGATCAAACAACATATGGAGTCAAAAACTCAAACAACTTGAGTTTCTTTAAGTTAAATTATTTTAGTTTCAGCTTTCTTTAACACATCTTGGTTACAATAATAGTTTTTTTAATAATGTCACGAAATTTGGAAAAATATGGATGGATGGATACCTGGATTCGTTAGAATTAATAAACGGCTGGAAAAGTGTAAGATGCATGTTTACAGGAATGCTTGAACCTCGAGAACTTACTCCACTCTGTCTGCCAATCAGGCCTTTTCCAGTAAGACTCTAAAGCGAACAAGGAAGTTTGTTGTTGACGGCGTGGAAGTGAGTGTGACCACCTCCAAAATCATTCGGGATGATGAGAAGAAAGATGAGGAGATGAGATTTCTGAGGTATTCATTCATAAATATACAGATTATGCAGTTGTTTAAATATTTGTGTCATGAGCATAAGTGGTACCCATTTGGATGAACGCAGGTTGACAAGGATGCTCTTTGTGTTTCATTATAGATTATTTTTTCTCCATCTTCCATGAGCAACTTTCTTAAATACTTAAAGTTCAGACTGCAGAGTTACAAGTAGCTTATTGATGATTGCTTTTTATTTCCTATTATTTAAGGGGCTCGTTTTTTTAAAGCTGTAGGCCTCTGAGATTAAAGAAAGAAAAAACATTTAGTAAAAAACAAAAGGCCTGTAGATTGCTATTCTTCTGACAAAGGAGTTCTAAACACACCTCTGCCACCTAGTGGTGAGAATATAAACTGCATGCATGACTGCAGTGAAAGTCTGCAGGTGTGTAGTTCTTATGAAAACACACGAGACTCTTGATTTGATGCAGATTTGGTTCCCAAATTTTACAAAAACACTTCAAAGAAAAGATACCATGCTCAAGATTTACTTCGCATCTCCTTACCTCCAACATGCCCTGACATTTCCACAAAACATTTCTTTAAATAGATATTTTTCAATGTTTTGACACCTAAATGTATCTATAAACTTTGAGGTAAATTATTTGTTTGCTTCTCAAAAACAATGACCGTATTTTAAACATGTTTTTGTGTGCGTGTTTAGACGGCAGGAGCTGCGGGAGCTCCGTCTGCTGCAGAAGGAAGAACAACATAATCAGGCTGATCTGCATGCCAAACTGGAATCCCAGAAAGAACAAATGCAGAAACGCTTCGATCAGGAAATAAATGTGAGTCGGCACTTAAGTACAAAGGACATCTTAAATATATTGCATTTGATTTTCAAATACAGTCAGGTTTAACTGATATATTCCCAGCAATTTGTTGATGTTATTTTGGGTATTTTGGAGCCTGTAGTTTAAATATTGTTCTCCGCATGAGTGCTAAAATCATCTGTTTTGAGCTCAATCACATATCTTCCCCATTTGTTTGTCTCAGGCCAAAAAGAAGCAGCATGACACGGAGCTAGAGAACATGGAAAAGACCCATAAGCAAACTATTGAGAAAATGGAGGCAGACCACAACGTTAAACTCAAGGAGGAGACCAAGCACATCAAAGCCGAGCAGGAGAGAGACTACCACAAGTTCCTGGAGCAGTTAAAACATAAGAAGAAAGAGGTACGTTTTAAGCTTTGTGTGATGAACTATGTGTTTCATACTCTTTATTACCAGAGAGCACGAGGAGACACTAACTGCACCCTTGTGTTCTCACCTGAAATATGTTTTGTGTTTTTAGGTGAAACAGTCAGTTGATAAGATGCCACGAAATCAGCGGAAGGAGACCATGAAACTGAAGATGTCGACTTTTCAAGAAGACAAGTCAAAACAGGTTTGTTGGCTGGTCAATATGCGCTTAAGTTCATTATTTTTTTTTTTTCCTACTAACTGAACATAAATGAGTTCGGCGTGTTCCATTCGGGAGTTTTAAGAACGCTACATAGATATATATATTTTTTAATTTGATTTCCTACTCTTCCCATCCTCATCTTCCTCTTTGCTGTGCTTTTCAGGAGGAGACATTTTTAGTAGCTCAGAGGGAGTACCTGAACACCACACTGAAAACTATGATTGCAAACAACAAGAGAGACATCGCAGAAATGGAGAGGGATTGCCTCAACAAGAAGCAAGAATTCATCAGAGGTATAGTATCTGAACCTCACTAAACCATCGTCTTTTTGTCGTCACCACCATCGCATTTTTGCGTGATAATTATACAAGATTGTTGCATTTTTATTTTTTAATTTTTTGTATTTGGGTGACTGATTAGAACGTGAGTCTGCATCGTGGAGCATGGAGGAGAGCCATCTTTACGAGAAGCACCAGTTAATGAAGCAGCAATTGAAGGATCAGTACTTCCTCCAAAGACATTTACTTCTAAAGAAGCACGAGAAGGTACAGTGCAGTATATTATCCACTGCTAAAATCAAGTCTGATTCACAATAATAGCTGCTGTTTTCCAGGTACAGGTTAAATACCTTCTGTTTTCTGTGCCTCTGCAGGAAACCGAACAGATGCAGCGTTACAATCAGCGAATGATCGAGATCCTGAAATCTCGGCAGCAGCAGGAGAAGAACCGACTGCCAAAGATTCAGCGCAGTGAGGCAAAGACACGCTTGGCCATGTTCAAGAAGAGCCTCCACATCAACTCCACAGGGAACTCCTCAGATGACAAAAAGAAGATCAAAGAGGTTGGATGAATCCCCCCCCCATCTATAATTAATGGGTTGATTTGTATTTCATAATTTCATTTTTTTTTTTCAGTTTTCTCTGCAGGAGGATAAGCGGCAAAAGGCAGAAAGACAGTATCAGCTGCAAAAGCATGAAAACCAGATGCGAGAGCTGATTGGTCAGTGTGAAAGTAACATCAGAGAGCTGCAGCAGCTGCAGGTGAACGAGTCAAAGCTCTTCTGTTGGACCTGTTGCCGTAGATTTTTGAACGTGCCTTTAGGCCAGAATAAAAGTCATGCTATAGTAGTGAAAAAAGCTTGCTTTTGTCAACAAATATATATATTTTTTCCCTTTTTTAGAATGAAAAGTGCCACATGCTGGTTGAGAATGAGACTCAGAGGCTCAAACATTTAGATGAGCAACACAACCAGCTGATGAAGGAGTGGAAGGATGAGCTGAGGATCCGGAAGAAGGTGCTCATTTCAATACATTCCATTACGTCTACAAGTAATATGTATAAAACCAAATCTAGAAATAACAGTCTTCGTTCCAACAGTGGGCAAAAACGATGCATTTTCAGATGACTTTTTCCGGTTCTTACCTTTTTACTTGACACTCTTACAAAAAAAAGACATTCAAAAAGCTTTTAAGGAATTTCAGGGGCGACTGTTAAGGGGTTAAACCTTGTATAGAAGGTTTATTTTAAACTGTGTTTCAGTGAAATATTACATTTAAATTGAATTAAAATGTTATTCCCCCTCCAGGCTATTGAATACGAGCTTGACGTTAAGAAGAAGGACCAGGAGGCTTTCTTCAGGATGAGTGAGAGTTGCGATTGTTCGGACCCCAGCTCTACTCAGAGACTCTCCAAGTTTGTGCCTTACTTTGACTCCTCCACCATATGAACACAAATGCTGCAGTAATGCACATCATTTACTTCCCTTTACTTGTTCTAAATGCCTGCTGCCTCCATTATTTTTCTCTGTAATGACAGAACTCCTGTTGGATTTCTACATAATTAGTGAATATTTATGTTTTAATGTATGTTTGAAAGCTTCTCTTTAAAATAACTACTTAACAGGATTGCTGATTTTCTGCTCCCGTACTGCTCCTGAATGCATCATTTCTTTTTTTTTTTTAAATCTGCTTCTTCATGCCCCCGAGTTAAACATGAGAATGATACGATGCAATTATTTGTTTAGATAATCAAGCCATGCCAAATTTATGTTTCAGTGTGTATTTAGGAAAAATACGCATTGTAGTTAGAATGAAGCACAACCAGGATGAGAACTATTGTGAGAGCTGGTAAACACGCAATGAAGCACTTTTTGTTTACTCCAAACAGGATTTACTGACTCCCCCTCATTCTTGTTTGGTTTGACTCATTTTATCCATCAACTCTTTGTTACATAGCTGCCAAATTATCATTACAGATATAAAACATTCAGAATGAGGCTGTACATCTTTTAATTAAGTCAAATATTTCTTTGTTTAATATGAAGGATGGGCTTTAACTTTTTATATTTTCCATTTCTTTTTGGAGAAGGTTAAATCCAAAATTAGAATTAAAGGTATTTTGTAATAAATATTTTTGCTTCTCTTATTTTATCAAACAAGGGAATTTTCTGTCATGAGGATGTTTTTTTTTTTTTACCGTATAATCGGTTACACTGGATGGGAACTGACAAAGCCAAAGCGTAATACTGTTTATGTTGTACGAGTGATTAAAAAACTATTAAGTGTACAATTATTATAAGTGCAGTAAATAACTGCTTGTTAACTAAAGTGCAATATTATATATGTCTTCTAGGCTTACAGAGGTTTTGTTTTCTTAAATGTTGCTTTCCTTTGCACTGAGAGAGAAAATGATATAGAAAAAAAGGTAAAGTAATATAAAAAGTGACATTTAACAAAGAATTTTTAAATACAATTTAGAGTTTTCGTTACTTCAAAACTAATTTGTGGGCTTTTTCCAATATTACATTTGAACCAAATGTCTACATCTTTTCAAAGGTGTGCAACTATTCATTCTGGTGTTTATTCCTCTACTGAAGCTTGTTCCCATGTCAAGAGAGAAGTAGAGTTTAGAGCAGTTTGTCCTGAAGACGTGCATCAAAACTGGTACAGCTCAGTTTTTCGAGGAGTATTTAATTTAAATAAGGAACTTTTTTTTTTTTCTTTGTCATGATTAGGGCTTTTTGTCTTCCTCTGTGCCTCAGTTTACATAATGTTTGTGTGGAGGGGGTGTGAGTGTGAATGACTTCGTATCAGAAGGAACCACTGATGTAAATAGCTTCAATAAAAGGCAATTTTTTCTAACTACGGAACTGTTGTGAAATTTTTATATTCTGCCCGTTTTAAATATGTTGAGAGACTTTTGGGCTTTTCTTAAAGCACCATTTAGTTTTTAGTGATGAGAAGTTTGGTATTTTTCAGAGAGCCGTCTCTTGTGGAATGGCTCCTAAAGAAGACTCAACTCTTCACTTATCTGTAGCCTGATTTTTTTTATTTTTGGTTAACTTGGCAAAAATGACTAGTTGTGCTAATAGACCCCTTTATATTTAGTGAAGCATAATTGCCTAATTTTGGGTATTTGCTCTATTACAAAAGCAGGCATTCTTTATTTAATATTTTAAGCAAATGAAAAAAAAAATATTTAATGGATCTGCTCTAATGGATTTCTGCTCCAACCCACCTGGTTTAGTTATTAAATTACCTCTTCAAGTTCTACAAAAGCCAATTAATCCCCAGGATAACAGCCCTGGATGACTAAGTTTGCCCACCTATATTTTTGCATGTAATTGGTCACAAGGCCAGCAAAAGGGAGGGAAAAATAAAAATAGGGAGCCGGCTCTTCTGTTGTTGGAGCCGATGCTTTTGAGCACGACACTTTTGGTTTTAGAAAACACAATGAAGACTGAAGTAAACCAGTTATATACTGAAAACAATTAAGTATTCTAATCTTGATTAAAAAGGACCAAGCAAGGGAAACATTTTAAATAAATTTTGTATTGCCCCTTGCCATCTTGAAATAAACATTTGGGAAATAATCTACAATTCATTGCAAACCAGAAGTTCAAGTGATTATTCAAATCATTCTAAGTGGGATTTTTGTAGGGGAAAAAAAAAAAAAAAAAAAGACTATTGCTGTAGACAGCAGCACTCTGTTTTGGTCCAAGCTCAGCTTAAGTTCAATTATATAAAATAAGCTTTCTTTACACTGAGGTTTCCCACACATCATCTACATTGGTTCCCCAGAATGTCACTTTAAAAAACTGATTTATTGAAAGCTTGAATTTTGGCAGAAAATAAAAGCAAATTGAGACACATGTTAAAAGAAAAATCAGATTTATTTTTTTTTTTGACTAAGCAAAAGCAGACTCGGTGTAAACCAAAGTATTTGGCAAAAAAGTAAAACGATTACAATACTGAAGGACAACACTAGTCAATATGTTTGCGCTTGTAGTTCACTGTCCCATTCTGCTTCTGATCCTATAGTGCAAAAAATGCACTATAGAACAAAATTATTCTGGGTTCATTTCCAAGTAAATTACATACTGTCATTTCTGTATAAAATATGGTTTAAAAGGGGTGAAATAGCAACTAGAAGCAGAACAAGATCAACGTTACAGCTTTCAGCCTTGTCAGATTTTTCATTTGTACAAGCTATGGAGCTTCTAGATTTAAAAAAAAAAAAAAAAAAAAACAGTTGCTTGACAGAATGTTTTTAAGTGACCTAATTTTCATTTCAGATACAATCCTTGGAAATTGCCATAATTAAATCTCAGTTAACTATCCAATCAATTCTAAAATTCCAAATCCAACCCATTCAGTACTCAGAAAAAATAAAAAAACTACTAGATGGACCAGACAACAGTTCAGATGACTCATTACTGCACAATAAAAATCTGCTATACTGTCTATGCTTGATACCAGTCAAGCACTGATGTAAAATAATTTGACACAATGATCATCACTTTGTAATATTGAGCACCAAACCTCAAGCATTTGTTCACTTAAAATACTGTAAATCATTGCACAAATGAATGGAAACCTTTCATTTTTTTTATAGTCGAGTGCTCTGTGATTCACATTTCACACCACTCATTTCCACACACGAGATGATCTGTTTACATTAAAACTACTTTCACACAAAGTTCCTTCACTCCCTTAGTCTGGATCTTTGTTTCATCATTACAAAGTGAGAATTGATCTGAATATGTTGTACCAATAAAATATACAAGTTCTATGGCAAATAGAATGAATGGGGAAAAAAATATAATGCATTGCTGCATTCCTCCCCACCCTCCTTTTAGGGTGTGCAAACGTTTTTCATACCTCACCTGAATTGACTAAAAGTGCACATCTGGTAAAAGAAAATCACTGCTAATATCACTGATTATAGTCTATAAGGAAAAACACTGATTGCAAACAACTGAAATGCAGCTCTCTAAACGCAGATTTGCATTTATACATAACAAATATATGTCTTAATGTTATTTGAATGGTACTTGAAAGCTTTGATGAAGTCAATAAATACCCACAATAGGTTCATGTGCAGCCTTTGCAGAATCTACTACTTTGAAGAGAACTGAACTTTTAAACCTGCGGTATGGTAAGTCTGGATGTAAAAACGATTGAACTACCAGTAAGTCTACAGCTGCATACAGTTTAATATCTACTTTGCATATATTTTGAGGCACTATAATATAAAAGGCATAGGTACACTGACTGCACTTCTAGTGTCTGGCCTGAGAAATAGCAACATGAACACTGACATATAGCCACAAAAGCAAGGTTTCCAACAATTTCTAGTAAAACAAACCAAATATAAGTAAACATAATAAACAAAACAAACAAAAAAGAAACTCAAGTTATTGCTGGTTCAATTGGTTGGTAAAACATTTTTAAACAGAACAAATAATAAAAAAATGCCTTAAAAATATGTATATAAATAAACTACCTGTGTATTCCATTTGTACTCTTGAGTTTGAAGTCGTAAACCAGACTAGGAACATCAGAGATTCCTTAAAGGAGACATATCCTGCTTTTAAATCCTTCTTTTTACACATTTAAATCATTCAGCTGGAGTCTATATAAAGTGGAACTGCAATGCTTTGGTCTGAATTCCTCATTATTGTAACTCCACAAGCCCCTCTTTCACCCCTTTTCTGAAGTGTGTCTCAGATCAACTCGTTTTGAGGCTGTCTCTTTAAATCACCCTTCCAGCTTCCAGAGCGGTTCATTGTAGTTTGATAGAGGAATTTTTTTTTACAAATTAATTAAAATATGTCAACAATGGAAGACTTGTCCATCCAGCCTTGTATGTTGGAGCCAGAGTCTGACCCAGAGCGAGTGGATGAAGGTGATAAAATTGTTGTTAATAAGTCCACACCTTTTTTTAGAAGTGCTATCACAAATCCTGTGATGCAATAGTTTGGAAAATGTCATAGAAAATGGAGAAAACTGAAGAGGTTGAAAAATATGACCAAAACAGAATATGAAAATATCTGCACAGCACTGGGAGAGACTAACTTCAACTTTTCTGCACTCCTCAAGACTCAAAGTACACAACAAAATGCACTTAGCAAGTAAAATGTGGATTTTGCATGATATGTCCCCTTTAACTTCAAAATCCAATATGGCTGCCACATCCATGTAATAAACTGTTTGTACTTCTTGTCAGATTGTTTTCCATTTATCCATCAATAACAAGGTCCTGTACAACCTCTATTAGAGAACATGTTAGTGCAGTGACTGAACGCATTCAAGGCAGAAAATGACATTGGGGCTTGCATTGCTAATGGTTGTATGCTGATGACTTACAACATTTAGCAAATCCCACTGATTGTACAACTTACAACAGGAACATTATTTGGGTGTGGCATCATTCCCTGATCTGAGTTCCAACTTCAAAGGTAAACGGAACACAGCATGTGTAACAAGAAACTAGAATTTTTAAATTGTGTAACTCATTTTTCCATTAAAGAATTTATTTTAGAGTGTTTGTACAACTTAAGGTTTCTTGCTCAGGTAGTTTGAGGGGATCCAGCCCTCAACTTCTTCTCCTACATTTTTACAGAACCACCAACCACTGCTATTCTTTTCAAGCACCTCAAACACTGTACCCACCTTGAAGCTGGATGTTTGTTCATCCCCTTCAAAGTCTGCCACAGCTAGATAGATCTCATCCCTACCTGAATCTTTGAGTAAAGGCGGAAGCTTGTCCTTTGGTGGTCCAGGCTTCTCGCTCTTCAGCGGAGGCTTGGGAGGAATTGGGGCTTTATTCACCCTGGACTCCTCTTTCTCTTTGGATGAAGGTGGCTGAATAAACCCTTTAGGTTTTGGGGGAGGAGGTCGGCTGAGTTGTGGTGGTACAGGTTTGGGGGGTTCCTGGGATTCTTTAAGAGAAGGTGACTTTTGTTCAGTTGGACTTGATGGGTCGGTTTTCTTTGGAGGAGGTGGTCTTTTTGGAGCTGTGGTGGGAGGTCTTTGAGGTGGTTCTTTGTGGGGAGGTACTGCTGGTTTTGCAGGGGGTGATGATCTTTCCTGGCTAAGACCATTTGTGTGTTTTGGTGGGAGTCTTGGCTCTTTAGAGTGCTTACCATTATTAATAGAAGGAATATGAGTAGGTGGGGAACCAGGGTATGAACTTGGGTGGAAATTATTACTTGAGGGGATATCATTCTGATGGTTCACCTCAGCTGATGCTGAACTCGGATCTGCAGGTTTGGATGGCCTTAACTTGCTTCTCAGGTTGCTGATGTCCACTTTGCTTTCGTCTGCTGGTGGATCGGGTTTGGCAGCTGGGATAGGTTTAGGTCGGATCCCTGGCTTGCTCTTTATAAACGCTGGAGGGGAAGCAGCTTCTGGTTTGTCTTCTTGAGCTTCTGATTTAGGTTTTGGTGGCTGTTTTGGTACAGGTTTCAGATTAAACTTCTTCACCTCTTTGGCAGAAATCTTGTGGCCACATTCAAGACCCATTTCATTCCGAAGGGGGAGAGCTTTACTCTTGTCATCTTTCTTGATCTCTAGTGGTTTGTCTGGTTTGAAGGGTGATGTCTTGGGTGCAACAATGGGCATGATGACCCCTGGTACTGGGGGTTTTGGAGGCATAGCCTTGGAATGATCAGATTTTGGTTTCTCTGTCACTTCCAATTCAAAACTCTTGTTGATTGACTCCCTTCGAGGTGGCAGAGCTGGTTTCTCCTCAGCTGGAGGAGCTGCTGGGGCAGGTGGCAATGGCCCAGAGAAGGCAGAAATCGCCTTGGTGGCATTGGACTTCCAGTCTTTAAGCTTGGGCCGTGCACAGGACTCGGGGGCTGTAGTTGGCTCATCTGGTAAAGGCTTGGACCACATGTCATTTGTTCCTGAAACATTTGAGAAATCACCATCCTCCAGGCTCAACTTTTCCATCTCATTGGGCAATGGAGCCAGAAAATTGGGTCGCAAGGCATTACTGGTCTTCTTGTACTTGTCAATAAAAGTGGCAGGTGCCCAGCCCTCTTTGTCATCTATTTGGATATACCACCAACCGCTTGCATTCTTCTCAATCACCTAATAAGGCAAAAGGTAAAACAATAAAAAATAAAATATATAAAGTCCTTTGAAATCAATACAAATAATGTAGCTATAATTTAAAAGTTTCATTACAATTAATTAGATTTTTTTTTTTTTTTTGTAATATAATTTTAGACCGTGTCAGACCTACCTCCACTTTGATACCAGCATGGAAGCTAATCCCATCAGGGATGGTGGTCTGAAAATCTGCTATGGTGTAATATTCTTCCTCAACCTGAGGAGGAATGGGTGGCTTGGGCAAGTTTGTACCTCGTGGCTGTGTGGGAAAGAAAGACTGGTTAAAAAAATAAAAATAAAATTATATATATATATATATATATATATATATATATATATATACACAGTTATGTCCATATATATTTTGACACTGACACACATTTTGTGTTTTTACCTGTTTA
>JARVJO010000082.1:6759488-6780694 GCA_031762555.1 Cynodonichthys magdalenae
GTTCTTAAGTAATTTATATGAGATTTCCAGGTCAGGTTTTCATCAATAATAACACCCAAAAACTTCACCTCATTCACGTTACAAATCTCAACACCATCAATTTTAAATGAAATATCAATCGTTCTTTTTCTATTACTAAATATCATATCATTTTGTCCAAATTTAGTGATAATTTACTAAGCTTAAATGAAGTTTGTATTTTTACAAATTCTGCCTGTATAATTTCCAACATCTTCTCTACATTTTTACCCAAACAAAAAAATGTAGTGTCATCTGCAAACAAAACACATCTAAACAACACCAACTTATTTACCAGATTATTTACATACAAAAGAAACAACTTTGGTCCCAACCCTGTGGAACTCCACATGTAATATCACCAAAATCAGATCTTACATCATTTATTTGAAAAAACTGTTTCCTGTTTGTCATATAACTACATACCCACTGTAATACTGGACCCCTCATGCCATATTTGTTTAATTTCCCAAGAAGAATGCTGGGAACAATGGTATCAAAAGCTTTCTTTATATCAACATAAACACTAACACAAGTTTGTTTTTGATCAACAGCTGTCGTTATTTGTTCAATCAGATCGATGAGAGTCATTGATGTTGAAGTGTTAGCTCTAAAACCATATTGATTATTACTCAAAACATTTTGTTTATTAATGAATCGATTTAATCAGGTTACAAACAATTTTTCCAAATTTTTTGAGAACTGAGGTAACAAGGATAGGGGTCTATAGTTGGTAAACATGGATTTCTCACCATTCTTGTAAAGAGGAATTACCTTTGCTATTTTCATGCTGTCAGGAAATATCCCTGATGAAAATGACATATTACATATGTATGTAAACGGCTCAATAACATAACCCATTATTTCCTTCACCAACATCATGTCCATGTCCATCTAATCTTTTGATTTTTTGTCAGCAAAATTATTTTACCATATTCATTATTCCAACACTGTATGAGCCACACTATCATTTACATTTGGTATTTTAGCAGCAAGACTTGGGTCAACATACAAAGTAATTATTAAATTTGTTTACAATTTCATTCTGATCATAGATTTCATAGTCGTCCTTAACAAAATATTTTGAAACACCTGGTTTTGCCTTATTTTTCAAAACACCATTCATTACTTGCCATGTTGCCTTCATATCATTTTTACTTTTGTCTAGTAAATGGCTATAATATTTCTTCTTGTGCTTTCTGATAATCCATACCAACTTGTTGTTATACTTCTCATATTTTTCTTCTGATTCTTTTGTTCTCAACTTCAAGAAACATGAATACAAGTAATTATTCTTTTTACAAACATTTCTTAACCCTTTTGTCATACATGGTTTGTCAACAATATTTGTCTTTGTGTAATTGTTTTGCACACAATACTTTTCATACTGAGCTCCTAAGATGTTCATAAAAACATCATATGCTTTATTCACATCAGCAACATAAACATCCCTCCAATTTTGTTTTCTCAGATCCTCCTTTAATTTGTCCAAAACTTTTTTTTGACATATTTATTGTTTTTTTTCTTGATTGTAACTGCTTTTGTACTATACTGGTCGTTTTTGCAAATCATGAAAACAGGTAAGTGATCACTTACATCAGATGTTAAAATACCACCTATCAAATTACCATTTGTTATATGTGTAAAAATGTTGTCAATTATTGTTGCACTATGAGTTGGGATTCTGGTGGGTTTTGATATCAGAGGCTAAAGGTTTAAACTGTGCATTGAACTTATAAATGTACCAATATTATTTTAATCTGTTTTATTTCCCATGTCTAAATTGCAATCACCACACAAAAGTACTGTTTTATTACAGCTCCCTTCAAAGATGTTCATAATTTTGTCGGTAAATAGCTCAATGTTTGATTCTGGTGATCGATATACACAACGTATAATTGTTTTTTTAATTTTTATTTATAATTTCGATTGTTATCATTTCTATAAAATTATCCATAACCAATGACATTTTATTAATAATTTTACATTTTATTTCTTTATTAACAAGTAGAACAACTCCACCACTCCTTTTATTACTTCTGTTCTTGTAATTTAATTCGTACCCCTCAATGTGAATATTATCTATGTTTGAATCATTAAGCCACATCTCTGAAAGTGCTATTATTGTGAAAGTTCTGTT
Source organism: Cynodonichthys magdalenae (assembly GCA_031762555.1). Lineage (NCBI taxonomy): Eukaryota > Metazoa > Chordata > Actinopteri > Cyprinodontiformes > Rivulidae > Cynodonichthys > Cynodonichthys magdalenae. The sequence continues at coordinate 6,761,647 of JARVJO010000082.1, forward strand.
TAACTGTTTTAAATAATCTGTTATTTTAAATAAGTTTGCATTTATACTTCTACTATTGAAGTGGATAATAGAAAGACCATTTGTTATATTAATATTTTTAAATTGCTCTTCATCATAATATTCAGAGTCTTTAACTACAGGAAAGAATTCTAAATCAACCACATCATCCAAACTGTAAACATTTGTCTCTGAGTCTTCATATGTTGTCATATTTGAGTATATATCCAGTTGTCAGTTATATTGTTACTTCATTTGTTTCAGCTATTTAAGTTTGTGGTTTGTCCCCTCATTAACTCATTTAAATCCTTCCAAATCTCTAAGTTCTTTAACCATTCTAGCCTGTGTTCCTTCCTTTACTTTGATCTAAATGCTTACATTCTGTGTCCAAGTTGCAGCTATTTTTTTTTTGTTTTTTTAGCAACACCCCCCCCTGTGCAATGATTCCATTTTTTTAGTAAGATGTTCATTGTAGACATTCGTACTGTTCAGTTTTCTTTCTTGCATAATTAAATTATTTCTTGATTTCCTACTGATGAATCTGATTACTATGGATGATTTCAGATTATCTGATTTGGTAGGCAAGGTATAAGGAGGTAAGGCATGGAAATGTCCTTATGTTTGATGTCAATGTTTTTGTTTTGTAGAAAAGTTACAATTTGTTGCTCCAGAGTCAGTAGTTCTTCACGTGGAGAGTCTCCTGTGGTGTTTACATTAGCAGCTACTCTTGCATAAGTCCGGTGTTTAACATCCAGTCCAGTAATTACCAAATCATCTCGTCTGGTATATTGCTCCAGGTCATCAACTTTTTGTTCCAGGTCAGCTATCTTCTTATCTCTGTCACTTAACAAAACTTTCAGCAGCTTCACCTCCTCCATCAAACCGATCAGTAGCTCCTGCTGCCCTCATAACTTCAAGGCATTTAGATAGACTACGATGTAAAGTCAAATCAATTTTTGATATATACAGCATTTTCAAAACAACCAAATGTAACACAGTGATTCCATTGTGGTATAGATATATATGTTCCTGAAAAAAAAGTAACAGTGCTAGTTAGTTGTAATAACTAGGTTTCTGAATGCATTATTGACTAAAACTAGACACTTTATTTAATTTACAATGCTGGGCAAACCTGTAACTGGTACAGAACATTTGAGGAAATAAGAAAAATACACAGAAACAATGTTCTGGGAATAAATCTGAATGAGGTCATTGTAACCCTTCAAAAATGTTGTGCTTTCATGCCCTTCATCAAGACTGCCTGGGGAATGCAAACTATTTAGCTGTATAAAAATGCATTTTAACTATGCAACATACTGTGGCTTCTACTGTGCCAAACAGAAGGATCTGAGCTATAGTAGATGAATTATTGTGTACCACGAATCTATCACTTTGAAAAAGAGAAAGGGAAAATAATCACTTAAAATTACAGATGCATAATTAACATTTTAGAGAATATTATCTCTGATCAACAAGAAGCCTTTGAGGGACAGATCCACATTCCACCATGAGCCTTGTGTAATTAAAATGTATATAATTGTATTGTCCTAAAAATATTCTTTCATGGTTCTGGTATAAATTATTGAAATGTATAATTGTGTGATTGCTAATCAAGCATTCACACCATTGTGGTATTTTTAACTTCTTGTGCTAATTTAAGCTTCTTTCAGCATCTTTATTTTCTAATTTTAGTTTGTCTTCCTGCTTTTTCAGCTATGCTTTCACCTATTCAGCATTTCTTTTGCTAATTTTAACTTTTTTGTGCTTCTATTAGCTTCTTTCTTTCATTTTGCAGTTTTCTACTAATTTCAGCTGTTTTCTGCAATTTTAGCTGCTTTTACCTATTTTGAGCTAATCATAGCCTTTTCCAGCTAAATTCAAATGTGGAAAAATGTGGAAATGTAAGCTTCTTACTGCTTGTCGGCAAACAGGTGCTTTTTGTTTCTTTCTTTACATAAGCTTTTTCAGACGCTTCTCTGCTCTATTCTGCTTCTTTGGCTGTTTTAAAACAAAGCATCCACGCTGCATTTTTCACAGAAACTGCAAATTCTCTAGTTACTTTTAATATTTTTAGATAAATGAAGGCCCCTCAAGTATTCATAAGATAGCTGTGCACTTAGGAGACTTTCTACATCTTATTTCTTTTTTAAGTTTAAAGGATGGATTTAGAAGAAATGCTGTCAAGTATTTAGTGATGCGACCAACAAAATAACAAAACAAAAAAAGTGTGAACAGAAATTCTACCAGACAGACAAACAGAAAAAAATCTCTTGCTGATGTGAAGATACTTAAAGAGTAAAAGCAGCTTGTGGCCTTAAACAAACCAAACTGAGATGGGAAAGCCACCTCAGTGCTTAGTAAGGCTGGCCTCCGTCCATACTTGCCTTAAACTGAATACGTTTTCCTGAGTGAAACTTCAGCGATTCAGATGAATGTTAGATCTGAAGCTCTTTCAGAGTATCCTTGGTCTGATATGAAGTCAGAGACTAGCAGCAGACATTCTTTTAAAAAATAATTACTTGCATAAAAGCACATTTATCAAATGTCTGGCATAACATTCCATACATAATACCACATCGAGACAGATTACTCATAGTTTGAATGAAGTCATAAAATTGTGACTTCCTAAAAGAATGAGTGAGAGACATCAGAAATAGATAAAAAAAAGAGTTTCATTAGAGAAGTAAAGTATAAACCGGTATTACAACTATTTCAGAAAAAAAAAAGACTTGTACTCTAAACTAAAGTAGGAAAGAAAAAAAACATTAACATAATATACAATGGCATCTATAATTATCTATTTCCCCTTCCTTCTCCTTAAAATTCAAACATTGCAAGCATGGGGTGTTTTTTTAGTTTGAGTTCTCTCAATGAGTTCCAGACCTGCATGGACATAAAATCCATTCCCCCACCCATTCCAGGCCTGGTGGGGGAGATGTGGGTGGAGCCCATGGGTTAGCCCTTCTTTTTTTTCCTTTCCTCATAATGGCATACTTTCACAAGGATTTCAAAAGACAGTCAACAAAGTTAGTCAGCTGCACTGAAAGTCCAAACAAGTTTCAGTGTCTCTTTGTAGAAAAATAAGAACAGGATTCTTGTTTTAAACTTTCATGACCAAACTTGGTGGATTAAGTGGAAAAAAAAAAAAAAAACTAACTTTTGAGTAAGTTCAGTGAACAAGCAATTATTGCTTTGTTCATAGCTTCAATAAAACGTCTGTTACAATTCTCCTAGCTCATCCCACTTTATTTAGCAATTTCTCTGTTTATTCAAAGGTTTCTGACTGAGTAATCAAAGGGAGCTGAAGCAGAAAAGGACACTAAAAGAGTCAAGGGAAATACAAGGTATGCAAACACTGAGAAACTATGTATCTAATATACAGTGATAAGTAACTGGAAAAGAGGGAGCTGTCGGTGTTGATTCGCTCAATCTTTTCTAAAAGATAAAAAACAAAGTTGAGTTTAAAATAGTCAGATATGATACTTTTACAAGTTGCTCTACCTGCGTCTATTAATGGCAACCTAAATATATATGTCTGTGCATGTAGATAATAGTGTGTTTAATTCTTACCTGGTAAAAATGGAATGATTCGGCGCTTGGGGTCTTTCTGACCTCCCTCCACTGGGAATTTATCCAGCAATTCCATCTGAAAGCAAACAATTATTTAAAAATTACATACAGTTTATTATATATATATATATAAATTCAGCAGTTCTTACAAGGAATTTGGCCAAAAAGGGCAGGTCTGACAATGTTCAAAAAATGTACTGACCAGATGGTATGGTTTTCCCCTCAGTTTTATATGTTACTGTAGCAAAGGGTCTCTTAGAAGCCAACAATGCTGACACAGTGGAACATTTCTGTTTCCATCAACCAAAAGCCAAAATGCAGCAGCTTCTTATTTCTCTAAATCCTTTTATTTTACTTTGTAAATATGGTTATTTTATATTGCTAAGATTATCTTTAAAGTTGTTGGTTATTTGGGACATACTGTACAGCGAATATCTGTATTTGTTCTGCCTGCAACTAAAGTAAATGCATACTAAATAATACAAAATATCTTCAATTTTGTATTTCCTTTGTAATAAATTCAGAAATAAAATCACATTTTTAAAATATTTATTCTTATATGCACATTAAATAAGTATATTAAGCAAACTCTAGCAATTGAAACAAGACTAGACCTAAATCATAATAACACAGGTCCTAATGGATTGAGTAATACTGTTTATGCAATCAATGAAAAACGCTTCTACAACCAAGCTAGCTCCTAATAATAAAATATCCGACCCCTATTTACAAAATGTTAACTTGATAAAATCATTTATACAAGGCTGGACTCACAGTACAGTCTAGACATTTGAAAGTCTAAACAAATAGTTTAACCCAGAAACTCAAAATGACTTTATTGCCTTTCCTACTTTGAAACATGGCTGGTACGGGACTCATTTTTGGAATGTTAAACACCAGTTTCCAAACAAAGATGTAACAAAATAAATCAAGGACATTATTTTTAATTTAGTCAAATTGCTCAGTGTACTGTAAATTTTTGTTCATGTTTTCATTTTTTGTAAACATGCCCAGCCAAATTTTAGGAGTGAGGTTTTGGAATGTCATATTAAAATTTTTGTCTACCCACTTGCCAACGAAATCAGTCCAGAAACAAACTTTGTGCTTTTAGATGCATATTATACTAGAAGTCATTAGGTGTCTGGTTATGGACATACAGTACACCAGAGAAAGTTTGTGACTTCATGAAAAACTGAAGATCAGATAAAACAAACTCAAGTACAAAGACAGACCAAAACAAAAAGGTAAAAAATTATGCTTTTGACAAAAAAAAAGGTGAGTCTGTCAGTTTTTTGAAGTCATACTTTGCAGACAGAAGCTAAAAGTTAGATATCAGAAACAAAAAGCTCTAAAAACATCAATATGCATAGGAGTCAGACACCTTGTCAATGACACAGTACCACTTTAAAAAGCCCTGCATAAACACAGAGACAGCCAGCCAGACAGAGACAAAGAAGATCCGATACCCCACACATTGTAATTGCTCCCATGTGTCTGAATGTGAGTGCAAACACACCCGAGTCTCTGTGTCTACTTCAAACCGTGTATCTACTCTGTAATCAGAGCCACTCAAACAAGAAAAAAGCATATGGAAAGAGTAAAGTCAGCTATGTCATGCGATCAACATAAAATATTCATGCCTCAGAGGGAAGTGGGTGACAGGCCTGCAGATGAGGACATCAACTAGTACCATTAATGCCAAGTTGGTCATATTATTGCACCTTCTTGGGTTCCAGTGGAGGACATGTTGTAAATTTGATAGTTATACAGAAAGATTATGAGCCCTATTCATGACTAAATGACTGCAATCGGGTAACAGTCTCAAACTTCTTGGTTTGCATGTTTGTGCAGATATTTGCGTGCATTTTTAAAATATATTTTCAAGCTTAATAATGTTGCTTTTCACCAAAGTCTTCCTAAAGAGAAGCCATGACTTCCAATGTAAACAAATTGTGGATATCAACATTCGGCAAAAAAAAATACAATTTGCTGCTTTACTGACCCTAAAAGCTTTGCTGTACACTAGCATAACCTGTAAGGTAAGAACATTTAAGATCTTCCGTCAGTTGGTTTGCCTGTGAAGTAATGTATGTAAAAATATTGATTCATCAGTGCGTTGCGATACATTAATTTCCAAATCATTATCAATTCAGAAAATCATTTGATTCAATTCGATCCACTGGCCAGTTAGTTTTTTTATGTTTGCGCTCCATATTTAGAACAAGTATTATTATAGTACTGCTTTATTTTGAAATATTTTATTTCTTAAAAATGGTGACGTATACCATTTTTTTGTTTTATATGGGCAAAAAAATAAAGTATACAAAAATTGACAGGGACTCAAATTAATTATTTATGAACTTCTTCTTATTATGAAATTGATATTGAAGCATTTAAATCAATATTGAATCGAAATCGAATTGTGACCCAAGGAATTTAAATTGAATATAATTGTGAAGTTGTTAACAAAACCCAGCCCTACTGTGAAGGAGTAAAGTTTTAAGCATGCATTTTAGTTTTTTCTTACTGATATAGTAAGTAACATACAGTATTCACCCAGAGGATTTTGTTTGTTCTGGTCTGAGTTTATGGCATCAAGACTGAAGAAAAGACCTCATAAAAGATAGAGGGGATACAAGAATGTTGAATAAAGGGTCTCTGAACAATGGCTGCTGTCTTCGCAGCACATTTCTCTCAAGACCTGTGACTGTTATTTAGTTATCTGTAAAGCCATGTCTGAGGTCATTTTTAACCTTTTGCTGGGACTAACTAATCCATATTTCCTAATTTATTTTTTACTGTATTTCTCAACTTCAAAGTTAAGTTACATCAATAAAATTAGCACAGATGGTGCAAGTGGTCACGCAGAAAACATATTTTCATAGTTTAAAATGTCAGCTGATTTGTGCAAGTTGTGCTGACAGGATGTGGTGAATGACACATCCTGCCAGGATCTGAAGAGCTGGAAAGACCAAACAACATCAAAGCAAGAAATGAGAGCTGAGAAGACCAGGCAACAGGAAAAAATGAAGGTAATGATGATGTGGTTAACAGGAAGAGCAAAATGACATCCTTATGATGGCCAGGAGTCCTTTAATAGTAAATTGTTGCATTTTCCAATAATCTGCTTAGGATGACCTACAATACATTACTGTCAAACAATAACATGAGATAGTAAACTTGTTTTTAATGTATCCATTTCTTTTTTATTACAACACTTCTGTTAGTTCACCCACATAGTCAACACAACAGGAAGTAGATGAATGACATAGTGGTGGAGGTGAAGAATGGCTCAGCTAATAATATCTCAAATATGACCATCAGATGCTGTGCCAATGACAGTAATACACGTTGGTTATTTGATGAAGTCATGCAATAAACAGAGCATGGATAGCTGAAAATATTCTGTGTAACAGCTGACATTCTTTGTGATTATTGTATGTTGCAACAAAATGAACTTTTTGAAAAAACAAAATAATAAAACGATGGCAGAATAAAAGCAAATTATCTAATTAATGTTGAACATGTCTGACAGAATTATAAAATAATTTTTAAGAAATAAAAAATAGCCCACATTTGAAATAAAACAGCAAATACCAGAAAGAGCAAATTGTGTGAATGCTACTAGACATTCACCTGATCGAGATGATCCCTTTTCTTCCGCTTGTTTTTTGGCACGTAATTCATTCTGCTATTTTTGTGCTATTTCAACAATTTGTGTATCACAGCTTTCAGCTCCTTCATTCTGGCTAAGACTTTTAGTATTCCAGCAATTTAGACTTTTATTAGTCCATTTTTGTTCTCACTGAAAATGAATAGAGCTGTTTTCAACATTACAAATCCTTCAAAAAAAAATTTTCCTGTACTTTTCATCTTTGTTCTGGTTCTGCTATTTTTTTTACTACTTTGTGCTAATTTTAGCTTCATTCAGATTTTGTTTTCTTCTTATTGCATTTTTTTTTCTTTTTTCTCAGCTATCTTTCTGCTCTTTATAGCTATTCTGCTAATTTAAATTTCATTGTGCTTCTATTGGCCTCTGCCAATTTAAGCTTTTTATGCTTCTTTCAGCTGTTTTCTGCAATTTAAGCTATATTTGAGCTATTTTCAACTATATTTAACCTTTTTCAGCTAAATTTACACTTGTGGCTCCGACTAGGCTTGATACAGCCTTATATAAGTTCAGACCATTACTATTTCAATTTACCTTTATGATAATTTCAGCTACTTGTTGCTTAATTCAGGAAACGTGCGCTTTGTGCTAGATTCAGTTTTTACAGCCATTTTTTTTTCTTATTTCAGCTTTTTTGGCAAACATCTGCCAGCATTAAGCACTCACACCGCATTTTTATGGATCATTTTTTTCACAGCACAAGCCCCAACAATGAAGCAAGATTTAATAATGCTGTGATATCTTAGAAATAAATATACAGTTGATAACTTTGTCAGCTTTGGTCTTGCCTCACAGACAGAAATTTGCTATAAGTAATAAAAAACAAAAAAAATAATATGAGGAGATTAACAAGTGTTCTGTTTGCAATCTTTACAGGGTCATACTGATTGATTTAGTAATGAATACTTTACAGTCTTTTAGTTACTGGCACAGGGGCAGCCTCAGGAAGCTTTGGTGAGGCATTACATGCCTTTACTTCATTGCTCATGCTTATATCCAAATCAATTATTAAGAAACAAATTCAGTTAGAATTGACAATATGCTTTGCCTAAATCGACTGCATACTCATTAAAGGCAATCTCTTTACTTGATTTCCTGGGAGTCCGTGCTCTCCAAGCCCCAGATATTGCCAGTGCCCCAGATCTATTACCTTTAGAAGAAGGGAAACTATGATACTAAGATTTCCTTCTTGTGCAACACATGCTGGCAGCATGGCATTTAAATGATTCAGACATTTCTGTGGTCATCAATGCGGTCGTCCCATTCATCACTGTCCTCCATTAACTTCACAGGGACATTTTCCGACTCCTCACATGTAACGTAATTACCAGTGTCGAAAGGGTGGGGCCGGGACAAGCCGCTAGCACAATGAAGCCAGACCTTCTATTTCCTTCCTGGACTTATTCTCATCTTTACTGATGAAAAAAAAAATTAACCTTGAACGTGTCACAAGTCTTTGCCACCTAAAACATGCATTTATGCACGTTTACAGGATGGAAAAGAAAAACAAAACACACAAACACACTAACAGTTACTCACCTGGAGGTCAAAAAACTTGCTGTAGCGTCTGTATATGATTTCTGTGCTGCCATCACCCCAGGAGACTTTGATGATGTAAACCTGCAAAAGCAAATAAAACAAAATAAATGTGTAAAAATACAAAGAAATTGTAAGCAACCTAAAATTCCAGACTGTTTGAGGTGTTACTCCTATATTGTTGAAAATCCTATGAGGCCAGATGTAGAAAGGCAGACTCACGCTCTTAGTTGGCCTCCATCAGTCATCAACCTCTATTATTGTCTGTCCACATGAAGTCAGCAAGGATATCCCATTATTCAACTTCCTTAAGTATTTGAATCACTTCCTGTTGAGGAGTGGATCATTATCCTGTTTGAATGCTGAGGACTGACTAGTGCGGCTCTTTACGGAATATTGCTATGACAGGCATTGTGTCAGAGAAGTAAAGGAAAGAACAGCTGCTGTTTTTAAAAAAAAAAACATTTTATTATTTGTTAAATGCAAATGATAGGGGTTGTGCAGCAGCTCGGTGGTCAGTTTTGTAAATGAGGCTGCAGGTTCAAGCACAGGTTGCGTCCACATGGGCATCCTGCATACTACAATTGACAATCTCTTGTGCAAGTTTACTCACCATGATCACCCCCCCCCCCCCACACACACACACACACACACACACAAAAATAAATAAAAGCTCATCATTCTAATATGAAATATTGTGTACTAACACAACACATTGATTCTAATCATTGAGGTCTGGAGGAAACAGACTGCTCTCAGTCTGTTCTAAGATTTAAAAAAAAGGGTGGAGAAGGAGGTGATTGGAAACTCCCTGGTGGCTCACTTTGTCTGGCTGACTGCTGTTGGCCTTACTCCCAGACCTCCTCTGGGTCTTGCTCTCTATTCCAGGGCAGCAGAGTTAGATATTGCCATGGATGAGAGCAATACAGACAAGTAGGGGGAAAGTCTGACTAAAAAAAGGGTACAGTCTATACTGAGCATGTGTCTGTAAACATAAGGAACAGATGCTGATCTATACAATAACTTTAGACAAACTACTACAGTATAGATTATTGGATTATATTTTTATCCAAGCAACAGTCAACATAAAGGTACAAATATTTGCTAAACCAAATGTTGAATATCACAAATTTAACACACGTCTTTAAAATACTTGACTGGGATGAGCAAAAAAGCTGATTTTATTATTTTTTTTCCCTATAAAAGATACGTCATAAGCACCATTAGGCCTGCACAAGAGAGAAAACCCAATGAGCAGTAAACAACAGTTACACAACAGAGCAAACAGACAGATGGAGAAGACACAGGAACACTAGCATGGAGCGTCCTTGGCCACAAACTTCCAGCAGCCTGTTGGTCCCACGTTTGAATTTTACACGTACAAAGTATGGATGCATAGCAACGTAAAGAGAACACACATGCAGCTACACATTATGGACAGAGAAGTGATAAACACTTGTTCTGCTGCCATCCGTGCCTTGTTTTTGGATTTCTCACTCACATGATGTCATACAGTTTATGCCGAATGTGGGTTTACAGGCAAATTCCTGCACGTTTATTTTCTCCCACTGCTCAAATCAAGACCAAACTGCTAAAAGTGTCATTGTGTCTAGATGTTAGAAATGATTCTTTGTCTTTTTGACATTCTTGGCAATCAGTCAAACACTATAGACTGATGAGATGGGAAAAATGGTCTTATGTTCTCAGAACTTGGAGAATAAAAAAGAATACAAATCCCTAGAAATGAATGGACAAGTTAAACTTCTGGTCCAAATGCACAAATACTAGGGCTGTGTATTAGCAAGAATTTGGTGACATATTGCCATTCTTTCTCTTCAAAAGTCTAATTAAAAAAAAAAAAAAAAAACTCAGTATAAAGAACACAGCATGCATATGTATACAATTTGATTAAATTCAGTAATTACAGGTCCATTCCATTTTTGAACAATGCTGTCACTGCCTTAAATGTTTATATTTCCTGGTCATGCCTTCAGGCTTGTTTTGAACTGAAGCATAACAAAGCTTAATATGGCTCTGGAGGATTAGCAGACACAACAATTTGCCTGAAGTGTTTCCTGAGGACTTTATTACACAAGAAATGAGACAAATAAAACTAAAACCAATATTTTGATTTATTTATTTTTTAATTTGCTGCTGAGTTTTACTAAATGCACGTTTACTTGAGAATCAGTTGGAATTATGCAGGGAACACAAGTCAGATGAGCCAAAAATCACAACTAAATCTCACAAAAGTAACTGGTGTTGAGCCAAACAGTGAAAATAAACCTATTGCCTCTTTCCATCTAAATAGGTTTATTTGCCAATTCTGGTTTAAACATATGAAATGGTCTTAACAGAACAAGCCCGATCCAAAGCTTTTTGCAAAAGACAAATGTTGGGCAAGTATTTTTTCCTCCTTCGACTCGCTCTGTAATTTGACACTCTTTGTTATTACTTGTCCCTGCACCGCAGAATGACCTCTTTCTGTTGTTCAGTAAATGCAGCGTTGTGTTGCTGTAATAGTCCAAACATATCTTACGTAGTGTTTGCTTGGAATCCTTCGCTTCTGGACATCTTGCACGGTTACTTCTTGCACGGTGCGTCGCGGCATGATGTCCTCTTTTACTTTCCGTTACCGAACGCAGTAAATCCCTGGAAGTTTCTTACGAGCGACCACACCTGGTTAGAAAGTTGTCTCTTTTTATATTTAACACCACCGATCTTTTTTGTCATCCGCTCTGTCCGGTCCGTGATTCCTGATTAGAACAAAAAGCGCTTTTCCGTAAAAATCTACGTCAGATTTCCTGTCCACCATTCATCAGCAGCTCTCGGGTTTGTCGGTTCCTTTCCCTCCCTCACACTTCTTTCTTTCTTTCCTTCTTTCTGCCTTGTCCCGGCCCGCTGACGGTTCCGACCAAACTCCCAGCCTATCCCAGCTCGCCCACTCTCATGTGAGCAGCTGGAAGTCTCCACTCGGCTCTCTGGACCGGCCCACCCCGGCGTCACAGCAAAAACCACAGGCTGCCGGGGAATTCACAGGTCAGCTTCACTGAACTCTTTGGGAGAGTCCAGAACCAAGAGTGAGTTTACCATGTCTTTTTTATTCAAATGCAAAAACAAACAAACAAAAATAAATAAATAAATAAATAATCAAAATAAAACGTTACTTCATGAAGGAATGCTTATCGCCCGCCGTATTTTATATCAGAGTTTTCAAAACCAGGGAAGGGACAGAATTGTGTCTGTTTTGTATCTGTCAATCCACATATGTAGCGCTCTGGTAAAACCTTATAAATGACGTAATGCACGAGAGATCTCGCGAGATGCGAATAGAGCTTAGAGAACGTGTTGACGGTGATTCCTTCTTACTACCACAATGTATTTTGTTCAATAAGTGTAACGTTGGGTGACTTATTGCAATTTTACTTTATTTTTGCTGAATTGTTTGGCCATTTTGAATGGACTTTAACTCCCAAAGTCAATCAGCTGTAAATGTGCATTCAGTGATTACTTTATGAAAGTTTATTAAAATATGTCCAGACACAGGCAGAAAATAGTCTTCACCATCTGGTTATAATTAACTAACAGCTGTTTATACTTTATTTAACTGACTTGTTTTTTGTTGTTATTTTTTACTTTTTTTCAGGTTTCTAAGCACCTGATACCTATATGTATAATGGGCTGCATTTACAAACATTAAATTGTTTAATAATTAACTTTTTTCATCTGGCCCTGTTAGTCTTAGAAGAACCTATTGCTGTCTCACATTCATAAAGTTATTTCGACCCAATAAATTCTTATATGACAGTATGAAGTGTGTAAGTGAGGGACCACATGTTCAGTTTATTTTACCTGCACTGATAGTTGTAAGTAACATGTTTAAAAATGAAACAATGAAAATACATGAGAATGGAAGAAGATAAAACGATTTCCAATAATCCAAAATATAATTGAGGAACCATCAACACTGATCATTAAAGGGGGTACCTCACACCATTTACTTTGTTTGCATTAGTCCAGTCAGAAGAATAGAGTCGCCTACTACACAGTAAAAATGTTTTACATGTAAATGTCACTATCTTAGTTAAAATGTTACATTATACTTATTTGTTTACCTTTCATGTGTTATGTTTATATACATCTAAAACAATTGTATGAAAGTATGACTTCTTGCTGGTATCAATGAATTTTCTATACTGTGTTAAATTTCATAGTTGCAAAGTAGCGCCATCTTTTGGTGTGTTGTACTCATTGCAACATCACCATGCATGGCACCACCCCACACAAAAGCAACACATCTTTTGCTTTTTAATTTCATTTAAACAAAACCTATAATGCATCTGGCACCAGTAGTATTGGTGTACCATTCCAAACATTTTCAATAATATAAATATGAGAATTCCTTATGTAAATCTTTAAAAAATACTTCATCCCTGATGGGAAAAAGAAATCACTTTGACAAAAGCGGAACTGAAACCAAATTAATTTTTTTAACAAATTTTTGGGGTTGTTTCAAAACACCTAAAAAATCTTTAAAAGATATCTGAGAATTATTTTTTTTTCTTCTTTAACAGTGCTCATTGATAATTAAAATGGTGAGACAAAAATTCAAACGCCTCTTACAGTAAAAACCGTTTGTAATGAATTATAAGTAACGGGTCTCACAAGACTCATAAATTCTTATATGGTAAGTAACTAAGTAACCTTTATTTATATATCACCTTTCACAGACACAAACATCACAAAGTGCTTAACAGAGAGCAAAATAACTAAAAACAATAAAAACAAGTCACAAATATAATGAAGAACAATTTAAAATACAGTAAACAACACTTAATTAAAAGCCTGTCTGAACAAAAATGTTTAAGGTGTTTCTTAAAAGAGCCAATTGAATCTGAGTATCAAATAGATGTAAAATTAGAGCTCATGTATAAAGGTGAAGGGTTAGTTCCACCACTGTTCATCTTGTTATTAGGATTAATCAGTGACTTCACCCTGAATCACCCAGAGGTAACAATTAGAAAACTTAATACTCCTTTTGGGTAAATAAAACATTTCAACCATAATTTTAAACTTACTGGCTTATTATTATTTATTTTTTTACTTCATGTAGAGCCAGAATCACACACGCCTTTTACGTCTCTCCAGGTGCTAGCACCCAGGCTGCAGAGAAGAAAACAAGCTGAAAGTAGGAGGCAGACCAGAGCAAACCCCACACCATCATTAAACCTTGCAGGCACCTAATGATCACTGCCTCAGCATTAATGTGAGTATCATGCCGAGGTAATGTGTCTCTGTGATGTCTAATCATGTCTGTGCTTCACCCGGAGATGAAAAGAGCTGACAGCACATGTGTTCTTCTGATAATACACTTCAATTAAGGGTAGACACAGAGTGAGGACTAATGATGTTTACTCATCGTTTCACCACCTTATCTCAGGATGGTCTCGAAACACTTTCATCTGAGTGAGAACCACATAAATATACATTCCAAGGCCATTTTTAATGCACTCAAGCTGTTTTCTGCTCAAATGATGGCCCAATGTGAGGGTCATTATATAGGTGTAGGCTTTGATGGGGTCTCATGATGATAGGTTCAGTTGTTAGAAGTTCAGCATGGCCTAGTTTCAGTAAAACTTGGCTAATTCCTTTAAATCACCATATTTCATTCATATATGATGCATTCACTATAATAGCTTCACCTTTGCCCTCACTATGAGAGAGATTACATGGATTTACGTACAGAGCTAATAGTATATGGCTGCACTAAATTAGAGCCAGTTTCTCCTTTCTAGTTGCAGGATGTATTTCAAGAACTTGTAAATGTGTTTTTTTAGAAAACAGAGTGTGTGTTGAGTAATGTTTAGCATCACGGACCAGATGTCAAAGTTATAAATCCCCCCCCCCAGGAAAAAAAGGTAACACTTTATAATAACTACTCCTTATTCACTTAAAAATTAATAAATGGTCATCAAACCTTGAAAACATAATTATTTAAGGATGATTCACTCTTAAAAAGGTATAAATAAAACATTTATTACATATAACTATAAAAAATATAAAGTGCTACTAAAAAGGTTAAAAAAGCTGTTCACATTTTTTACTGAAATCAAATCCTTAGTTTTGTTTAGGCACCCATTTAATATTTGGCCTTAACTTGGCAATCCCTGAAAAGTTTGACCAAATCAAATTGATTACAAGCAGGTTCTTTCTGAATCTCTGGACCTGCCAAAGAATCTGAGAATAGAGCATTTGTGAGATTGTGGTCAGGACACACCAGTTCTACTTCTTTTTAGAAGCCATCATTGCATTATGATTTATCCTAGCCTGTTAAAAACCATCCCCTTGTTTAACGCTTTGGTTCGTACAGAGGATCTGGAAACTCGGCTATTGAGAAACAATTTCTTGCTGCAGGCGTGGACTCTGTTGAAGTTGAAAACAATTGGATCTGATTTACCTAATCGCTAACGTTTGGCTGAGACATATGTATGTAGTGCGCCAGCTCGACTGTGAAGAAAGCTAGGCTAAGAAGCTAACCGGAAATTGCTTGTGCTGTAAACAACCATATCCTACTGGGAAGAAAGAAGTACTGCGAGCTGAACACGATGGCTGTAAAAGAGTGTGGCAGACTTTGTGAGACAAATTAAATTTAATTTGAAAGCCTTGTCAAAACAGACTGGCTTCATTCACTTCCTCCACTGTCGTTGCTAAACTAGAGGCAGATTAAAATGGCACACAAAATCAATCTCATCATTCACAACTCCTCCTTCTGTTCACTGATTGGTTGAAATTCTACCAGAGAAATCCTTGTCTATGGGAGAAATCCCAGACGGAGCAGAGAAGGGAAACTAGAATTGAGCGGAACTTTGTAGGAAGGCAAGGGCCAGGCTAGATTTATCCCCAAAATGATCCAAAACATAAGGTTAAACTAGTTTCAAAGCAAAGACAACTCATTGAAAAACTTTTTTGATTAAGGATGTGGTGTAGTCCTGCATACAGAAAATTTTCACCAAAACAAAGCTAAAGTCCAATGACTGGACTTTCTCACTTTCCACCATGGCTGGTTTTTTGAAGTCTAAACTGAAATGAGATGAGGGAGAATCATGTTTTGGAGTTGAAAGCCCTACAGCTGTGTATACCCCAGGCCCTCAGTCTGTTGTTTGGACCAACACAGATGACACTCTAAGCTAAAAAAAAAAAGTTTTTAAAATGTATTTATTTATTTGTTTATTGATTTATTTTTAGAAATTCATCATATTATAAGCCGTGTCACTGCATATCAAAAGGCAAAGCATAAGAATGATATTTTTTAAAAATGTGTTCCAAGATCCAGAGTCTGAATCACCATGTGCTCCATTCATGTGGAAATAAGGGCAATTACAGCAGAAAGGCACCATTCAAATGTCATTTTCTGATGGTGCCATGTTAAAAGCTGATATAACTGCACACCCACGGTAACATTTTCATGATGCAGGCACAAAAATTACAGCACAAAGTACTTGATCCATATGTGGTAAAAATAACCGTGAGCTCAAGACAGTCTAAAGAAGTTTAGCGTTAGACTCTAGTATTGACATGATTTTATAGTTTTAGTATACACTCAAATTGTGTTGCTTTACATTGCATGCAACATTATTGTGTCTTGGCCACTTTACACTTGTCTTGCAGGTAGCAACTTTGGCAGGTGTCGTTTCGTGGTCTCATGGAAACTTTCGTAATATCTGACTTTTTGACCTTTCTCCCCTCCGAGTAACAAGCTCAGGTTTCCTGCCATTAACTGCTGTGTAATTTCTCCTCACCTTGAAGTTGCTGTCGGTGCTCCTGCCAGAAGAAATTCTTCACTTTCCCTCATGTCATTTCCTGAACTCAACAGCACATATCAAGAAGGGGATGAAAGGTCATGGGGGGATTTGGAGTGTAAAGGTAGATTTAGAATCCAAATGACAATGTTCCAATTTTAATGGCCGATATAAACTTTTTTTTAATAAGCTTTCACAAAAAGTAAGGAAATTTGTATTTGGTAGATTATTTCTTTGTTGTAACAATCCTTTTTGGGATTGAATCATATACTGTTGTTAAATTCCTTTTTAAATGGTGCCACATTTGTAGAGAACTTTCATTTGTGGGATGAGCAGTAGAGCTGAGTATGTTGGCTGCACACATGAAAAATGTGCCAAATCTTCTCTGCCAAACAGCTTATTTTGCTGTTGCTATTGACACTTATTTTGAACTTCTGGTTACCTGGCGCTGACAATCAGATGCCAATTTTAACCCAACTTGAAGTTTAGGTTTAGCTGCTTATATGTTTATAGTTTTGATACTTGTTAGATAATACCAAACTTGTTTATTACTATTATATTTCCTTATCATTCTGTCTGCTGTTTTATTTACAATGAATTGATTTAGAAGGTAAAATTGCTGAAATTTACTCAACAAAAGAAGATATTTGAATGGACAAACCAAAATGTCTTTACCTTTTATAGTCAAACCAAAGAAACGGTTCTTTGTGTATTTTTGACTGGAATTTAATCAATGATGGCAGAATATTAGTTTAGTTTATCATGGTGTGGTTAAAATCAGGCTAATAGTTTAGCCTAGACGTTTGTCTCCAATCTAAATTAATTTCAGAGGCACAAAAACTATTTCAATCACGTCAGCCAGGCACACCTTTGCGTTTAGTGAATAAAATAAGCTGCTAATCACTAAAACGCCTTAATGACTGCATTTGTGGCAGTATGGAAACATTTATTCCCAGTGTGAGAAATTAAATTAAGGGATGCTCGTTTCTGACAAAGATGAGAGGGTTGCAACTACATTTGTGGCTTACTTTAAGCGTTAACAGCTACTATAATAAAACAGACTTGTTTCCAGACTGAGATATTTCTCCTAGAACTACTGAATTGTGTCCACTGTGTGAAATAAATCATTTTAACCTCTAATTTGTTTATATGAGACTCATTAATTCACCATAAGCTTGCACCATAAGCTTTTTAGTGAGAGACAGTAGTGCATTGTTACATTAAGTGCTTAGTCATGCTTTAAATGTGCCGTCTTTTTTCAACATATAGACTCTACAGCCTATCCAAGAATGGGACAAGCCCTGCCTCACCCCGCCCCTAAAGGTTTGTGTTCACAGGAGTTCACAGCCTCCTAATATTCGATCCATGGTAATTGGCTGGGGCACCAAGACATTTTATACACCATTTATTGTTTCCGTAATAGGAATCTTATAAGTTTACGCTGCTGAATGGAAGAATGGAAGTGTCCGCATATTTGCAAATGTGGTTGTGAGAAAACATTTTATGTGAATGTATCTGTGGCAACAAGGTAAACTCAATGCAAATACTAAACACTACAGGCAGGTTGTGTTGTTTTTGCATGAAGACACAATGTAAATTATAAAGTAAACGGTGATACATTTGGTAGAAACGGTTGTTGGGCGCTTTACTAAAAATCATTGTCCAATGCATGTCACTGCAACCCAATAGAAAATACAAAAATCAGACATGATGAAGATCAAATCATACAAAAAGGGTAGACATATACATATTTCACAAACTAAAGATAAATAAATAAATCTATTTAGCCATATGAATTATATGTAAGGTAAGTTCACAGACAAATTTCACCAAACAAGAAAACTATTGCACACTGCTTTTTTTTTTTTTGTTTATTTGTTTTGTTAGTCTTTTCGGAAACCCTATCTCAAATCTCAAGGGCCCAACAGAGGTAGAGCAAATATCCTCTCCTGGAGAAATATTGCTCAGAGATTGTAGTAAGAGAAAATAGAAGTGTACGCAGCAGTCATTCAGAGAAGTTGAAGTGCTGCTGCAGGCGCAGTGGGTAGACATACAAAGTAGAGACTGTTGGAAAGCTGGCCTGCTGTGGAAGCATCGAACCCAGACCTCAGGACGTTTTCTCACTGTCAATATTGATACTGGCCTTTGGAAAATGTACACATCTACTAGCTGGAAAAGGCAATCTTTATTGACTTTTTGGCTACCACACTGAAAGTTACATAAAGCTGGTTTTTGGATTAAAATAAAACAAACAAAAACCCTAAAAATGTTCATCTCAACAAAGTACTTATATCTTTATTGGTCAATTTTAAATAGCTCTTATTTGACCAGTAATAACCCATTTAATAACTCATTTTTCAGTAAGTGATGTCAGGGCCGGCCCATGGCATAGGCAGTAAGTCAGTGACGTGCGGTGAGGTTCATGGATGGTGAGGCACTCAGTTAATCAAAATCAGATTTACAAATATATGAACCC
>JARVJO010000082.1:6782631-6793249 GCA_031762555.1 Cynodonichthys magdalenae
ATCTATCTATCTATCTATCTATCTATCTATCTATCTATCTATCTATCTATCTATCTATCTATCTATCTAGCTAGCTAGCTAGCTAGCTATCTATCTAGCTAGCTATCTATCTAGCTATCTATCTATCTATCTATCTATCTATCTAATGTGTGTGTGGTGTGTCAAAGACAAAATTATTTATTGCATATGTGAATATATGTAAATTGACAATGAAATTAAAAAAATAGCACAAGGGGTGCCACCTTAAGTCTAACCTGGGGCACCAAATTAGCTAGGGCCGGCCCCGGTGATCTAATGCTGCTCTGTCTGTGGCCAGTTATAGAACGTTCCCATAAAACTGACTTTGAGAAATATTAATTTGTTTTTCCATTTTGTTGTGGTGGGTAATGTAACTGCTTGCTAGCATCATGTTCTGCTCATATACAGTAAACTTGCAATAAGGACCGTTTGCACCGCTCCAATTACACCCCCTACCATTTCAGCACTTTACTATGTGCAGCGTGCAGTCAACAGGCACAGAAGTGTTGAGTCAAGCTTAATGAGACAACAGCAAATAAAAGAAAAAATATACAAAACAATTACACTAATATTGAATATAAAATATTATAGAATGGATGAAGGACTTAAAAGGACAAGTTGTATAAAATTGAGACTTTTAAAGCAGAATGTGAACAGCACATTGTCTGTACCCTTATCACACTTTTGTCACATGTGCTAAAAAGTCTAAAGCGGTATTTAAACCTTTTAAATTATTTCCATCAAACACACACAATAAAAGTGTGACTGTGTAATCAAGCACAAAAAGCTTAAAAGGTTAATGAAAAGGGACATTTCATGCAAAATCCACATTTTTAGACGGTAAACGCATTTTTGTGTGTACTTGAAGTCTCTCCTGGTGCTTCGTAGAGATTTTAATATTCTGTCATATTTTTTTCAATTTGTAAATAAAAAGATTCTGCACCACTAAACCCCTTCCATTAAACTAGAAGTGCTTTGGAAGTTGGAGGGGGGTGGGGCGCCACATTTTAATTTAAAGAGACAGCATCACAACGAGTTGCTTTGAGACACACCTCAGAAAAGGGGTGAAAGAGGGGCTTGTGGAGTTACAATAAGGAGGAATTCAGACCAAAAACATTGCAGTTCCATTTTATATAGACTCCAACTGAATGGTTTAAATGTTAAAAAGAAGGATTTAAAAACACAAGTCTCCTTTAAGAATGTTGATAAAGCTGACGTGTTTTGAAAATTGCTATAGTACACTCTATTATAATGTAAAAGTTTTCCATTGCCACAACATCATGAGAATGTAATCCTGAAATTAATACTACTACTATTGGATTGTGGCAAAGATGATGTCACCGTATTTGAATGCGTTCATTTTAATTCTGAGCTGCTTACTCTCTTTGAATTGCAATTAACTAAATGTAGCAAATGGAGCCAGTAGCTCTTGAAAAATTGAGCTTTTTTATTTCTTCTTTTCAGTTTTATTGGAAGAGGATTAGAGTGATGGACTGTATGGCTTTAGGTTTGAAATGGACAGAGTAAATTAGTAGACTGATAGAAGGACTAAGAAAAGGTAAATTTAATAAGAAATGGAGCAATTACACTCAAATGTATGGGAATGACAAGAAAGGAGAGGAACAAACACAAGCTTGGGCAGAGGTTGAATGGGTTTTGGAGAGAATAAGAGTTAATTAGACTAAAAAAGACAGCTGGGCAGGCAAGCAGGTTACAAGAAGGAAGCAGCAGACATTCCAATCAGCCTGTCTGCACCGAAAACACTTTCTGCACCACCAAAAGAAAGGCTGGTGTTGACTCTGTGCAAACTCCTTTGATAAACACGACTACTTAAATAGAAACATGCACCGCACTCTTCAAACTCCTTCGAGGATAGATCTGACATTTCACTCAGCTGCTTTCCTGTCAGTTAGTTCTGGCATTTCAAGGAGAGTGAGACGAGATGCCACAAGTGTTTCCTAGCAACAGTTCCCTGCAAAATGAAAAAAACAAAAACTCGCCTCCTCCTACCTACTTCCCTCCACATGTACCCCCCTCCCAAACGCCCTCCTTTTCCAGAGATAGGAGTTGCAGCAATGCACCACTTGCCTGAAATACATTCTAATTCTCCTGTCTTTCGTGTGTCTTTTTTCATCTGTTTTCCTTAAACAGACTACTGCCAACCCTGACATTCAGGCCCTTGTCATCTTTACTAAAATCTAAATTAACACAGCACCCAGCAAGGATATTCCATTTGACAAAATATCCAAAGAGTGTCATATGTGTCACCTTTTTAGAAGCTGGGCGATTTCAGGAATCAGATTGGCTTTTTTTTCTTCTTTTGAGCACCTCTTTGTCGCTCGAGGTGAAGAGAGCACCTCACAAAAACAGGTTGGTGAAAAGGTTCTGTGGTCCACTTGTGGACTGGAACATTTTTTAAAAATCAGCTCTTACAACAGAGCCGTTCATTCACATCAACTGAACCATGTCGATTTGTAAATATAGGCTACTTATTGGGCTTTGGGAGCAGGTATTTAGCCAGACTGAACAAACAAACATAATGCCCTACTGGATAAAATCTGTCATATTATTGGCTGCTGACAGGGGGCACCGAGTACTCACCAATTAATTCTAATAAAAACATTTACAAAGGACAACAATACTTTAAAGGAGACATATTTATATGTATAAAGTTACTGCAATGCTTTGGTTTGATTGCCTTCATATTGTAACTCCACAAACCCCTCTTTTACCCCTCTTCTGAGGTGTGCCTCTGATCAGTTCAGTTTTGAGGCTGTCTCTAAATCCAAATGAAACGCTTCACACCCCTCCCCCTTCAGCTTCCAGAGCCATCCACTGTAGTTTAATAGGTTTACAACTATAGAGCAGAGCAGAAACTTTTAAATTACAAATTAATTAAAAGATGTCAACAACAGAAGACTTGTCCATCCAGTCTTGTTGGAGCCAGAGTCTGACCCACAGCCAGATGAGAATGAGGACCACCAAATTGTAGTTGGTAAGTTCAGACCTTATTTACAAGTTCTGTTGCCAATAATGTGATGTCATAGAAAATAACGAAAACTGAACAGGTTGAAAAATACCCAAACAGATTATAAAGATATCTACGCAGCATGGGGAGAGACTAAATACAACTTTTATGTGCTCGAGACTCCAAGTACACAACACAATAGCTTTAATGGTTAAAAAAATGGACTTTGTGTGATATCCCTGTTAATAGAAGAGCCATCAAATGCTGCTGTCCCAACATGTCTCTATAGACAACAAAATGCAAAGAATATAGTTTAAATTTATATAAATGGCAATCCGTGTTTGTAATTTCTTTCATCATTTATTAGTAGCAAGTGGAACTCCAATCCAAGCAGAGAGACAACAAACAACAAGACAGCATGGAGCTGAAATATTTAAGCTCTGGGGCTTGAAATATTTGTGACTTGAGATAGATTGCAACATCTTGTGCATCATGTAAAGGTCTTTTATAAATTCATCATCATTTGTATATTTCAAAGAAATAAACCCACATTGTTGATAATTGTTGACATTTCCACTCAAATAAATCACCTTTAACTTGAATTTGTCTTTAAATGTTACTTTTGGAAAGAAAAAAAAAGATCCAGTGACAACTTACATACATGAAGGATAAAACCCACACAGCTATAATTTAAAATGCAATAC
Source organism: Cynodonichthys magdalenae (assembly GCA_031762555.1). NCBI lineage: Eukaryota > Metazoa > Chordata > Actinopteri > Cyprinodontiformes > Rivulidae > Cynodonichthys > Cynodonichthys magdalenae. The sequence continues at coordinate 6,786,322 of JARVJO010000082.1, forward strand.
TTTGGAGAGACAGAGGGAGAGCTTCAAACTTTTAAGATGAAAGCCTTTGAACTATGCATGAATGGACATGAGCAAGAGGGGTGACTGTGATGGGCCAAGACGATAAAATGTCTTGCATGTCACGCCCAATCATGTACAGATCAAGGCGAGGTTTTGTGACTGATAGATCAGCACGGAGGAGTGTGGCAATATCAAACGCAGTGAGGAGGATGGTTAAATCATGTCCCATCACTTTGATGAGGAAGACAGCAGTGGTAGGCAGCAAAAAGATGAGGTGGAGCAGATGGAAAGAATGAATTAAAAAAGAGCAAAGTCACGGCTGAAAAACATGGGAGGCAGAGACGTCACCTTCAGAAATATTTGATCGGAGCTGGGGAGGGCAATAAAAAGGGGGAAATTACTTCATTAAATATATTTTATTTTTCTTTCACAGAGACTTCGTAAGTTAGAACAATTGCAGTCTAGTTTATTTAGACTATACAAAATTTGGTAACAGGCTTTAAAAAAACCTTCAGAAACCTCAACCACAAAGCAACAGATAGTTACTGTATGAATGAGATCCATTACATGTTTTTGGCATGTATCTCATCCCACATTTATTGTGCTATTTCAGCAATTTATATATCAAAATGTTCAGCTCTGTAAGGACTTTCTTGCAATGACTTTTGGTATTTCAGCAATTTACATGTCTTGAGATATTGAGCTTTTGCTGCCATTTTTTTCTCATTAAAACTGAAGCTGTCTTCAACATCCTTAAAAATGTTAAAATGTTTGTAAAGCTTTACTGTGCTTTACACATTTTATTCCGGTTTTGCGTTTTAAACTTCTTTGTGCTAATTTCAGCTTCCATTAGCTTCTTTTCGCTAAATTTAGCTGTTTTCAGTATTTTCAGCTATTTTTCAACTCCTTTCATTTTTTTTTGTGTCCTACTGATGACTTCTTACAGTTATTCTAAGCTTAAGTTCCTTTCTGCTTAATTTTGCTGTTTTTTCCCCCTAACTTTTCAGTTACTCTTTCTTTTCTTTTCTTTTTTTATTTTGTGTAACTTTTTTAGTGGTCGTTCGTCTTTTTTCAGCTTAATCTGTTCCTTCACTTTTCTTCTAATTACAGCCTTTAAAGCTATTTTTCAGCTATTTGCTCTTGCAGCAAATATTGCCTTTTTCAGATATTTTCAACCTAAATACTGCTTAATTCAGTAAACGTGCTCTTTCAATGATGACCCCTATTAATTTCAAGGTCACAGAATAATATTTTTTCTTGTTTTACCTTCTTTTTTCCAAAATTTTAGCTTTATTCTTTTTTATATTTTGTTCACAAAGTCTTGTGTGGCTCTTGTAACTTCTGCAGTTTAAACTTCTTTCTTTTTTTTTTTTTTGGAGCTACATTTATGCAAGCATTTACTATTTGCTGCCCATTTTAGCTTTCTGCCATGTTCAACTTTTTTGACACATTTTTCTATTTGTTTTTCATTTTTGTTTTCCTACTTTCAGCAAAAGTCAGCTGTTCAAATTTAAACAGTTTTGCTATCAGATCTTTTTAGATTGACTTCCGCAGCTTTCAGCAAAAATCTTTCAGCATGAAGTACTCACACTGCATTTTTTGCAAAAAAAAATGCAAATTCTTTTTTGGGGGGCACACATGTGATTCACTGTTCAGAATGCATTTTTCAGAAGTTAAATTTGTTGAGCAAAGACACAACTGCAACAGGATCGATTAGCCAGCACTCTGAGGCTGCACTGATGAGTGAACAAAACAGATGACCCCAATTTTCGCTCCCAATAATGTTGTTGCACACTTCTATAGGAGAAATTGACTTTTGTAAGTGAGGACAATGCATCACAAGTGGGCTCCTTTCTAGCTCCAGCCCTGATATGAACAACATCTCATTTAAAGTCTGTTCATGAAAAAGCACCTAATTACAACCACTTTATCTATAATTACAGTATTTTTTTACTTCATGCTTCCAAGATATACCTCCTTTAATGCTGCTTTAGTATATAATTAGCATTAGTATTTTACTGCTAGACACACACACACTTAAAAAAAAGTTATAATCACCAATACACCTGAAATCTTTGTCTACAAAGTTACGTAATAAACAATTTTAAGCTTACAATTTGTCCTTAATAATATCGCTTTGTAATTTTTTTTCTTACTATGGAAAAAAAATAAACAAAGCAGAAAAAAAAAACAGCACAGGACTGAACTCAATCAGCCACATTGCAAAGACTAACTATGAATGCTTGTGAAAAGTTTGTACATCCCCGACTTTTCATTTTTGTGTGCAAATAGTTTGTACTTTATAACCATGTTATGTTATACCCTCAATTATAAGGATGGAAAAAAACAGTACACAACACAGTTCACTGAAGCGCTGTTTTTAGAAAGAACTTCAGGCTAAAGCACCAAAGAACATTCTCTATCAGTTGTTGCAAAGGCAGGATGGGTTCATGGTATCAGTTTATTCTTGGTTTAGGTTTATTCAGGAGATTTTAGAAGAACAGCATCTAGTTGTGTTTTTTATAATAAACAAGCTACAAAAAAAAAAAAAACAGAAAAAAAAAACATGGGAAAGCAGTCACTGCATTATTTATTGTTTTGTGAAGATATGAATTCAAATGAAGAGTTTTGATTGCCTTATTAAATAAAACTGGTATTACATACATTTATTTTCATTTGAATTTTGTTTACATCCTGTTATTTTACAAAATGCCATAAAACAGATTTTATTTCACTTTAATTACAACTGAACAGTTATATAAAGATAAAAAAACGATCACATGAGAGCTGCAATCCAGAAAAGCTTTATAATCCATTATTTTAGGAAAAAAATGGATGTTAAAAAAAGGTTCAAACATTGTTCTTGCTGCCACATTTATTTTCCCTTTTTGCAGAACGGATCCCAAGATTTTAGTTTTGCCAGAAGATGGCAGTGATAATCCACCAGAGCGGGTCACCAAGGGAGGCAGGAGGCACGTTGCAACATTCAGAATCTCATAGGTTAATTACACAGCACTCTCATGCCAGGGAACGTGATGATTCAAACAGTATCTAACTGGATGGAAGCACAGCAAGGAATAGAGAGAAAAAAAAATGAGAGAGAGAGAAAGAACACTTATGCTTTGCTTGCTAATAACTGTGTCACTGTGATCGCCTGCTGATAATCACCTCCACTCAATATGTTGATACAGTTCCACTGCCTTTGTTTCTGTCTCGGCCCTCATGATTATAATCAAGATCATGCAAATCTGGACAAGCCAATAAAAAGAAACCCGGTGACCTATAGAAAAGATTCCATAACTCCTTTAATTCCTTTATATTTGGCTTTCAAGGAGTCAGACTTTGTTGTAATATGCTAAAATGTACTCAGTCATTAGTTCTTCAGGGATTCTGAGGCTTTTTCAAAGTCTTTATTTGACATTAGCTGCATTTTCTCTCATGTTCTGTTCAATCCTGGTGCATGGCTGTTTATCAAACAGATAAGGGTAAGAATTTTATTCTCTTATTAAATCACAAAGGCTAAGACATCTAATGCAGTGTCACTTATTTAAAAACTTTAAATTTCACATGAAACTTTGGTAAATTGGTGTCTCTAAATTATGCATTTATATATTAATAGTTAGGTTTTTTGTCTTTACACTCATATTTGGATAACTTCAAGATTCACATTTTAGATCATTTTCCAGTAAGGCTGTATGAGGTGGTGCAAGTCTAAGCTGGGATCAAATCACCTGCCTTTCAGTCTGTTTGCAGCTGTTGTACCGCAGCTCACAAAAAAAGTCTTTCTTCTTCAAGGTCTTGTTAGGAGCTGTTGTGATAAGAAAGCTTTTTGTTGGCAGTAGGGATTACACTCAGGTAGTTGTGTGTTTAACCAAGTGGACAGGTGCAAGGTGATTAGCAACTTTAAAGAAAATCAGTCAAAGGTGTCATTTAAAAAAAAAATGCTTTCATAATATAGATAAATTTATTAAAAATGACAAACCACAAACATGGTTACCACTGCTTCATTTTGCTGCCTGAGTCACATATTCACGGTAAAAATAACACACGAAGGAATGACGGAAAAGGTGAGCTTCATCCAACAAACTATAAACATTTATTGTTTTATTACAGTCTTGTTTTTTAGGGTTGCACTTCCACATTTAAATGATCTTTTTAACCTATCTTACTTTCACACCAGTTCTCATTTTTAACTTCTCATTTTCTCATAACCTATCAAACCTTAACCTTTCTGAGCAAAGTGGATCCACTCCGAGATGGTGAGTTTATGAATACAAAACCACGGGTCTCTGTTGATATACAAACGTATACCCTCTTAAAGATATGAAACATTCATTGCACACAGTCACCCCACTAATTTAGTTTTGCAAGTAGCATGTTTTCTATAAATGGAACAAAAAATTATTTGAATATGCTTACTTGCTAAAAGAGTGCTGTAAAACACATTGCATTTTTAAAATACAAGTGTTTCTATGAAATCACAACTATTAGTAGCTTCATTTGGTAACCCTAACCAGTGAAGACTACAACAACTTTTTGCTACAAGTTGTGACAAAATGTGTCCAAAATGACACATGAATAAACCGTAGCTCTTTAATTAGTGGATATTCCAGAACACTTTTCAGAGATCCTCATCATTGGCTCGGCTCACAAGAAAAAAAATCCTCTTCGCAGTGAAGAGCCATTTGTGTGCCAAAAAGACCCAGCTATTATTGGTGAGCTGAACGAAATGAGCTGGACCCCCCCCCCCACACACACACACACACACAATAAAAGCTGAAATTCCCAACATTTTACCTTAAAGGTTGTTGACTAAATCTTGGCTAGAACAAGAAGTGTTTTAAACTCGTCCAGTGAGGTTTTGTGAAGTGTATGAGGAATACACATACAAGACACCAGGGTAGTGAAATAAGGAACTTGTTTAGTTTTTAACAAAATATCAAAAGTATTTACACAGGCAGGAAGTTGCAGGGGAAGAAAATTGAGAAATACAACTAAGAAAAGAAAAAAAATAGCTACAAATATGGAACAAAATATACACAAGTGAAAGGAATGAATAAATGCAGGTATATAGCTTCTTTGCAAATTTACTGCCTGTTAAACTAGTCAGCTTCAATAAAAAAAAAATCATACTTCAAAAAGTAGCAAAATTGAAGAAAAAATACTAATAGATAACTTGAACAGGATTTTTTGTGAATATGTTTTTCCTTTGGGCTTAAATGTCTGATTATGCCTTAAATAAACCAGCAAAACCCAAAAAGACACTGCTGTGTGCAAGAGACTCCACAGGCTGTAACTATGGGCTAGAATGGTGTTTGTTAACAGGTCTCATTAGTGTCACCATGGTCAGAAATAAGTAGCATAAAGAAGGCACAGGGGGAACTCTTTGCCCCCATAGCAGAGCCGTTTTTAAACAGTTTTCTTATACAAAATCTCCCCATGTACCCTCATGATGGGATGTTCTCCTATTAAAATGATTGAAAAGATTTTTATAAGACTTCTTTTTTAAAAAATTGTTGATGATTTAATTCAGAACAATAATATTAGTTTTCCCTGTGGAGCTCATGTTAATTAAATAATGATGAATTGAAGATAAAGTCTTTCTAGTTCTATTGGATCAAAGAAGAAAGTTCAAAAGGACACGTGACAGAAAATATGACATGAGCTGAAAGTCCTGGTAGAAAAGAAAAAAAAGGTTCTTCAGTAAAATAAAATACAAATGGACAAGAGATGTCTCCTGTGCAGACTGATCCTCCTCAGTTAGTATTGTGACTGTGGATAAGTAGTGGGGCTAGAATGGCACCCAATAAAGAATGACAGACATCACCAAACACCTTGCTTCTCTGCAAAAGGTCCCTAATTCCTTTCCATAAAGTGTAGTTTCCTGATCTCACCCAAATTTTCCCAGAACGTTCTGAAATCTGCAGGCTATATGTTCTTCTGCAATACTAACTTAAATGCAATCATAATAGACATGATTCAAGTGGTTGCAAATGTCTATAAGCTATTCAGGGTCTCAAAATTTTCAAACATTGTAGAGAATGATCCTAAGTGACTTATGTTCTTATTCTCAAAGCTTAAGGTCATTTTTCTTTTTTGCTGTTAAAAAAAATCCATGGTTATTTATTTATAATATGTCCTAAAACCTCCGTAATCTCTGGTTAGTTGGATTTCCATGATGAAGCAATGCACCAATAGCCACTTTCATTAGGCAGCTCTGTCCTCCTCCAAGCATTCAGAAAAAACACGAAGGCGGAGAGGTGAGTAAAATTAGGCCGCCTTAGATGCGCCCCTGATCCCTGAGCAGAGGTAGTATCAGAGTCGGCTGACCAACTTGTGAAAAAGCAACCCACGGATCCGTGCTCAGAAAATGATAATGAGCTGATGACGTCAGTGAGCGACCACATACGGTGGCCCATAAGAGTCAACGAAATGCAAAACCCACAACACGACGGCAAAAACCACAACAAAACAACAAAAGCCATAACAGTGGCTTTTGCCGTCGTGTTGTGGGTTTTGCATTTCGTTGACCCTTATGGGCCACCGTAACCACAGGATCTAACCAACAAACAGATTTTTTACAGAAGGAATATTAAAAATGACACAGAACAGCAACTGTGTAGTTAGTTTAAAAATATTGAGCCACAGGTTCACTATAATGACCTGATTTCATTCTTTTTTTTTTTTTGATACGACGCAGAGCCAGTGAGCGGCGGAGGATTAATCTACAGATTTTACTGAGAGAATATTAAAAATTACACAAAACAGCAACTTTTTAGTTAGTTTTAAAATATTGAACCGTACAGAATCACTAAAGTAAGTTAATTTAGTTTGTTTTGTTTGATACGAGCCAGCAGACGTCTGTCCCACAATAAATACGTTGCTCCACTTCAGCCCAGCTGAGTTCTGCTCCACGCCTCTTTTGGAT
>JARVJO010000082.1:6802352-6830937 GCA_031762555.1 Cynodonichthys magdalenae
TATTATAAACAGGATGCAGGTGAAAGTGGGCATGTTAGGAGCTGGGAAACAAAATTGAGACCGAATAAACGTGACACAGGGACAACATAGAAACCAAACTACACAAAAATGAACTCTAAAACAGAAAACTAAATTCTTTATAAGCAAACCATGACGTTTACCATGCACAACATAAAGTTCAGTCTGGTGCAGAATATATGGGTATATTCTCTTCTGCATTTTCTCACTTTCTCATTTTTTTGATAAGTTTAGAATACTGAAAGCCCAGAAAGGGCAGTCAGCTCTAGTTAAATCTGGAAAACCTGGTAGTGTTTGTACGTTTTGAGTGAAGTGAGCAACCTTGCAGCAAATACAGACAGCCACAAAAGCTACTTTCTGGGAAGAACAGAAAACTAACGACAAAGGTGAAAAGCAGAGGGCACTGACTAAGCACGGATGCACAAAACAGGTGAGAGGGATTTCTTACGAGCTCAACATCTTGTAAGCTATTTTCTTTTTCCAGTCTGTCTGGGGAGTTGGTGAATCAAAGGTTAGGTGTATGCAAATTGTTCTATTTCACATAAATTGCTCACTATAGCAGAAAGCACTTTGGGAGGCATTTTATTCTGCAGTCTCTCCATTCAGAGAGGCTAAATGGTAATTATGTGACCCTTGAAATATCTGCCACCAAATAAAAGGGGTCACAGCTTCACATAGGAAAGACACATAAAAGAAATATACTCAACACAATAGTAGGATTGTTAAACACAAACTGTATGTAATAAGGTTGATGAAATATTTATTTTAATGTGCTCCTCTTTGCACCTATAGCACAGAAATAGATACCGTGTAATTACATTTAATTACTGAATGTGAATTAAGCCGCATGTACTAATCTTTAAAAATAGAAATCTGTTATTTTTTTTACTGAATTTTATTGGATAAATGTCTATTCTCTAATTAATCTTACTCAATGCAAAGGCTGTTACACTTTGAAGACAAAGACCTGCTAATCTAAAACAGAGGACTTCAAAGATGGGGTCCAGGCCCCTAGCAGGGTCTTGGAGGTACTGCAGGTAGAATTTTCTGCTAGATTTTTTATTTTATTTTTTATTTTTTCAGTTATGTCTTTAAACACATATTACCGTGAACCCCAAGATGTAGCAATTTGATAATTGGAGAAGTCAGTCAGAAATGCCCACATTCAGTGAGCACACCAGCTGAATTCTGCTTGACTCAGAGACTGACCCTCCATGCATTCCGCAGACAAAGAGAAGGACCTGCTCCTATCCAAATGTGTGCAGACCATGCAGTCCTTGCATGTTCACTTTGTCAGGTTAGGCAGTAAATGGCTGAGAGCCTATAGTGTGGTAATATTTACAATATTTCTGCAGCACTGCAGAAAATTAGCCAAAATTTCCCTGCTATTGCCAAACAGCTTATTTTGCTGTTGCTATTGACTCTTGCTTTGAGCTTCTGGTACCCACAGGGGCTGCCTGGTGCCAAACGCTTTCTTTCAGTCTAGGGGTCCTAGACTGAAAGAAAACATTTAAGACCCCTGGTCTAAAACATATACAACTAGTGCAAGTAGGTAAAAAAAACAAACAAACAAAACAAAATGACGTATAGTTTTTTGCAAGTTATCAGAAACCGTTGAAAACTGTAAAAAAAAAAAACACAAATCGCATTTTCTGTTTGTAGTAACTAAAGCAAGATTAGAATAGTCAGACAGAATGGTTGCCATTTTGACAGCATTTCACTCTGTGATTTGAACACTTGTAATGTCGTCCTATTCTGGCACTTGTGACCCCAACACTTTCAATGTGCCTGTCTCTATATTTGCATGTTGATGTCTGTTCTCTCTAAAACATCCCTCTTGGCTGTGATTCTGCTAGCATTGTTGCATGTGTGACTGTGATACTGTGAATGTATACAAGCGTCTTGGTATCACATGACCCTTTGAGCAGCTTAATGATCCATAAAGTGTGTGTGAACAATACTTCAAGGGTGTATGACATGATAAAGAGAGGAGTGACAGCTCAGGTCAAGCAGAAAACAGAACAGATCAGAGGCAGGAAAAAAAATGAATGAATAAATAAATATTCAGAGAGGAAAGATGACATGGTTCCTTGACTTGCTCACAAGAGACTTCCTACTACATGACTTGTCCATTAGTCTGGAAGGTGGGGGGGGACATATCTAACATGTGCAGATACACACATATGAATCAATATACTGACAGACAAGCAGATAAACGGACACATAAAGAGATAGTTTGAGTAGATGCTTTTCAAGTAGACATTTGACTTTCACTGATTGCATGTCAACCTCTTCCATACTTTCCCCAGATACATTTGGTTTGGACTTGGTCGAGTTGGAATTTGTGTATAATCTTAGAAGAACTGTAGACTTTATCCATAATATTTAGTTACAGTCACTTCCAAATTATATCAAATAGGCATTAACTTTTAATTAGAAATTATTGTAGTTAGTATTTCTTTTTTTTTTGCATGTTTCTATTCTTTTTAACATCTACACCTTAATAAAAAAAATGAACATCTCAACCTTTTATTGCACATATTTCAAACTCCCACAGTGATCACAGAGTGTTAATGTGTTCCATTCACACACCACCTCGCATTGATCGCTTCGACATTAGACACAGTATGGCATGACATCCGGGCTGTAAAACTGAAATGACGTGTATCACCTGCTAAAGACATTGAATGAAATTATCTAACTAATTTACACATTCATCAGAATATATATCCCTGTTGCTTTGGCTTTTCCCTCCCATAGCCTTGTGGTCTGAACTGTAACTTTTCTTTTGAGAGGAGCTGAGAGCACATGCTAGAAATGAGACACAGTTTCTGAGTTTTGAGGAGAGCATAATTTTCCTCTTGTGCTAGTCTTCAGCACAGAGCCTTTTTGCAGCAACATGTGTTAATAGTGAAAAAATACAGCACACATTTTCTGACTTTGAAAACATTTATCATATTATATAGAGTACATTCTAACCTTTGAATAACTAACTTTTATGCATGAAGCAGAAAACTTGAGGAATTTTCACATAATGCAGCAAGGAGTCTGTTTTCTCAGGTATTTTCAAAGAGAAAGTGTCATTTTTACAACAAAACCTGATATAGTTCTGCTATAACTTAGCAGAACTGCTTAACAAATGAAAGCATAAGAAGCCAATTTTGTTCTATCATAGACAAAGAAAAAACATGAAGAGTAAAATAAACCTTTCTCCTCCCTTCTTCTGCGGTTTTCCTCTGAATGTGCCGTCGCTTCAGATTCTCTGGTTTTTATCTTGTTTTAGATTTCTCTGCTTTGAGATCTCGTCGTTGTATTTTGTCTATAACAAAAAGTAATGTCAAAAATAGCAGGTTTTAAAACAAAAACTGCTACACAGATTTGACCAAAGCTTTTATGGTATTTAGCAAAGATTGTCAAATATGTTTTGTCATTTGTTTGTTATATTTTTTCAGCATATTTCACCACTTTCTAATACGATTGAATGAATAGAAGACTCACAAGTTAAACATAGGTTTATTAATTTATTTCCTGTCGCACATAGTAATATTTCTCGCTGTTCTTTAAATCAAAAACATTTATTTACTTCTTCTCTCTGACCAGCGTGTGCATTGTTCAAAGAAGACCAAGGAAGCTGTCAAGATTCCCTCTTGAGAAAAAAAAAAAGTGGAAAATAAAATCAATGAACATATTGTGTGTGGATATGACAAAGGCCTAAAGAGAGTTTCTTGAGCCACTGCTACTGACTAACACTGAAATAAAAATGTGGTTTTTTTTTCTGTACTGACATTGAAGCAGGGGGTGGAAGCTGGCTCTCAGATCACAGTATCTCTTCTGCAAGCTTTGCTCTCCCTGCAAACAATGTGGATAATTTGTAAACAACAAGAAGATAAACTTAAAATAAAAAAGTGAAATTAATTCCAAAAATAGAAATGTAAATGACAAAAAAACAAAAACACATCTTTACATATTGGTTGTTGATGTAGTCCTCTAGAAGGTGACTGCTCAGCATGATATGAAGCAATCATCACTAAAGACAGACAGTCTTCTCTTCTTTGTTGCTATGGTTACATCAGATGTGAAATCTCTCATATACCAAGCAGTCATCAAACTTGCACTGCCACCTAAACCTTATTGATCCTTTGAGGCTTTTTATCACCTATTTCAATAACATTCCATCCATCCATTCATCCATCCATCCATCCATCCATCCATCCATCCATCCATCCATCCATCCATCGTCCTGCTGCTTGACCCACAAAATGTTTATATAAATTAAATAGATGTGTGTTGAAGCATTCTGGGCACCTGAAAAAGTACTGCAGAGAAAACAGATCTAACATAATACCATGACATAAATCAGGACACACCCTTTTTTTTCTCATAAATGACACACGTGCCATGAAATTTCAACACAAAGTGGTGTTAATTATGTATTTTGATTTTCACTGTTATTCAGGCAGCAAAATTGCCATCTTTGACTAAAGTTGAACAACTATATATGTTGTGTTTTTGTTCTTCCTCATTTTAAACATACATTAATTACATAGGATTTCCAGAAAAAATACCTCCGCATCTCACAACACTGATGCAAAGTTCTGTGTAAAATAATGATTCATGTCACCTAAGAGGTAATTTGCCTTCCCTGTCCTTCAAGTTGAGATTACCTACACTCAGTGATTTATTCAAACCCCTCTTTTGATTCAGGTTGCCTTGCCCTAAGTTAAACCTGACATTGGGCTTCTGCAGTGTAACAGCCTGTGGTCATGAACCTCTTCTTTAATCAGCTAACAAAAGAGCAGAAATGAAAGATCAATGTGAGTTAGGTGTTATCTCCATTAGTGCCCGAAGCATGACGCTCACTCAAAATAAACTAAATCTAACCAATTGGCATTCATGGAGCAGCAGGAGTACGTGCACCGAGCTCTGAAAGTCCATGTAATCATTATTGTTTGGATAAACAAAGTTTCTCAGATGTTCTTTTCTTTAACTGTTGGTTTCATCTCAATTGAGTTTTGAATCATTTTTCAAGTGGTCTGTGTGTCTTTGAAGCCACCCACACTGCTTCTTAAGATGCTGAAACATCCAGAATAACAAACAAAACCCAGAATTCCGTCACCATCTGCTTACCTAGTTACTTGTCTTTGCATTGATTCTCTGTTTAAGAATATTGGTATGCTTTTTAATTTTAACAGCCTGTGTTTTAGACTTCTACTAAAAAATACAACTTAGAGTATGAGACTGCTTTTTATCTTGTGAGGGATTTAATTAAAACTTAAAAAAACCTGATAGTCTTATTTGTACAGAAATTACCCAAAGTCCCTTTTGTTCCAAACATAATCACTGTATCCACAGAACCTACGAGGCCATTGTTAATTGATTTAGGTGTACACAAAATATCAGGAGACAACTGTTATAAAAAAATTTAAAAATGGCTGCTCTAAGTATATCTGTCTCTGAATGGTACACCGCCTCCCTCATAAACAAGCCCGTAATGGATGGAATGAGAGATCGATCAGTTACCAACTTTCTCCCCTCCAGTGCTGATTAAGTCAAGTTGATATGCTTCTCCTCCACTTGTAAGACAAATAAATTATCTTTGATTTGAATGTAATGTAACTGAAAGAAGGCCAGAACACATGCCGAGCGTGAGCAGGTGATCAATCCCCAGCAGTGCCAACATACTAATGTGAAAAGTGATTAAGGCCGACGGACCCACAGGGCTGTCGACCTTAAAGGTAAGGACAAGTCCTTGGGCCAAAATTCATGCTACAACTGTTGGCTATAACTAATTAGAATTGGGATATATGTTTATTTAACAGTAGCAAAATTGGTATACTTATAAATTGCCAGTTTGCTTGAATTGATTACTAATTTTAGATTTTTTATGTAATTATGTAAATTAAAAACAAACACAGCCTGGCCAAACATGATTACCAAACTAATGCATGCTTAACACATAAAACCTAATATGTGGTTTTACTATTTATAATCTCAATTGGATTTTTTTTCCACATGTGGCTTTCTTTTGCATTCAAAATGCCAGACGTTCATTAGAAATCTTTCACACAAAAAGTAGGAAAATGTACATAGTTTAAGGCATTTTTGCACTGTAAGGCCTGGCTCGGCTCTAGTCAGCCTGGCCTTGTTCTACTCTGGCCTTTGTTGTGTATGCATTGAACAGAGTTCCGTCTGGATGAGGGCGGGATCATAATAAAAAAACACACACAAATCTTATTTGGTTTCATTAGCGACACAATATTGGACTAGACCAAACTCGAAAGAAAAGTAAGGCTCCAGTAGGACGATGCTTAAAGGAGACATATGATGCACAATCATTTTTAACTCTTTAGCTGACCGAGAACAGTAAGCTAATGGTAGCTAATGGTAACTTTTTGTTGTTTGGTAAATTGCAATCCCAGTGCAAAAAATTCTTTAGAGGCTTTTTAGCACATAAGCACAACATGTAGTATACATAATGTAAATAAAACTTCATTCATTTATTGTTAAAAAACAGTAGGAAGTGCAAAGAGGAAACCATTAGATGTTTATCTGTATAACCTTTACTCATAGGCTGCTTTTGATGATGAACAATGCAGGGAAGAGAAGCTGAAAGAACTGGGTTTTATTTGTCTGTGTCAAGTCTTTAAACATGCGGGCGTGTCAGCAGACTGCCTTCTTATCATTTAATAGGAAAGGTTGAACAATCTGATTACCCCTGCACCTCCATTACGCTCAGATCTTTATGACCAAACAAAATAAACACACACATGAGAGAGAGAGAGAGAGAGAGAGAGAGAAAGAAATTGATTCATTTTACCAAATCTATTTTTATGATTTAGGTAAATGGCTTTTATGGAAAAAACAGAAAACAAAAGTATGGCAAAAGCGTCAGGAGGAAGTCTAATGAATGAACTGATAAACATGTTGCTCATACTAAGAATAAATCAAGCAGAAGACAATAAGATCAAGGGAAAACGACACAAAGGATCGAACAGAGCACATCTGAAAGCTAGGAACTATATATACACACTGGGGGAGGATAATGACTGACATACTCCAAGTCTGATGATTAGAACTCCAAACCACAAGTGACAAAAGAGAAGAAAATACAACTGACTGAAAGAAACTCGGAAATAAACCTCAAGAAACCTGAAACATAAGCAATACACAAACTCAAGACAAACGGAAACACCAAAAATGACTAAAAAGAGGAAAATAACAAAAATAATTTAATCAAATCAGTTTAATGTAAATGTGTGGATTTACATATATATAACTTTTTTTTTCAGCTAAACACTTACAACTGCTGTGTTTTTTTTCAGCTACTGCACCGGTGGTACACTGATATTAATAGTGACAATATGAAATATTTGGAAGTGTGAAAGTATTTTTACATACACAATATTTCTTATATCTTAAGGAACACACTTGCACACAATGGTTGAACTGCAATGTTCAAACAGACAAAGACTGTAACCCTGCTCATTTGCTTAGAATGTAAAGTTTGGCTGGGAAAAATCTAAACTTTGGCTTTTACACGAAAGCCAATTTGACACATGCCTTTGAAGAGACTGTGGCATGCATCAGACCCCCAAACTTCTATTTGACAGGCCCAGTCAACAAGATATGAAATATAATGGCATGTGTAGAAAGCAAGCCAAATTTACAAAAACTCTGCAGCAGAAACTTTTACTGACGACTGGGTGAGAAACACTCTAGGACTCTGTGCTCCTATTATTGAACAACTTGATTGTGCAAGTTTGCATTCTGGGTTTAGGTTAGTACTGCTCTGAGTAGGGTACAAAAATATCTAAAATATAAGGCAAAATTTCAACACTAAAAAACAAACAAACATAAACACCATTGAGAATATAGGACAAAAGGTTGAGTTGAGGCAAATGTGTTGTTGATGGTGGTCAGAGGGTTCGGTGGCGCCGGTGCATGGCAGCCCCGCTTCTGTCAGTGCGCCCCAGGGCACCTATGGCTACAGTGTAGTTTGCCATCATCAGTGTGTGAATGGGTGAGTGACTGTAGTGTAAAGCGCTTTGGAGGTCCGGAAGGACTTATAAAGCGCTATATAAGTTCAGGCCATTTACCATTTACCATTTTTCTTTAACATGAAACAGCTCAAAAATCATGAATGAACATTTTCATTTAAAACATCTTGGGGTAAAGGGTGTTTTAAATGCAAACCCAACATGCAAACATGCCCCCCCTATTGACAAGTCGTCTTTGTGTATGGTTTTTTTTCACTACCCTGTTCCCCGTTTGCCATTTGGGAATGGGGTCCAAAGGAGGGGTGGACCGTCTGGTAGAGGCCTGGGCTGTGGGTGGGCTCAGGGCTTGGGGGGGTGCTGGGGACTGGGAATATGGCATCCATCTTGTGTGTCATTGAATGAGTGGGTGTGAGGATGAGGGTGGGAATGTGTGATTGTGTCTGTGTGTGCATGGATATTTGTCAGGCTGGGACTTAAGCTGCCCCCTCTTCTGGTTCATATGGGGGCCCACTGCTGGTGGTGGGGCCTCGACCCCCTGTCAAGCTGCCCTCTGGTGGGTTGTGCCTCTGCCCGTCAGTGTGCTGGTGGCTCTCAATAACCGTGTTTCCATCAACGTTTTTTTAATTCACATTTTGAAGTTTTGCATTAGAAAAGGTGAATGGAAACGGCCTGATTCGAAAAAACTTCTTCTAATGCGCAAAACAGTTTATACGCTCGCTTGAGGTGGTTTTTGGATTTTTCGAAAAACAGTTAATGCGCAAAAGAAGAGATGGAAACGCATGAGTTGAATAAGTTCTGACATAGCGAACATTTACCTCACATGCTGATCAGCTGTTGATCGCTCTCTGTGTCGTACAGGACTGCAGCTGGACCCTCCTCCCACTGTCAGCGTCTCCTCAGTTATTCCCGTAACGTGAAGAGAATTGCATTTCTTTTTCTGCGTCTCCAGACAGCAGTAACATCACCAAAACTAGTTGATATGACAGAATAAGTACAACTTTGCCGACAGTAGCAACACGTTCCTGAAAACTTCTCTCCATTGTCCTGGGATGTGTATCCCTGCGAGTTTGCGACTCCTGCTTCCTGTTTACAACAGACATGTGTTTGACGTAATTACACTATGCATAGCCTGGGTGATTCGATTCAAGCCAGTTGATGGAAAGCACTTAATTATTTATTTCCTTTTTGTGAAATTTTAAAAATTCACTCAAAATTCGAAATAAAATTGGATGGAAACACGGCTATTGTCTGGGTGCTCAGGCATGAGCCGACTCCTCTGGCCCTGACAGGCCTTAGCTGGGGGTGGTGCGCCCTGAGAACCCAGGCCTCTGTGTCCATGGCTGCTCTGGCGTAGCTGGTGCTGGCAGGGCCTGTTGGCTTGTTGCTGCTGGCTGCTTACTGTGTGAAGTAACGAGGGGCTCTCCAGTTCTTCCTCTGGTCTGATCTGGGGGGGTGGGTAGGTGGTTGTTCCTGCAGTGGGGTCCCTGGGGGCTCTGCGCTTGGGGTTCATCTTGGGGCCTCTGGCTCTGGTATCCCTTATATCTGCCTCAGGCCTTTGAGGTCGGGTCTCCACAGTCACTATTAAACATTCCAATGGAGAAACCTTGTATCTACATGCATGTTCACATCGACACACAAACCGGTGTTCAGATCCAAGTGTTTCTTAGATACATTCTACGTTGGGACTACATTGTTCACTAAATATGTATGTATGTGTGTGTGTGTTTATATATATATATATATATATATACTGTATATATATATATATATATATATATATATTTATTCTACTCATAAAATTTACTGAGTACCTTTTAGTTATGATATAATTATTATTATATACCCATATATTTTGTGTTTTTGGTTTCTCTCTTTTGCAGGTGTAGGGGGTGGATTACAAATGTGTTGTCTTGTGTTTTCTTAATGCATCTTTCTCGTATCTTCTTGTTTCCCTTTCAAGGTCTTCCCTTTTCTCCTTTTTCTCTTCTTTGTTTACTTTTTCCATCTCCATGTCCGTTATAATGAAGTAATCCCAAAAGGATTTACAATAAAAGTTTAAATATTCATCAAGTGGAGCATCATGGTGAAATGTCATTATGCTGCACTTGTGAAAGTGAAACTGTTGGGCTTCATTTGGACAATGACATTAACTCTGAGTTTCACAAGACTCTGGACATGTTTTTAATGAGATGATAACATTATAACATGATATAAAGCTCAAAAATGTTGATTTTTACATGATATTACCCCTTTAAGCATGTGTTTCCAAATGCTGTAAGATGAATTCTAGCATTAAAGCAAACAAATAAATTTTACACATTTTATTACTTAGAGTGTATACAAAAACATTACACATTATTAGTCATTTTTTGCAAGTATATGTATATTCTTACGTGAAAATATAATAAAATGTCACCAATGATAAACTATAGCATGATGTTTAGAGCCCTGAGTAAAGTGACAGCCTCTTGCCTACAGGAATGGTGCAGCTGAGTGATGGAGAGTATGGCTGCATGTCAACCCAACAAACCTACAATGCATAAATGAAAGTTAAAATTCCATAATAGAATAAAGTTGTCAAAACAGATTGTTGAACACTGCCAAAAGGAAAATAAAAATGCTATAATTTTCTCTGCACATCGGCTTCATTACATTCAGCCAGTCTCCTCATGCACTGACGTCAGGAAGAAGAGTGACATACCCAGTGGCGAGAAGAGCATTAGCATGCCCGCAGCTGCTTCGGATCACAGCGTCCTCAGCCTCTGATGAATTGCCGGGTGTCTCTGTCTGTAGTCTTTTTCCTGCTGAAAGGCCAGTTTTCAGAGATTTAGCCACCTTGTCCAGTCCTTTTCACATCATTTCACCATTATGTCTTCTTCTTCATCGGATACCCATTTGCATGAAAATGCACATCACATCTTTTAAGATGAAGTCTGTATTGTGTTAAAAAACGTGTGAAAGGAAAGAGGAACATTTTCAAAGTGAAATGACTATGGAAAGAAGGCTTCATTTTACAACTGTAAAAAAAAAAAAAGAAAAGACAGGACCCCACACGCAGAGCGTGCATACTTTTTTCAATGTGGAAAATGTACTAAACTGTTTATTTCCATTTGGAAAAACGTATCAGCAAATACTGCTGACTTCAGATAACAGCATAATGTATTCATTACACTGTTATGCCCTTAGGAAAAATAATATAGAAATGCACGTCAATGTCTTTATATTCTGGTTCATTCCACTGTTAGCCTTAAGCTTTTGTAAAATCCATCCCAAAATTTCAAAAGAGGTGATGCAGGAGGGCGCACACAGTCTGATTTCCAAACGCACACATACACATTTGTGCAAGGACAAACACACATTCAACATCTCCTAGCCCTGGCTTGATAACAACATTCTCATTTTAATCTCTGGAACGCCTTCCTTCTTTTGGGACAGCTATTCGGGCCTCAGTGTCTGCAGATGAGCCAGAAGACTGGTGTCTGAGCGCTGACGCATAACAATGATATGACACGAGGAACCACCCTGTCATTTCAATGTGGGCACACAGCAAGACAGCTGCTACCAGACACTGAAGCCAGCATTCAAGCATCTGAGATCTGCTCAGGCGAGGGTTAGGGTCCCCTATGACTTGCATGTATGCATCTAATTTGCAACGCACTTGAGTACTCTCACACATTGCAAGATGGAGTATGTGAAGGTATGTATGTTAATGTATGCAGTCAGTCAAACAGATATAACACCACAGACGGCCACAGGCAGTGTGGAAAGAAGCATTGCTAATTCAGCAGGATAGAGTTTGAGCTGTATAAATTAACAACTTGGAGCATTAAGGGGCCTACTTCTGCATCTGAGCTGCAGCTTGAATATTCTGCATGAACAGAAGCTATTTCTTTTAAGTGAGAACAAGATTAGGACAGAAAAAGACATTTAAGACTGAAATTGCCTTTCTAATGAAATCAAACAAACAAATTGCACATGAAAACAAAACAAACAAAAATCTACACAGAAAATAATACTTTGAATTTAATGGCAGGTGACATTTAAAATGGACTATTTGTGTGGGTTTTTTGATTATTTTTTTATGCAATGGAAAACAAATTCGTTTGTGTGTGTGTAATACACTCTACAAATGAAATGTTAGATTTACTTAACCATGTTATGTCAACTGCTTCCACGTAACTGAGTTGAGTAAATTCAAAAGCAAGATACTCATGTTCTTTGGTTAAAAAACTGGTATGTTGCTTTGAATTTACTCAACTCAAGTAAATCCAACATTTCATTTTTTAAAGTGTAAGTAAAAAAATAACACAATCCTATAAGATGCAAAATGTTTGATTAAGTGCATATCTGAAAATTGCAAAGACCTATTTAAACATCTCATGACACTGTTAGATGTAAAAAATAAAAAAAATTAAAAACTACACCTTATAGCCTTACTTAATCATTAATAAATACATAACCTTGAAAACATCATTAATGATGAATGATACATACTTAATATGTTATAAATAAACACATTTATTAATGCTCTACACATAAACACGAATTACTTTGAAAACAAACATACATGTTTATGTTTAAACTGACTATGATTTTGGTCTGATTCCCACAGGTAAAAAATAACTTGTGGCCCTTCACTGTTTTGTCTACATTAACAAACACTTAATGTTAACTAACCATTTACGTATTAATGATTAAGTAAGGCTAAATATAGTGTAGCTATTAAAAAGTGCTAGCAATGACTGTTCTACTTTAACAAGCTACAGGCTGATAAATGATGGATTTCAATAAAAGGTAAATGTGCTTTATTTGTCATCAATCCATGTTCCCACGCAAGGATGAAATTTGTGCTCTGCATTTGACCCATCACACATGAGAAACACTCAAGTGGAGCAGCGGGCAGCTATGTGAAAGCCCGGGGAGCAGTTGGGGGTTGGGTGTCTTGCTCAAGGACACCCCGACATGGTGAGGACTCAAACCTGTGACTTTCTCGTCCCAAGTCAGCTGCTCTAGCACTACACCACAGCCACCCCATAGTGAACTTTAATGTAGAAATACTGCATAGTCTTAAGGACTGTGTTGACAGTGAAAATATAATTCATTTATTTTGGTTTATTTAAAGTTATTATCTAAAATTTACATACAATTGCAGTGAAATGTTGCAGACATACAACAGAATCCTGAATAACAAACACATAGCAGACACATGAATCAAGAAACACTTGAGCTAAAATGTAACTCAGCAATTTGTTTTGTGCTCAAAGGGAATACAGAAGTTCTTAGGTTCCTCCTTTTCATCAAAGTCTTCCAATGGCTCATATGCATCAATCAATTCATTCAAAGCAAACCTGATTTGAAAAGTGCAGGGCAGTGAAAAATGAGGGCAGAGTTAGGCAAGACGAATAATAAGGGGAGCTGGTGGAAAGAGGGAGCAACAACAGACCAAATTTAATAAAGCTCCACAAGGACTACAGTGAGAAGGTAGAAGTTTTCCTGGCTGCATTTTTTTCTGGATCAATTTGAATGTTTTGGCTTCCTGCCTGAAGGAAAAAGCTTTTTTGCTTCTTCTTTGTTGTATTCCCACTAGCCTCGAAAAAAAAAACAGACCAGAAACTACTGTTCATTAGAGTAAAAACAAATTTAAATTAAAGTCAAGTTTGTCCAGAGTGTTGAGCCAAAAATGCTTTAGAAAAACAAAACGGACGAAAAAAAAACATCTGCAGTAGAAGAAAATCCAATCAGTGCAAGCGCAGCATACTGCCTGAAACTGAACTGACGGGTCGACTTTGGCTGTGTACTCTTCATCAGCATGACATCGGTGATTAAAAAAAGCTTGTCCTGTTGAATCAATATGTTCAGGATGCATATCATTAACTTGTTTCTTACCTGCTTTAATTAGATGTAGAGCAAAGATTATTGCCAATGATGGTGCCTTGAAATATCCCCTAAATAAGTGTTAGCTTGTATGACGTCAAAGGTTAATGGAATAATCTTAATATACTGTTGATTATAGCTCAGAGTCATTAATGTAGAGGAACAAGTTGAAAACCACTGATAGTGCTGACCTTTGCAGTGTATTATCAGAAATATACTGGTAGATAGAACTGGACCTTCAAAGCAATCATTGAGTCTGTCCATTAGTCCATTAAACATACATTGAATACTTTATCTACTAAAGGCAATTTAAAATGATCTTCAGTGAAAAGGATTCTGTTTAATCATTCATTTGTCCATACTTGACATATCCTAAAATCTTATGTATGATTTTCTTTTCTTTCTTACTCCATCCATTCATCCATCAATGTATTCGTTTTCACTCATCAAGAAAATAAAATAAAAAAAGAACATCTCTCATGGTGCTCATTTGAAAATGAGCTTGTCAAGCAAAGTCAATTTGTGCGGTGGTAATGGCTTGGCCCCCTGCTACTTGCCCATTCTTCATGAAGGTATTGCCTGGCCATGGTCCATTGCTGTGCTTGTAGCTCATTTTCACAGGCCAAGTCAGGGGAGGGACATTATACGCCGACTAATAAAGACTCCGAAGCAGAATCAATAAAACTGAACAATTGACCGCATTTGGATATGCATTACTGTGGGACAGTGTGACCTCAATCAAGTTTTACAGGTCCACTGATGAATTTGCATATATATATATATAATGCTGAAATTCCTCACACAAGCATAACAATTGTATTCATTCACTATGGTGATATGTCAAATTTGCACATGAGATTTCAATTCATCATCTTGAAGGAGTAAATGAAGGCTAGATACTCCTCTCTCCTTCAGTTTCCGGCCTCCTATTTGACAGGTTTTCACTGAGCAGAAGTTGGAATTGAGCACAAAAGGCAGAAATAAGAAGCTGGGGAGGCTTAGAGTAAGAGAAAAATAATAAGTAGTTTTGCATATAAAAATACGTTGACAATTTAATTCAGTTGTCAGCATGTCAAAATTTTAATAAGAATTTCATTCACTTGCTCTTTTCCTCATTTTTCTAGGTTTTTCATTTATATTTTATTTTATTTTAATGTGATATGTTTACATAATCTTAGTGTGATACAGACAAGTAAGTATAAATACGTTACTTGACCACAAAGAAAATAAGAATTAATGATTGTATCCGGAAAATACATGATCCAAATAATGATATTCTGTCATACACTAAAGCCTCTTTCGGACAGCTCAGTCCGGGACAGATGCGTGTTCTGTCCTCCTCCGAGCATTCAGAAAAAACATGAAGGCGGAAGGGCGAGTAAAATGAGCCTGCCTCTGATGCGCCCCTGAGCCGCTAGCAGAGGTAGTATCAGAGCCGGGACCAAGCCCAGCAGGCCGGCGTCTCTAAAGCAATCCGTGGTTCCATGCTCAGAAAATGATAATGAGCTGATGACATCAGAGAGCGACCGACAAACAGATTTATTACCAAGGGAATGTTAAAAATGACACGGAACAGCAACTTTGTAGTTAGTTTAAAAAATATTGGGCCACACGTTCGTTATAATGAGCTTTTTTTTTTTCCTGATACAATGCAGAGCCAGTGAGGGTCGGAAGATTAACAACAGAACCACATCATGTGCAAATAGCAGAGATGGAATCCTGAGGCCACTGAACTGGACTCCCTCCACACCATGGCTACACCAAGAAATTCTGTCCATAAAAGTTCTGAACAGAATCTGTGACAACGGGCAGCCCTGGCAGAGTCCAGTTCCCACTCAGAAGGGGTCCGACTTACTGCCGGCAATGCAAACCAAAAACACTCACACCTCTTGTAGAGGGACTGAATGTCCTGTAACAACAGACCCCAATCCCATACTCAAGGAGCACCCTCACAGTGTACCTCGAGGAGCATCTCCAAGTCCACAAAGCACGTGTGGACAGGATGGGCTCCCATGACCCCTCAAGGACCCTAATAAAGATAAAAATCTGGTCCAGTTTTCCATGTTGAACTCACATTGAACATTGATCAAACTCTTCTCCAGCAATGCTGAATAGACCTTACCTTGGATGCTGAGAAGGATGCCCCTTTATTTGGAAAACACCCTCCGATCCCCCTTTTTGAAGAGCAGAATGTAAACTATAAACTGCAAAAATATAAACTACAATGTATATAGGACAAAAATATATATTATAAAATATATATTATATATATGTTTAGATTTGTCCTATTTACATATATACTAGGGGTGCAAAAATACATGTATCTGTATCAAACCGTTCAATACAGTGCTTTAGGTTCAATACACTCTTGTATCGAACAATACAGATTTTTTAAATTTATTTTATCAACTTGTCTTCTGTGTTGAAGGATCAGTAGATCTGTGTTCGACTGCTCCACCTAGGTTTCATTGTCGAGCAAAGATCCACTGAGAAACTTGCTGTTTCAGCAAAATTTCATTCAAAAACTGTACTTTTGAAGTTAAACAAATGTTCAAAATTAATTCCAATAAATTACAAGTTAAGAAGGGCATGGAAATTGCAAATTTTTTGTATCGAAAAAATATCGAACTGTGAGACTAAAGTATCGAACCAAACCGAATTGTGAATTTTCTGTATTGTTGCTCCGCTAATATATATATATATATATATATATATATATATATCTTTGCCTCTTCAGTGGAAAAAGTATAACCCTCTAAAAAAATCATAAAATGAAGAATGTGACTAGATGAACTGACTTCCTGACAATGAGTTATGACTTTGCAGGTCTCTCTCCCTTTTTCTGTATCTTTCCACAGTGTCTGAGCAAGCAGCTGAATAAAGTAAGCTTGGCGCCTAATTTACACATGATTTCCCCTCATTAATCTGCCGTCTGCAGATGTTAATTTATTTTACTTTATAACCTCCTGTTGTCACAGCTGCTAGAGGTTAGGATGGGGAACTTTGCGATTAAATGTGTGTGTGAGTTGAGTGTGTTTGCATGTGTTTGTGTGGGCGCACATCTGTCCTTGTTTGTTTGGAAGCAAGGATCCTGCAACAAAAAATAGTGTGATCTTTGGGTAAAGGAACAGGTGGAGCACAAAGTGAAACATGTACAGCAAGCAAAGCCAGTTGCATCTCTTGGAACTGCAACCACTTCTGGACGTGACCAGAATTTTTCTGCCAAACTTTACACAAAAGCTACAATAATGAGCAAGTCTTCAGTCATCCTCTTTTAAATTGCATTTTTTTCCCAGAAGCCTGAATATCTTGTAATCTAGTTTTTCTTTACCTGACCCTTTTTGTGAGGAATAATTTTGGTAATTGTCTCTGAGGCTTTTGACTACCATCAAATATAGAAAAACGAAGAAAAAAAAAGGGAGACTATTAAAAAGTCTGCATTTGGTGCTCAAATGATCCATGATCTCACTTTCAAAATAATCCATTTTCATCAGGTGGCCCAGTTTAACACAGCTCCATAACTCGCACCAAGGCAAGGGGTTCAGTCTAAACTAAAATAGTGTACCAAAATCTAAGTACACATTTTGTGCTCCACTGGAATTATTATGGTTAAGCTGCAGTCAAGTGCTGTTTAAACCCACTTCATCAAGTGATAATCAGCAAGTGTGACAACCTCTCTAAAAGCCTAACTTTCGCTGATCTGGAGCAATTGGATATTTAAAAAAATACAAATTGAAAACAATCAAACACACTAACATCGAGATGCCTCACTGATCTTTCCTCCCAACCTCTGCACTGAAAGGCTAAGAGCTAATCTCACTAAAAAGTCATTGGCTCTGTTTCCCCTGTTCAAGAGTTAATTGGGTATTAGTCACTGGAGTTTACACTAATTAACTGAATTAGAAGCATTAACAACTATAGCTGTAGCTCAGACTTTGCTTGGTAATACAGATTTACTAATTGTCTTTGATGTAAGCTTCTCATTACCTCCACAGACATGTGTAAAACATCTGACAGGGTGTGAGTTAGGGTGCGGTACGCAGAAGTCTCTTCTCATGATTACAACCAATAGTGGCTGTTTGTTCCAACAAGATGCAGTGTGGGCTCAGACAAAGTATGTCAGAACAACCTCTAAATGTGCACTAATTAGATGGCATGACAGACACAAGGGAGCAGCTGGAGGCCTCATCTCACAGCATGTTTGCTGTTATTGATGTTTAGATATTTTACCTTTAGGATGTAGTGTTTGCAAAACATCATAAACAAATCAAGATGTGTCCAGGTCTTTATTGGCCTTTGTGCTGTTCTGTATAATTTGGTAGATGACCCCAAAATCCTTATAAATTGATGTAAATATCCAAAACTATTTATACATTGTACATTTATGCATGCATTACATAATAGACCTAAAAATAGATCTTGTGAAAAGCTGACAAAAAGCAAAGAGATGCTGCTTTTAGCTGAGTTGAGCTAAATGATGTGACACATATAGGAGATCCAGCATTCATGCAGTTTTTAATGCAAACAATGAAGTAAATATTACCCAAGACATGCATGGAGATTATGATGAGCTCAAAACATTTCTTTTTGTAAACAGAAATCATAAAAGCTTGACCTCAGAGCAACATGGATCCATTTGTTGCTGACATACGGCGCCTAAAACAGCGTGTCTCCATCATTCAGTGTTTCACACCAATTGCTCAGCCTGCTGCATGGCCGATGCCCGAGGCAAGAAAACAAAAACATGACAAAAACTGCATGAGTCAAAACTGCTAAAAATGAATAAAAAAACCCTCACAATCCTCTTCTTATTGAAAGACCTCAATGATGCATCAGCGGGTGGGTGTTACCTGCCGGCAGTGGCCTATTATGTGCAAAACCAATGAAGCCAGCACAACCATATGCCCGTGTTTAGTGGGGCCTTATCCTCAGATCCCCTTCTTGTGCTCATGTGATACGACCAAATTGACAGACCATACCGTGTTGAATACTTTGAGACTTTCATTACATGGGTCAATAATCAATGACTTTTCTTTGTTGGAGAAAAAAACTAAAATCATTGAACAAAATATGGAATATTGCAACAGTTCAAAGGACAGGAATATTCTTTAAGTTATGCAAACATATTTTAAATAAATACGCAAGTTTTATTTGGCTGATGTGGAATAATCATACTGAGACAATTTGAAGCTCAAGACAAAACGTGTCAAAGGTATGAAATGTGTAAAATGATCAGGGTTTAGTCACAAAGCATGAGATATTCATGTTCAAGAGATACCTGGTTTAATTGGGTGGTCTTGATGTAACTTTTAAAACTCTTCTAAAAACCCACTTCTACTCCCTGGCTTTTGGCACAGCCTGAGACTTATTTTTAGTTTTTGTTTTATTCCTGTTTTATTGTTTTTAATTGTTTTTTAATCTTTATTTTGTGTTTTTATGATTTTGATTTTACATGTACAGCACCTTGCTGCAGCTGTGGTTGTTTTAAAAGTGCTTTATAGATAAAGTAGTAGTAGTAGTAATTTGTAAGCAAGTACAGTAAGTAAGTATGTAAGTAAAGTGCTTCACAATAAAACTTCACAATAAAACACAACAGAACGTATAAAAATACATTTACAAATGATAAAAGCATTAAGACAATATAAAAACGCCTACAAACACGATAAAAACCTGCTTAAAAAAGTTACGTTTTAAGTAGGTTCTTAAAAATTCCCAATTAATCCACAGCCCTTAGAGATTGTGGTAAGGTGTTCCTAAGTTTAGGAGCTGCAACCTGAAATGCTCTATCCCTACATCGTTAGTCAGGATCGAGGAACGAGTAGCTGATTAGAATTATAGGATCTAAATGTGTGTGAGGGTACGTATGCAGGAAGTAGATCTGCTAATAGGTGGAAGCCTAGTCATATACGTGATTGTCAGAATTTTAAACTGGATCTTGAACTCCACAGGAAGCCAATGGAGTGAATGTAACAGGGGAGTTATATGAGTGCGTCTGAAACAGCAGTCTGAAACATCGTGACAGCACGAACAAGCATCTCAAGCTCTGCAACTGACAGGACAGATCTCAACTTGCAGTCTCTTATAGCATCCAGACAAATGATGAGCTTATGCAGAGAATGAATTTCGTTAACCTTAAATGAAAAAGAGAGTTAAATGTCATCAGCAAATAATAAGAAATTATAAGAAAATCCTATTTTCAACAAGAACAAGAAAAGACAATGAAAACACTGTGAAACAATTTTGTCATCCCATTTCAAGCAAAAGTCACTCAAGAATGATATGCACCCTGATCATTTCTCTCATGCTCAATAATATTTGTGTCAATACTCAAAACCAAATGCACTGTGTCATTTTCTGATAATTTCTCATAAATTACAGCTAAATTGTATTTGTTGCATTAAACCTTGTTTCTATTTTTTGTAAGATTCCTCTCCTGAGGTAAATATTTTAATGAGCAGATGACAGCCAGTCAACCTATTCATCATGCCACAAAGCTGGTCAATTATCAAAAGGAGAAACAAAACCATTATAGAAAGGACAGAATATATTGTCGTTCTGCACAAAACACTACAATCATCTCTTTGCTGACAGCCAGGCCAGTCAAATTGGTGGTAGAATCCTGCATGATGATAGTAAGTGACCTATTAGGAAACCCGTTGAAAGGTACCAAACTGCGCCGCTGTAATAGACTGAATAAACGAGTCACCCGCTCTGGCAGTAATCGAAGCTTTGCTGCACTGGAAACAGTCTATGTGTACTAATGTGAGCGTGCTGTATGTGTATAGCTGAGTAAATAGATAAATATTTTCAGAGCAAAGCTCGGTTCAGACCTTATGCCTTTGGCAAATATTAGATTGCTGGCTGGTTTCTATTTATTGGCTGAATTAATATTTAAAAGCACATGAAAGTCTGGGATTCCAGGAATTAAAATACAAATACTAATCAACATTTTGGTGTGTTTATGACTTAAGAATGCTAGCACACATGTTGACTTTAGTACATTTTCACAGCTTATTGTTTTTTTCTGTCTCAAAGTTGAATCAGAACTTAATAGGATATCTTCTCAAGAACACAGTTTTGTTTTGCGTAAACATTCTTTTAATGTGTATATAAAGATTTCTATTTTTAACTCACAGCCCATCAATATTCTGCCTTTAGCACAGCAATCTCTAATTACCACACATTTCCTGCTAAATGTTTCAGCAGACATGGTTTGTTTATGAATAAATTATATTTTTTCATGTCAAAGTTGCAGCTTATCATGGCTTGACATCACTGCTCGAACCAAAGCAGTGAGACATCTTACTCAATTAATAAAGCCATACAAATGCATTGGCATTTCTGTAATGTTCATGTTATGTTCATGTCCGCTGCAGCTGCCTGTCTGTAGTGTTATATTTAGTATGATTGAAGTAAAAAAAAACATGATGTTGAGGTTGTTTATTGGGATTACCTGACACTGTTTGCCTCATATCATTTTACTTATTTGCCAGCCCCAACTCCAGCTTCTGCAGATGTAATAAAAAAATAATATGGCACCAATCACAATCTCCAGTACAGGCTTTATTCTGATGCATTCAGGGCGCTACTTTGCAGTGCATAAACAACTCTCGCATTCACAAATAATAACTCTCCCTGAATAAAGTACAGGGAAACATGAGACTGGCTGACACACACCTGCCAGACTTTTCAGTTGGCACCCTGTGATCATAAATGGCCTGAATTTCTTTTTCTCCCACAAGCCTTTGCTTCTGATTTCTGCTTTTACTTATTCACCTACAATGTAAAGGCAGAACTTATACAGTTCCTCCTGTCATCTCATGGATGCATAGACATCTCTGCTTCAACATTTAGTTCATTTATTTCACAACATTTCAGAAATTTTAACACTTTTGTTTTTATGCAGTTGTTGCTTAGAGGAAGACAGCAGATTTAGCATTTGTGAAAAATTACAAGATTTCAGTACGTAGGAAGCAGCATCAGACGTTAATCTTCCTCTTCTTTATCTTGCACTGCTGTGTCTTTTGCTTTATCACTGCTTATCACTAAGAGCTCCTTGTTGACAACGCAAAATACTGCATTGTTCATCTCACAGGACAAGAAGGTAAACACTCCCATTGGTCATGAATGAGACAAGTTGTCACCGGCAAGAGCAGATTTGTGGAAATCATTTTTCTAAAGCTTCTGTTGGCTACTGCTTGCTGCTTGTCGCTGTCAGAATCCTTCAGCTCAGTTTCTACAGGATTCTTCTCAGTGTTTCATTAATTTCCTTCTCAAGCCTGTTTTATCGTTGTCTACATTCGGGGGAATGCAGCCACGCAGCAGACCCTCTTGTGCTTGAGTGTGTGTGGATCTAAGTAATGCGTGAAAATTAAAATCAATGATAATTTGTAACATCTGATGTAGTGCGGGTTCGCTTTACGCTTGAAAGAATATTGCAACAATAATATCAAACTAAAGTTAGCCACTTGAGAGAAAAATAAATATCTATTTTTAATTATTACTGTAAATTGTAACCTTTTTTCATAGATTTTTACAGAGCAAGAGAGCAAGAAAGTTTAGTTTTTGCAATGTTTGCTTTTTAGCCACTGCAGTCTAATTCCACTTCCGCTTTGATAATTAAAGTCAAAGGCAACAGCCCAGTATCTCCCTTCTGACACAGTTGCTTTTAACTCACTGGTGTCTTAAGGTCAAATTCCATCATGCTGTATTCATGATGTGATTTCTGTTTGCTTTTATTTGTCAGAAATGACTGCCAACCGAGAGACATGTTCTATATTCCACCAAAAGGTCATGCAGGGGTCTGTACAAGACATCTTAAAGGTCAGCATGACTTACCACTGAGATTAAAGCCACATGTCTCCACTCCAGGCAGCAGTGTGTAAAACAAAGCCACAGACAAGAGGAAAGGCCTGAGCTGCTAAAGGCAAGTTTCTGATTGAAAATTGTTGCTTAGAAACGTCAGAGACCTAAACATTTTAAACTTTTTATCATGATCAGTCTCATCTAAAGCTTTGCTGTCTATAACTCTATTATGATTATTTTAAGCCCCTCCCACAGTTTCCGACACTCCCACTTCAGCACGTCTTCACAATGATGCTTTGGGGGAGGGGTGCTCTGTGGGGTGCAGACTGAGCTCTGGGGAGGAGCTCTGTGTAAGTAGGCGGTGCTTTGCACCAGCAAGTGTTTAGGCAGCTCCATGTCTGCCACAGGAGGGTCAATGATTTCTCAAACAAGCGTAAATGAGTAAAAGTAACACTCTGAATGTGTTTATGATGAGGGGATGGCATTATAAAATCATACAAAGCTCAAAAAAGTTATCTCACTCGCCATCCCTAATAAAGCCTCAAAATTAATAATGTAACCTGCTTAGACAGATACGCTTCTTAAATAGTCATGTCAAGGCAAAACAAAAGAGCAAATCACAAAAGCTGAAGCACAGCTTTTAAAAAAATATCTAGCTGCTGCTTTCACATCCCTTTAATTGTTTTATGCCATTTTGATTTATCAATTCCATCCTAAAGTAAAGCGCTGAGCCATTTGCCTTTCAAAACATAAATGATGTCATCAAGAATTATTTCATTATGACTCACAAGATAAATTTAAGCAGCAAGAAGACAGAAGGAATCTTCCTTCTGTCCTGATTGATGCGTCAGATTAGGAATCGCTACAATGTGTTGCAGACATTTTAGTCACCATTTGTTATGCCATCGACATTGTGTCACAATCACTGTCACCAGTAATGACTGACAACTGGGAGCACTTTGTGACATTTGTGGCTTTGTTTATGCAGCAATGGGACAAAAATAAATAAATAAAAAAAACAGTATGAAACAGTTCTTCAGGAAGATCTTCACTGCACCTTTTGTTCTTTGAACAAATCCTCCCTTATTGGCTCCATAATGGCAGTGTACAAAGCAGAGATAGCTGTTCTTTTTTAATTAATAGGAGACTTGACATTTCCCACCCAGTGAGTAAATACTGGTATTAGGTGTTGGCAGAAAAGTGCAAAAAATAGCTCACTTTGACGTCTGTTTGTACAATTTTAAAATTGGTTCTGACATATAAAAGGAAGACATTACACGGTAGAATAATTTAAACTTTCTTTCTGTAGTTTTTCTTTTCTGTTTTTTTAAATCTTAGACATTTTTTTCAGTAATTGGACAGGAACCAGAAAATTATTCTGTATTGAATAGTATTTTATAACAAGCATGTTATAATATATGTATATATATTTACACAGTACAGACCAAAAGTATGTATATGCTGCTTTTTCTTATTTTTCCTTTACTCTAGTGACAATAATTTCTCATCCACTCCCTTGAGACCGCATGCTCACATTAGAGTTTGACCCAGCAATCTGTTAAATCTAAATGTCACTTTAATGCCATCTCGGCAACTTCAGGGGGTTCATTCTGATTCACTCTATCAGTTCATGGATGCATGCCAACTGCTGTTTTAGAGTGGGCTTGATGAGATGAAAGTGAAACGGGGGGGGGGGGGGGGCATTCAGAACACACTCACATCATCTTTGTGCTGGAGACATTTCCATTACCTGACAGGAGACTGAGAGAGCTTGGCTACCATTCTCAAGGGACTCTGGCTCATGGCGAGATTAGACCAGATAAGATGATGATGTGAAATAATGGAAGATGGAACTTTTTTTTTTCTTCATCTGGTGTCTCTGTTTTTAAACAAAGATATAATATTGCCAGGTTACGGGTAGGGTTCTTTAGAAAACACACACACACACACACACACAAAATAAAAAAGTAATAAGCACAAATTGAATATAAGAAAACATTCTGAGGATGTTGACTCAGGTTCAGACTAAAAACCAATATGCAGGACAGGCATCATCAAGGTCATAAAGTTTCGATCAGAGAACTGCAGAGCAGATCATAATATAAATGAAGAAACAATTAAAATGCAGATCACAGGATAGGGAGGCTTTGGGAAATGAAGTGTTTTACCACTAATAAATTCTCGGCACAACCTTACTGCAGCCTGCCCCCACCCAAGCAAACTCAAGCAGTTTGTAAGGAATGAAAACAGTTTGTCTACAGTGCTGAAACAGACGGTCCATTAGTCCACTTTAACATTAATCTTCATCAGTTCAGGCCCTTTATCTTTCACCTCCTCCCTCTTCTGTTGTTTACTAAATGAAGCTACTCATATCATGTTAGTGGATTGATTGGGGCTGAGTTCTGCCATCTAAAAAATCACAGGTTGGACATAATCATGATTCATCTCTGTTAAAAGAAAAGGAACTAAAATATAAAGTCTCCTTCCTTCATTGCTCTTCTTTAGTGAGGCTTTGTCAGCATTTATATCACATTCTCATTTTTAATGTCAGCATTCTAGTTCTCCTACATTTGACAAATCATATAGCATGATCAGATTTTTTATACATTAAACTAACAAAGCATAGATTCCTCTTGAACAGAGATCAGTGACACTCTCAGTCCTAACTCTCAGGCTCATATGCCAGCCACTTGCTCAGCTCATTAGTTTGTAAAAAAAAGAAACTGCAAGTGAATAAACCAACATTTGAAAAGGAGAAAAACGAAAATCTCTGCTTATTCTCCTTTATTTGAGTTCTGTGTTTGGGTGATCAATTTGTGGATTTTCACCCCACTCAGATCCTTCTTATTAAGCAAATTGCTTTCATGCTTGAGACAAAATCAGGTCAAGTATTGAAGTCCTTTTTCAAGACTCTTTAGATTTAAAACCCTTAACAAATATCCAGCAGAGTTGCCCAGGAGCAAGAAAAACTGAGTAAACCATCCCTATACTTTTATTTACAATAGGAGGGAAAGAAAGCTGACTGGTGGCCTGAAGGTGTGCCACATCTTTCACCCATTGAGTAACTCTGAACAGGAATAAGCTGTTAAATATAACAGAAAGACAAATAAATGTAATGGTATGATTCTAGAATTAACTACTTGTCTTTTTGAAAACAAAGAAACAATTAAAAACATGAAACAAATTTTGTAAAAGAGAAAGCTCCCTTGCAGCTGTACTTAGAGAAAACTCTTTCTACTTAGTTTTCCCAGAACCCATCACAATAAAATTTCAGATTTATGCACCCTGCTGAGTTGGGAATAAGCTTGTGCTTTGTTTAGTAAATTATGTAAGTGCGTTTGGGAATTGTTTTAGCTCTAATCCTAACCGTGAAATAAATCCAGCAATCATACAAGCAAACAACTACCCCACTACTTGATACAATACATGAAATTGCCATCCTAGAAGATTTTGAATTTCTTTAGCTTGTGTGTTGGTTAAAAACAAAACAAAACAAAACAAAACAAACAAACAACAACAACAACAACAAAAAGAAGAACTTTCTGTGGTGGTCTTATTTTTTTTCACCCTATTGTTTTGAGTAAACGTACAGCAAGGAACATAGTGTGTGTTATTGTCAAATGTTTCAAATGTTTTGAAAATTGTTTTTTTTTTTCAAAGACAAAAAATGTGAAAAAAAAGGGGTCACAGTTTTGTCACAGGGACGGCTGTGGCGGAGTGGTTAAGGGAGTCGTCCTGGAACCGGAAGGTCAACCGTTTGATCCCCCGTCCCAGCTGTCTCAGTTGTTGGGTCCTTGGTCACCCGCCTTGCCTACTGACGGTGGTCAGAGGGTCCGGTGGCGCCGGTGCATGGCAGCCCCGCCTCTGTCAGTGCGCCCCAGAGCAGATGTGCCTACAGTGTAGTTTGCCATCATCAGTGTGTGAATGGGTGAGTGACTGTAAATGTAAAGCGCTTTGGGGTCTTGAGGGACTTGATAAAGCGCTGTATAAGTTCAGTCCAGTTACCATTTTAATAATGACCCCAGGAATGCAGACTTATATGGAGCTTTAATAAAATCTACACATAGAAAAAAACAAAACAAAACAAAGATAGACACAGGGAAATACAAGGCAATTCAAACAGGTGCTGGAGAAATGGTGTAGAAACATATAAAGCTCAATTGGTTATTGAGCCAAGGAACCAAAAATACTGGGAGTGAGAGAAGTGGCTGCAGCTGTGACAGGGACAAAAGGGCAGGCTGGTTGGGAAAGTACTGATTTAGGGGGATGGGGCTGATGGCACAAAGGCACAAAATTATTTCTGGACACATCTTTTCCTATTTTCAAAATATTAATACATTATGCTGTAGATTTTGCATGCATTTCCTCCCAAGCCTTCTTGTACCTAGTTAAACTTGGCCAAAACAGACCTTTTGCACATAGATCTACTTGGCAGCAAAGAGGCATTTTGAGGACACGTCTTGTGTAAGAGATGGATTAATTCTCTGACTGATTTTCTATATCTTTTACATAAGCGATCTGAAAATATGAAAAATGAAACGTAGATGCAGATTTCATGCACTAATTTATATTCAAAGCATAGCATTTGAGGGATGATATTTTTTCACATTCCTGAAAAAAATACTGAATAGCTGGTTTCATCTAATTTTCACAGAAAGAGACATAAAAGGCTCATGAATATCATATTTGAAACGGCCACAAATAGAAAATTTTATGCCACTCTTGGAAGGGATGACATTGAGGCGTTGGTGATGTGTAAGGATGGTTGTCATTGCAAGCAAAAGATGTTGGCAGGCTTGTCAGGACATATGACACATTCAGGCACAATTTTTCCACAGGCCGTGGTGCAACTGCCAGATATAGGATAAAGACAGACACATTTTGAAGGTAGGCTTAAGGTCATAAATTATTTCCTGCTTACTTCCCACTCTGGTTATGTTTCCACTGCTTATTATGACTCACAGTGTGCCATATGTGGATATGAAGCAACTGGAAAGCATGTAACTGAAATGTAAATTAGTGACTCTGCTTTTACGTCAACGTAAAGCAACGGTTATGACATCACAGTTCTATTTATGATGTTTATGAGCAGAACAACTAGGCTTAGAGGTAGACTGTTTGAAGTGAAATAGAAATTTATAAATACCCTTTCTGTCATAAAATAATACTCATCTTTAATGCTTGAAAGTCAATGTGGAAGTGAAATGAACTATTTGGACTTCATTTAAACACATTAAAGACTGATGAAAGTACAGAGCCCATTTGGTGACAGATTAAAAAAAATATCTTGTGGCCATGCATTATTATAATATGTTGTGGCCAAGAGATATTTATTGCATATTTATTTGATATTGATATTGATATTGATATTTGATATTGATGTTTGATATTGATATAATTGATATTTATTTGTTGTCATTTTCATGCAGACATTATTGATTTTTATGGAGGACCAAAACTGACATAATTGGAAATCAAAGCAGAAATATATAAATGGACCAATAAATAAATAAATAAATACACTTAAATTAAAACAATTATAACTTTGCCTCATGTTTACATTTTTTAATTGACCTTTACATTTGTTTTTTCCAGGTTAGTTCCAGTAAATTCTATATTTTAGCACGTAATTCACATTTTACTGTCTTTATAAATATACAATTTTTGTTTCTCCTTTTAAGATCTAGTTTAGAATAAAACAAAGGCAAAAAGGAAAACCTGTGCCTTTGTTTTAAACTCAACTTTAAACTTTAAGCTAAACTGAGGCGGCACAAACATGCACAGTACATCTGCACATGGATCCTGCTGCTTCCTGTCTGTTGACCAATAGCGGCAGAGCTGACCAAGGAGGAAGCGCCCACCTTATTTACATAATGAGGCAGAAATGTATA
>JARVJO010000082.1:6847376-6865736 GCA_031762555.1 Cynodonichthys magdalenae
ACCTTGTTGAATCTATGCCACAAAGGATTAAGGCAGTTCTGAAGGCAAAAGTGGGTCCAACCCGGTACTAGCAAGGTATACCATAAAGTGGGCAGTGAGTGCATATTCTCATTTTGACAGAGATTTAAACAGAAAATACTCTGATTTAATTTAAATTTATTCAGTGTCAGAAACAGTTACAAAGTTCTGCAGCTATTCTACATTTGAGCTTTTCCACAAATGTGTATTGCACTGCTAAAAAAAAGGGTAAAATGAGGGACTTTGTGTTCAACACTGACTCAGTGTTAATCTTTTGTTGCTCTTCATCAAGCACACAACAAATAAATTGCCTTGATGATAAAGATGAATTTGAAGCATCATTTTATATTTGGATCGATGATTGTTTTAAAACATGATTTATAAAGCTGGACTTTACTTCAATAAAAAATACATCCCACTGCACCACTGCAAAAGTCTGCTGGAGAATGTATATTTTTAGCAACATAGTAAATATTTCCCAGTGGGCAAAAACTAACAATCCAATTACTGCATAAGTATGAGCTCACTAATTCATCAAAGTTAGATGTTTTGTGTTTTTCTTTTTTTCAAGAGATTGATGAATTTCCCTTGGAATGAACCTTAATTAATCACTCAAGACATTTTTTTCCCTCTTTTAATAAGGTTGTAACGTCTTTTAAAGAATACCTTACCACCCGGTGAAAAAAGATTTACATGATGTAATTAGGTTCCAGAGTGACTTTAACTTATTGGCTAATATGTACCCTTGGGATAAATTTAAATCCTCGTAGTTTGAGTTTTGTGCTGTCACCTAAAACACCAGCATACAGCCAAAGATGGAGCTACTGAACATATTCTGGGAGTAAATATGTTCCTTTAAATTGAACAGGAAAATATTACAAATAAAATTGCAAAGTTGCCTGATAAATAGGCATTTTAAATGTACATTTCACTGCTACACTGGTGAAATGTCTAGTGAAGTGTCGTCATAAAAACGCTAACTTCTGAAAAAACTAAAAAAAACAAACAAAAAAACCCAGCAAGAATAGCACCAGAAGAAGTCTCAAGCAGAAAATACTTTTGATTTTAATACTCAAACCTTTATACAAAGCTTTAAAGGGGCAATATTAGGTGTTTCTCGGGCATATATTTAAATTCTATACCATACTAAAATAAGTATGTCACTTTAGTTGTTATTAAAATGCTGTTTATATAGAAAATAAACAAGACTTCTCATCATATCCGTTTCTAAACACCTTGAAATTGTCTCTGTCTCTTTAAGAACCTCCTCCCGCTTCTGTCCCGCCCATTTCAGCATCATCACAGCCGCTTCTTTTCACAATATCTGTTTTGGAAACTTGCATCTCAGGATACATAGTAACCTTATTGTCAGACCAGAGCCCAAGTACTGGAGATCAGCAGACACGGTTTTCACCAGATGTTTGCTAGTTGTTGCTGCTGAGAGCCTGCAGGAGTCACGGAGCGGGTCGGGGGGTGGGGAGGTGTGCTCTGTGATGCAGAAGCTCGGTTCTTAGACCCAGCCCAGAGGAGGAGATGTTACCAAAATGCAGTCCTAGACCCAACCAGTCATTTTTGCTCTCATGCCTGGCTGCCTCAGGACAGCACAGGATTTCTCAAACATGCATAAATGAGTCGAAGCAAGACTCTGGACATGTTTTTGATGAGAGGATAACATTATAACATGATAGAAAACTCAAAAATGTTGATTTTACATGATATTGCCCCTTTAACTAATCTATCTTACCCAGAGTGTGTCAGTCTGAGGCAACTAGATGGACCCAAAATGCAGGTAGGTAGGCAAGGCTCAAGCACAAAGGATATTTTCTAAATAAAAAGGCCAATGTGGTGGCAAAAATACAAAAAGCAAAAAACCTGACGAGAACGAGGAGCAGGACATGAGGCAAACCAAACAGAATCAAACAATGAACGAACGCTAGAGTGGGGGAGAAAGACTGGTTAAATATAAGCAGAGATGAGTGGAAGTTAGAAACAGCTGAGTGATTAAAGAGTGACAGCAGGTGAGAGAGAACTGACTAGAAGTGAACCAGAAGGACTGAGGAACAAATTGAGCATGAAAGACATAGTACATGACACTAGGGGAGACATAGCACAAGACAACAGAAAGCACACACACTCACACACACACAAGACAGATCCTCACAGAGGGAAGCTTTTGTTTTTAAAGTTCATTTAACATTTACAATATTTATTACAATTTTGGACAAACAAACCTGTTGATGACTAAGTACTATTTCTCTCTTAGTTTTCTTGGAGACACAGTACTAACTGGAATGTCCACAACCAGCCAAAATAACATAATCACTGTACATAAACCACTACGATATCAGTTTTTGGTGTTTTTCATTAAAATTGTAGCAACAAAAGATAAAAAGTGGGAGAGCTAATGCAGTCATATATACATACATACCCTGTATGTATGTATGTATATATATACACACTGTCTTTAATATGCATAGATATGACAGTGTCTTTCACACGATCTGTGGAGTAGAAGTGTGGTGATATTATGAACATCTGTTGATCCAGTCAGAAGCATTTGCTGTCACTGTGAATGTGCCTGTTTTGTTACGGCTTACAAAAACAAGCCCAGATGGATGTGACAGATCCTATTTAAATCCATGGATTCCTTAAGTAGTTCTCCACCTCAGTCCTCAGAGAAAAGCAACTATGCCCTGCTTGCATTTCAAACGCTAGACGAAAAAAAATTGAAGACGAAAAAAAAACTGCATAATGCTAAATATTTCTGTAGTTGTAACCCATGAATGTAGGCTCTGATTCAATTTTCTGACAATCCACATGAGGGATTTACTCTGTACGACATCTTATTGAAAGCTTTTCTTCTGACTTCTCATTCCAGTCTTCTATGGCACTCCAAAGAACACACAAAACCTTGCCAACATTGTATTGCGATGCAAGAAATACATCTAAACTGGAGGATTAGTCAAAGGATCAACTGGTTCTTAATAATTCTGCTGTTCTGAGGCACACATAAAACTCCACAAAATGCTTCAATATCCTATGTTTCAGCATTTGCATTTGTGCTTCTACATAGGGACCTAGCTTATGTCAACAGGAAATGAAAAACTAGTACTGTAAACAAGTGCAATAAGGCAGCAAAAACAATCTTTTTAATACTTCAATCTTGGTTTTGATTTCGAGTAAAAGAGAAGCATCTAAATGAAACTAAAAATATGACAAGATCACTGCAGCTTGCTCAAAATAACAAAAAACAATGCATATATGTTGCATTTTTTTAAATATACAAATACATTTCTGTGACAGGTAATTCCTTTCTAACATTCAGCACCATATGTTGTTTCACTGGCTATGCCTGCTGCTTAATTTTAAGCACCTGGCCAGGATTACTAACACCTGTTCTTCATTAAGAAAAAAAAAATAGACCTCTGAATCTTTATTGTTTAAAATGTAAATTATATAATGGGGCTGCTGCACAGATTAAACACTTCTTTAATGGGGAAAAAATGCATTTGTAATTAAAAGGATAAGTTGACTTGAAGACTGATAGGCCATGAAATCACATCCAGATTGTAGTTTCTTCCTATTCTTTCCATTCTTACCTAATAATTGACTGTTTTTTCTTCACACCTGTCTCTCATTTACCCTAATTAGCCACTCACTACAAAGTGAGCCCTGCAGGTTTAATCATGTAGCCAGGTTATTTTCTCATAGGCTGTTGAAGTGAGTGTCATGTACTGTTACTTACTGTGGTGTGCCAAGCTGGATGAATTTGGTTCACTTTTAGTTGCAAATTAACAAAATCTCTTCTTTCATGTCATTAGTCTGATTAAAATTTGAAGTAATAAAGAACTTTAATGTCTAGCTGATTGGCTTAAGGGGTTGCATTAAGCTCAACTATATTATTTTTTGGGGGGATAATGGAATGGAATCACAATTTATTGTTGATTAAAATGTAATTTCATCCAAATGACTGCATATAAGTATAGTCACTTGTTCTCACATTGGGAAGAAAAGAACAAACCAATCAGATCTACATAATTAATTTATGATATGCAGGCTGCAGACACACTTATCTAAAACTATTTTTAATTTGCTATTTTCCAATACAACAATATACCATATATAAAGTATTACATGTTTAGATCCTAATCTTGTACTGACCTTTGACAGATACACAGGTGGTGCTGTGGCTGAAGTGATGAAATAAAATCTAGATACAGCAACTTAATTGATTTACTATATTTTTTTTTAGCAAACAAGCCAAAAGCACAGTAAGGGTGTTTAGTGGCAAAATGAATAGTGTTCTTTTCGGATCTTTCCGGACCAGTGTGCTCATCAACGTCCATGCCTCAAATTGTTAAAGCACACACCTTCTTATTAATGGGCAATAACAAAGAAGTGAATTTGAGCACACTAGCTATGGCGGATAGTTACCTACTGCCATTTATGAGCTAAATGTAGGTACTCAGCAGGCACCGTCTGTGCTATGATACAATTGTTGCACGGGCCAGTTAAATGGCTAGTCATCAGTTGCCAAATGGCCCTGCAGAGGAGCCAAGAGGGGGTAGCTAACTGGTCTAGCGAGTGAATCATTCTCCATAGCCACATTGTTTAATCAGAGCGCACACAAACCTCCTGGGGTAGGGTGGGTGTGGAGGTACAGTAAGAGATTCATAATTTGCTTTTCACGTTCAGCAACACAATCAACTGTTGATGGGTGGAAATGAACAGCGGCTGAGAATTCACAGACAAATAAAGATTGTCACAGTGGTGTCAACTTTTAAGGTATTTGCATTATCCACAAGAAGAAATGACAAAATAATAGAATCAGTTTAGGTTCTACTCTTCTATCTGTAAAACAGGAGTTTCAAAAGTATTAACTGTCTAAATGTCTAATCCCGTTCATTAAAAAAAAGAAAGAAAAAAAAATTAAAGGTGAGACAAATGTTCATGAAAAATAAAATTTTTTGTCAAGGTCTATGTTTGGTGTCTGCAATTCGTTTCAATAAACATCCTGCCAATTTCATAAAGAGAACAGAGAGAATTGCACTTCGATCATAAATACTTGTAGACCACATTAGACTAACCCTTAATATTATACAGTAAATCCAGGCCCCAAGATTCACATTAAGGCCAGCAAAGAAAATTGTTCTTGCTCAACGGACCACAGCCAGCAACTGATCTAGATTTACAAAGCAATTGGGCACTTTAGTTTAACCTTCATGTGACAGAATCAGAGCATGTTGAACAGTGAAATCTGCAGAGAATAACACCGATGTAACCTTGGCAACCTTTAACACCTTGTACTCTACGTGGGAATTAGGATTCCCTATACACGGTGACATATAGGTGGAATAACAATTCCTGAAGAGGAGCAGGTTAAATTTATTTATCAAACAAACAACCAGGTTAGGACCAGAAAAGTTCTATTACATATCATAACATGTAATCTGACATGGCAAGGGCAAGCAGAAACATACAGTGCATAAAAAAGTCTTAAAAAAACTATCCATATTCATTTAAACTAGAGAAACACAATTTAGAAATAAAGCAGATCAAGGTTGTGTGCTAACATTTCCCCTTTTTTTTCAGCTGATTTCATAGTTTCCTTTTCACAGATTTGAAAAGATTCATCAATGAGCCTCATTCACATACTTAAATGGATGAGGGAGCAGTTTTGGTCAAAACTAATTAATTGCGTACAACCTGTGTCCCACTTGGTCTAAACAGATGTTCCTCCACACTTGTTCAAGTGCTTCCAGCTGTGAGAGAACAACTTCAGCTCAGGATGCCCTGCTGTGAAGGTTTTATGAGAACAACAGTGGAGAAAAATCTGGACAAAACCATTCACAAGTTCTGTATTCAAGTACAAAAACTGATTTGGTCAGGCCATGTTTTAAGTCTTGGGTGGAGGTAGAAAAACACTCTAGCTTTTTTTTATCACAATGTTATCCACCAAAGCAAAAATGTCCATTTATTCTAACTTAACAGGTTCCACTCTATTTGTAAAAGACTAAATGGTGCACAGAAAAGGTGAAAACACCAGAAATCCTTGGATGACATAAGCAAACTGTTTTCCTGCATAGAGAAAAAAAAACATTGATTTTATATTACACATTTCACCATCATGTTAGACTAAAATGATGCAGTGGATTAAATATTGGATTGTTCAAATAAGGACAATTAGAGGGAATTTTACAAATAATGCAAATATTCAAAATTAGTTGCACAGTAAAGAAAACATTTGTTGCTGCTAATCTGCATTCACTGGTGAGAATTAGAAGTGAAAGTGGAGCTCCTTATAACATCTCAAGCCTTATAATTTAGTGTTAATGTGGACAATGTGCCGTTTTCTTGGCTTTGACCAAGTGTTCAGTTTGTTAGGTTCCATCTTTTTTTGTAAATGCAAGTTACGCTGGCAAATATGTAATCAAACAACATTTGTGTACAGCCAATGCACCCTGTGGGATCCACCTGGCTTATTCAGCCTATGGTACTGACTTCACAGCATCTCTCTTCCTCTACACGTGCTATTTCAGGAACTGGAGGTCATGTCAAACTTTGAATTTTTCCTCCAAGTGCTGTGTGGGCTTTTATATTGTATACTGTACAAAAGTGATGATGCCATCACTGATGTCTATTTTTAATAGCTACACCATAAGGTGGATGGTGCAATTTTCCATCTGTGCTGAACGGGCATAGTATTTGACAAACATTAGTTATATATAATGCTCTTTTATCCAAAGACGCTGTGGTACATT
Source organism: Cynodonichthys magdalenae (assembly GCA_031762555.1). NCBI lineage: Eukaryota > Metazoa > Chordata > Actinopteri > Cyprinodontiformes > Rivulidae > Cynodonichthys > Cynodonichthys magdalenae. The sequence goes on from JARVJO010000082.1 coordinate 6,854,156, forward strand.
TTTATTTATGTTTTTGAGTATGTTTTACTATCTATCCTAAACTGAATTGTACAATTTTAGGCTAGCAAAAACAGAAAATAAAAATTAAACATCTAAAGAATGCAGCTTTATTTTTGGTGTCACCTCATCATGTATTTTCTCAACAAAAGAAATTAACAGCAATTGTGCAGTAGGAGTCTACTTGTTGCATATTTTTTGTCAGTGGTGTTTGGTGGTAATATTTAGAGGGTGGGCTAACAGATATACGTTAATCATATAGATATAGAATAAAACGCCGCAGACTGGATTCAAACAACAGAAGCATCCAATTTGAAATTTAAAAAAAATTAAAAAAAAAAGATCTGCTATAAATTGACACTATGTCCTATTTCAGCACAAGGACAACAGTAAAACAAACCACAGAAAGCAATCAAGAGATTTATTAGCTACACTTGTTGTTAGTCAGTTCTTTTCCTGAAACCAAGTCACAGATAAACCTAAATTTTGTCATTTTTCATTTTACTGAATTTGGAAAGTCCTTTGGTTTAGCCATGCCCAACAGTTTTATTTCCAGTTTTTCTTCCAAAGACATGAAGGAAAACAGGTGAAATGTGAAACAATTCACCTCATTTATGTTGATCTTGCGCACCATCGTACTCAGTTTATGCCAAACTACATTCACTTGCACTCGATGCACTATATTGTACATCCACCCTCATTGGCTAAAGCCTGTGACTTTGGGCTAACACTGATCAAAATTAACCCCGATGAGCATCAAACCAAGGGGAGCGTGACCAGACATCTGTCAATCATTCTGTACCATGAAAGACATTAAATAAATGGGACTGTGAAAAGTTAGCCTTTTAGAAAGACTCTGGGATTTTCTCAAGATAGTTTGGCACTGGTTTTGTTTTAAATTTTACAAATTACGATACAATATTTTTTTGTTTTTGCTTATTAGGTCTCTTAACATGTTTATTGAAAAAATACCAGGGAGGGCTTAAGCCTACTACCTTCTTACACCAGCTGCCCCTGTTTATGGTACTGTTCAGTAATCTTGATTATCAATTAGTGAGACTATTAAACGATCAGCTTAATTTGCTCAGTATCTTAGGAAAATATTTGTTTAAGTTTTTTGATGTCATCGGTCTTTAGAAATAAAAACATTATTATAAGATAAACACATTGTTTTACATAAGAAAATAGAGATATAAACTGTCTCCAGTTTTGTCAACTTATGTTTTCACTCATTGCTTTTGCTATTTATTCTGTTTTCTGAACTTGTCACAGTCTGGTCAAACCCCTTGATCAAAACAATGTCCTGTGTATTTCTTTTCTTTCCCCTTTTTTTTTAACACAAGGAAGAAATCTTAACAACAAAAAAAAATATGTACCTGGTTTTTACCAGTTTGTTTTTTACTAGAATAATTCTGTGAATTCTTAAAACATGAATTTGTGAGCTGTTTTTACAGTAGTGGTTCGGAAAGAAAAGTTGTCTGTCTTCTTTCTCTTTTGTCTTAGCCACAAACAACGGCTTATACAGGATTAGGAAAAAAAAATGTTTAAGAAATAGTAATTTCATGCTTGGGATCTGAACCACGTGAGAGTTATTTCTGTGTTTATAATCTTCCTGTGTCAGTGTTTTTTCTTCTTGAGTTCTTTGTCTGAAAGAGTATATATTAGGCTGCTGAGCGATTTACAAATTGACCGTGAAAAATGTACAATTGTCTGTTTCTTTCTATGGACTTTGTGATGGACAGAGTTTGCCCTGCCCATGGCCCTTGTAAACTGTCAGAAGCTTAAAGTCCCAGTAGCTCTGTAAGTCGGTATAACTACTTAAAGGAACAGGGGGGGATAATTTTTATGTTTGACCTTAGATTAGAAATATAATTCAACCTGACTACATTTAATTAGACCGGTTTTGTTCTTTGACCTCACAAGTGAATGTTTAGCTTTAAATGTAATTAGCGAAGGCTTTAGCAAAGTCTTTGGTCTTTTGAGAAAACATTTTCAAAGTTTGCATGAAGTGTATTAAAATAATAAGTAAAAAAAAGGAACATGTTGACCCATTCTAACACATATACCATGTATATTTTTCCCCATCAGAGAACATTTATTATGTTTTTGTCACATACATGCACCTCTCTTCTGTGGTGTACTTTGAGAGGAATGACCTATTTACACAATCTGTGTGCAGTAGTCTTCCATGCATGGATGGCAGTGCATATATCAAGTTAAACATGCTGCAACAGCTAGGCTTGTACAATAAATGTTTAACAACAAAGGGCATGTGATTAATATGCATGACTACAAGGGTCCCTTTAAAAAAAAGTTGAACTGGAAACAGTATCTTGTCTTTTTATATGTGAATATGAGCATTCATTTTTCAGATTGTTGCTCATTATTGATAAATGGTCATTTGAATTTGGTTATTAGCATTAATTTGTAAGGAGTTATATTAAATGAGCACATGCCTAATTTAGAAAACATATTGTTTTATTTATATTCTTTTTTTTCTTTTGTTTGATGCATTCTAACGTTTCATTCGTTTTAAAAGACCAAAACAGTTTTACTGAAATATCTATTGGTGTGAAGGTTCATAAGAAGCTTTATTTTTATCTGAGTGTCCTTTGTATGCTAATGCAAAACACTGAGATAAGTGACCAGGCTATTAGCAGATGATTTCAAATTACAGATGGCCATATGAAGTCAGACAGGGTGACGTTAACCTTATGTTCAATGTGGGATTGAACTAAAATAATCCTATATTACACAACTTCAAAGGAAATTGATGTATGTTTTGTTTGGGAATCTTGAATGTGAAAATGGGATGCTGGAAGAAGGTGTTGAAAAATTAAAAAAAATTGCAGGAATGTTGTCTCTTCTGTGGAAAAAAAATAAACAATTAAATAAATAAAATACTGTAAATTAAGTCTTTCGTCTTAATTCCAGCTTGTAGATCTCTGCAAGCAAAACACAAGTCACCATACTGCCCTGCTCAATAAGTTTCACTCCATTCATCTGTACGAGTAATACTACTAGCTTTAACGTTTTTTTTTATGAGTGACAATCACACCCACAAAAAATAATAAATAAATAAATAAATAAAATAAAAAGCTTTAATTTGTACATGACAAAACACATTGATGCACTACACTGTATAATCAGTTTCAGTGGATTTGAAAAATTAGGCTGGTTTTTGTTGACAAGCAAGCCAGTGGCAAGTTGCACACATAAACACACTCATTTACACACGTCTTCACACATCGGTACTGCCTGACAGAAGCTTCGCTATAATCAGAATCTCAATTAGTTTGCAGCGTCCTACTAGCATATATTTATCCTAATTACGAAGCAAACTGGCAAACAAAAAGAAGAAATGCAAGTTAAAATATGCTTCTTGTAGTTTTATGAATCAAAAATAAATATGGCAAAAATAAAGGCTTAAGCATTCCAATCTTATCATGGGTCTTGATATCTATTGGTGTGAAACTGCTGTGGAACACCCTGAGTGGATAAATAGGTTGGTTGTAGTTTTCTTTAGTACAGACTGGCAAAGTAGTAGTTTAGAAAAAAACACTTTGGCTACAATGAGTTAAACTGTGGCAGATGTGTTAAAGGGACTGACAGCAGTTCTATCAAAAGAAAAGGAAAGTAAATGAAAAGCGACTTAAGTAACATAGTCATCAGACTGTCAGTTTGACTTTCACTCACTAAGGAGCTCAGAGAAAAAGAAAAAAGATAGGTACAGATGTCAACTAAGATTTGATACTATTAGACTACTGAGTTGTGACCAATCAGCTTGCATATGTACAGAAAGACACAGGCTGTACACACTTGGAAGGGCATTACTGTCAAACCATCTTAATTTGCATAAAGTACTGTTTCTGACTTTTTCTTTATGTTTCCTCATAGATGATTTCCTTTTTTAAAACGATGCAAGTATAACATTTTGGCTAATTAATCTTCTCCTTGACACTGTAACACAAACTGTAAGGCTGGAGGGCAATGACCAAAACTGAGTGCTGTGGGTGAAAGATGAAAAGAAACATTTTGTTTTAGACCCTATTATCTTTGTTAGGATGCCAGGACTGCCCACAGTTCAGTGTTGTGACTCATGTCCTGGCACCCAGAGACACCACTGATCTATTTCTACTCCACAGTGGCTCACTTTCAAATCTCAGCATTACACTCTGCCTATATTAAAAGACTATGCAAATTTGAATAAATTTTCATAGCCAGAAGATGCAAATCTCATTAACTGCCATATATTGAGGGGCAGCTGAGGCAGAGTGGTTTAGGGGCTTGTCCTGTAACTGGTGGGTTGTTGGTTCAATCTATCATTCAAGCAGTCTCAGTCGTGTCCTTTTTGTGTCCTTTCAAAATGCATTTTGACAGATAATAGATTATTGGATTTGACAAATACAACTGTATATTTAGTTATAAGAATTGCTATTCATGCAACAGATGGTAATAATGTGGACTATAAGGACTATATAAACTGGAGCTGCAATGCTTTGGTCTGCTGATTGTAACTCCACAAGCCCCTCTTTCTTTGCTGGCTCTCTTAGATTCAGTCTGCTGGGCTGTTTGTTTGCGTTTTTGCTCAAGGTCTTGTGCTGAGGCCTGTGCTGTGTACTGATGAAAGTGATTGGAGTCAGAAAATGAGAAACAAAGTTCTGAAGAAGAAATTCAGTGGATTCCTGCTCTTATTCAGATATACCATGTTGAGCAGCACATTATTTCTACAATGTACAATGTATTTCTACAACTTGTCCATCATGTTGGAACCAGAGTCTGACCCACAGCAAAAGAAGAAGAAAGATGAGGAAATTGTAGTTGGTAAGTCTAGCCCTAATTTGACCATTTCATTGCAAATACTGTAACGTAATAGTTCAGAAAACGTCATCAGAAATAGAGAAACTGAACGGGTTGAACAGTATAACCCAAACATAATATAAACATGTCAAGATGTTCGTTACTGTATATTTACAGTCTTTAAAGACATTTGATGAAATTGGTTTCACACACGTACTGGATATGAATCAGCATTTTACAGTAATATAATGAAGCTTCTTTGGAAAAACTCACACAATGAAACACTTTTTAAAAAATTCTTAACATCATCACATACTTGGATTTAGTAGAATTTGGTGAATAAATGGACTGAACTTATATAGCGCTTTAGCAAGCACCATGGGGACCCCAAAGCGCTTTACACTACAGTCATTCATGATGGTAAGCTACATTGTAGCCACAGCTGCCCTGGGGCACACTGACAGAGGTGGGGCTTCCATGCACCAGCAACACCGGACCCTCTGACCACCATCAGCAGGCAAGGCGGGTGAGGTCTTGCCCAAGGACAGCGGCCGAGACAGCTGGAATGGTGGATTGAACCAGCAACCCTCCAGTTATAGGACAATTCCCCTAACCACTCCGCCACAGCCGCCCATATAAGAAGATTTTTTTCTTTAATTTATGCAATAACTCACGTTCTTTATTTAAGAAAATTAATTTTGTTGTTTGGGTTCTCTCTTTTTTAACTTAAGTGGGGAAATAAGCACACAGATTCAGAAACATTTACAATATTTATTGACAAAGTAGTAATTTTATATATTTTATAGTAAAGACAAAGACTGACTTTTACAGAGTTTATCTTAAAGAAAGGAAGAGCTTGTTGTTTCATGGATTGTTCTTGTGAGTAGCACATCACATTTCTCAGTGTGGAGGGTGTTGAGAGGGTAAGTGGGTTTGAAGCTGCTTGTACAGAAGTCCAAGGGCAGCAGGAGGCTAAGGCTTCTTCTGTGAGTGTGTGCAAACATACACCAAGATGTGCCGTGTAGGCCTTTACAATATCAGTATTTCTTTACGCTCTAGGCGAGACTCTACAGTCAACTAAAAATCTTCCATTTGCAAAATTCAGGACAAAGAAGTCATTTTCAACCTACCTAAAAGGTTGTAGTTACAACTTATATTGAAAATATTTTATTAGCAGACATCAATCAATAAACTCCCATTATATTTCGAGGACATTGTAATCATTCTGTACAATATTATTTAGAAAATTGTATTTTTACATATAATATAGAAGTATAAAAATATATAAAACAACTAAAACAAAATGTACTGTGAGTTAAAAAAACATATCCAAACTGGGTTTTGTTAGTGTTTTTTGACACCTTTGTGTCTGGCCAACACTCACTCGTAATGCACTTTCATACCTAAATGCACTGCAACAAAACCCCTACACAGCATTTTTCTGATGACTCTAATAGCTGAGGTGGATTTAGTGTCATAAAGTCTGAATTATGCTTGTTAAAATGACCTGTGCCAAAACGGTTGGTACAATCAGTATAATGCATTTAGCTGATCGTTGTTTCCAAAACTCATCATACTTTTGCTGACATTTTACAGCAAATACATGGTGCAAAAGAATCAACTACATTCATAAATACATCTTCATACTATGGCTAAAACAATTATTTGTACTGGAGTAAACAGAAGAAAAACAGAATAGGCAAAATATTATTAAGTTATATTTTAAAATATATTATTTACATTGTTTCACATCACCCTTTGCATTCTTGGCAATATACCACACATGAGATGAAAATCCCAGTTGTTTCATTTGTATGTATTTACAGCAATAATATGTTCCAAATATTAATAACATTGTCATTCCTGGTATGTACATTTTTTTTAATTTGAAAATGTTTGTTTGGATTTTTAGTGTTGTTCAGATGTCCATTTTGACTGTCTTTTGTTTATCTTTTTATACCCACACCCTCTCTGTCTCAGTGCCCGCTTTTACAGTTAAACCCTGCAGTAAATGCACACTTCTAGCTTTCAACTGTCATTTAAATGGTATTTAAAGTTGGGTTTTGCCATATTTGTCAAGGATTTAGGTTTTCCATTATGTTTATTTTTGATAGTTAATGATTTTGTACTTTGTTTTTTCCTCAAGCTTTGCATAAATCAGTGTTTTTTCTATTTAGTTCGTGAAATTTGAACAGAAAAGAAAATACAGAAAACATAATTTTCCTTTAGGTATTTTGTACTGTAAATTGTAATTATTTCTGAAATGTTACATAGGTAAACTCTACCATCAGTTTCCCCTAAAGATCCATGGATCTGTTTTTTTTTTTAAATTACAAACTAAATTACAATTCAAAATGTTTTGAAAAATATAAATATTCATATTGATACTACACTGGTTTAGTGTCTATCTGCAGTTTATAATGACAAGCAATACAAGGAAAGAAACATACTTTTGATTACTAAGGTTCAAAAAGCATTGAAACAAATGTACAAAATTTACCAATTAGTTAATTAATTATTTAATTTATTTATTTATTTGTCAAACTGTGCTCTTTAGTTAAATAGTTAATTTTTACTATGTCATTGTGCTTTTTTTTTCTCCACGTTTTTATTACTATGAATCTTATTAAAAATGTTAGGCATACTTTTCAAAAGACACAGTACCACACATATGCACATTTCATAAATTAATATATAAAGAATATTGGAAAAAAGAAATAAAAATAAAAAGTTGCTACTGTACAGAAAATTCAGATTGTCAGTAATATGTGTTTAGAAAATATGTCAACAACTTTGTGTTGAATAACGGCTAAATGTTTTAATCAGTTGATATTTATCTAGGAGAAACAAACTGTCATGTTTCCTTGTTGTTTTAAGAGAACCTGTTATAGGCACACATATTTTCATGATTTTCATCGTATTAGCACTGCTTCTGTATACAAATTTGCACAAGTCTCAGTTAATATTTTACTATAAACATGGCATTATTATGTTATTATAGGCTCACTTGTGGAAACATTATTATTCACACTCTGATGGTCAATTTTGATCTTTTTGCACCACATTGAGAGAGAAAAAAGTATTCAATTATTGTGAATCAAAACCCTAAAGTTAGTATTACCTTAATACGGGGTTTGGTCTAAAGAAAACAAAACAAAAAAACTAAAAAACAACAACACACGTTTAAATTATAGGCAACTTGTGGGAGCAATAAATAACTTCAAATTATTACAATCATAATAGCCTAAAAAATGTTAAAGAGGAAAAGTAAAAAAAATCAAAGAATATTAAAATAATTGTCAATATTTATTATAAATGGAAAATAAAAATGTACTTTTATGCATTTGGGCTTTTCTTGTGTCTTGTTGTTTTAATTGCAGTTTTAGTAGAATATACTGTGTTGTTGTATTTATTTATTTTTACACTAAGCAAATGCAAAATACTGTAGTAATAAGTACACAAAGATATATATATTTAAACATTCAGCAAGCTTTTTGGACATGTTCTAAATAAAACCCTGGACATTTTGAAAGTCAGGAAATGGTTAGAAATCATGGTTAGAATCATGCTGTTTCCTCTGTAGGAAAGAATAATAAAGATTTCAATGACCAAAAAAAAAAAAAAAGAAAGAAACCAAAAGCTGTAAATTATGAGTATTTGGCAAAGAACACTAAAACATATTGTTGATCTGAAACTTGTTGCACCACTTTAAAACATTTTCATTCATTTTCTAAATTGTTTTTTTTTTTTTAAGAATAGTGTAAACTTGTAATTTTGTTTCAAATCATTGGTAACATAGTGGATTAAGAATATTATAGATCTGACTAAACTGAAAATTACACAGAATGTCAAACAAACAAACAAAACAACAAAAAAGACACATCTTAAAATAACTAAATAAAAAAGTAAACAATTATTCAGGAACAGGCACCTTATGTACTGTATATAATCTCTTTTCTATAAGGTTTTCATGTGGTAGCCAGCAGTTACTGAGTTCCTAGTAATGATAGATCAAGTCCTGACTTCAGTCTAATATCACATCACTGCATACATATGAGAAAAACCAGATACAAACAGGGAGTTAATAACATGTTTGGATGTTTGTGCTTGCTCTCACCAGTTTCTTTTTGTTTTTAGTTGACATAATAAAGCCAGTAAACAATGTTGAAGAAGGAAAAAACAGTTGGGAAGATCATTCTTGACCATTTGTCAATGGAGTTTACATCAGTCAAATCTGGGATGGTGATTTTTAACTGTGAAGCCCGCCTCCGTAGTCGGCTCTTTTTTTGAACCATATGGCGCTCCAGTGCATTTCGGCCAAAGTTGTGCCTTGCCAGACCTGCTTTACGATACTGTAGATTTGAGCTGTCATATGTTAACATGGTGTTTCGTGGGTCATTGAGACCCAAAGCCAGCTCTGTAACTCCCATGTCATTCTTGATATCCAGAGTGCCCAAGAGGATATTTTCATGTGGGTCCATCTGCCAAACAAGGGAAATAAGTTTGAAACCTTCCAAAGATTTTGGTCATTTTTTAAGTGAATTTTAATTTACAAACACTAGTTCTCTGAAAGGAATAAATCAATAAAAAAATTAGCAGTGGGATGAAATTAAAAACTCTGAGTTAGACATGTCTAAAACCTAAGTCATTGTAATAATTCAAACATTATTTTGATAACCTTTAAAGCTTTATTTTGGTGCATACCAGCACTCTGCTCCTTTTAATGATACAATTAATTGAATATGAACTGTCAAATTAGTACAATTGTAAACAAATATTTTACCTTACCTTATTCTTTTGATCACCAAGTCCAATTGCTGCATCATCCATAAAAATTGGCTCCCACATTGAGTCATGGCCAGCTAGATCTCTTTGTTTCATTCTTGCATACAGGGTATCATCTCTGCCAACCACATTCCCCACGAGCCACTGCAAGCAGATTGAAGCAGAACATTGCATTGATTTAGTGGGAAGATAGTTGATCTGTGCATATAGATATACCAAGCATGTTCTGAAAACAGCTAAGGGACACACACTAAGGGATGATAATTCTTGGCTGGGTTTTCTTTGAGTGAGTGTGTCTCAGTGTGTTTTGGAAGCAGCATGGCATACTGTATGCAATAAATAGATGCATCAGCCTAGCTATCCTAACAAGTTACCTTGTTTGGATCCATCCTCATTTTTTCATTGTTTGCTGTTGCTGTCTTCTCAGCTGCTTTTTTCTGACGTTGGGGTCCCTGGCCGAAGAAGATGTAGTTCACCAAGGCATACTCCAACAAGGCCAGGAAGACAAATACAAAGCAGCCCATCAAGTACATGTCTATGGCCTTGACATATGGAATTTTGGGGAGGGTTTCTCTCAGGTGGGTGTTAATGGTTGTCATGGTAAGGACCGTGGTAATACCTGGTAAAGAGAGACCATTTCAGAGTGTAATATAAACAGTTAATAAAAATGATCTATTATGATGTATTAAACTTTTGTAATAAAGCTGAAGTAGGGAGACTTGAGAAAACTTGTATCTACCGGAAGAGTGGGTTGAGAGACTGTTATTTAAATTGAATTGAATTTATAATTTTTTTGTTTGTTTTTTGTTTTTAAGTCCTACAGGCTCTGAGGCATAAAATTATTTTGAAGCAGAGTTTTTGAGAAAATCCATGAGATTTGAAAAAAAATCTGTGAGATTTCGCTAGATGTTTGTATACCTGCAAAATGGGGGGCAATCTGTGTAACTCATGTACAGCTTGACTTGTGCACTATAGCCCTCCCCACACAGCTCCTCTCCCTTAGCAAAGCCTTCAGTTGTCCCAAAAGTTATCAGTTGACCACTGCCAAACAAAAATGCTGCCAATTTCAGATCACAGGTTTTTCTAGTGCCTAAAAACACTGAATTTCTCATTCAAGGGGACCATGTGGTTCAGTTTTTACAGGTCCATTCGCATGTCTCAAAACCAGGTCAGAGTAAAGAAGTTCCTAAATCCAGTGTGGAAAAGGCCATGACCACACATTTTTCAATACTGTTGACCTTCTCCCATTAAGGAGCATTAACCTTTTTTTTCATTGCATCCCACACACACCTTTCCCACAGGATCACCAAATGCAGCTCAGTCGTCAATCAGTGAAATTGCCTTTTCGACTAAACCTAGGGCTGGATCAAGGGGGGATGAACCTAACTGAATGAAGCTGAGTCAAAAGAAGACAGCAAGCTTCCAATAAACACAGAAAAGCTTAAAACAAGCCTCAGAGTGAACATTGGTTTCAGATAAAAGGATCACAGAAGGAGAAATCGAGAATTAGAGAAATGTACAGAGGTGCCAGAAACAATGTAGATGTTGTTTACAATAACATGTCTGTAAACTTAACACTGATTTTTAAACCTTACATGACCTAAAATAATTACAAAATATGCACAAAAAAAATGGGTTGTGTGTGCAGCAGATCACTTTAGAAGAGGACGTGTGCTTTGTTCAGAACAAAACATGATAACTAGAACATTAAATTTAGTCAAAGACAGACTTTATTTTATCCCATTATAACTTGGATGTATTTTTTTCATTTTGTTTGAAGTAAAAGCTTTAAACTGCTGGTGTAGATTGTCAGTCTAGGCTGGATTATACTTCAATAAGATGTGAGACAGGTTGCTGATTGTGCAATTTCAGCACGTCTTTTCCTGAGTGAGTATAAACGGGCTGAAGACATGTTGAGCCATAAATGATCATAAGTCCTCCCTCTGCCCTCCCACAGCTCATATAAAGTATATAAACTACAATAACGATGGCTGGATAG
>JARVJO010000082.1:6870886-6882039 GCA_031762555.1 Cynodonichthys magdalenae
ATTTTTTCCTTTAACATTGTGAAGCTCTACTTAGAACCTTATTAAGATCCAATAGTGCAAAATGCAAATTCTTGCAAGTTTTTGACTGGTCTTAAGATTTTGATCAGGAGCGCCAGCACTAGCGCAAAAGCTAACAGGCTTGAAGGAGCTCTGTTGTCCTCCATCCACATTCTCAGTTACAGGCTGAGTAATTTCTTTATCTCCTCTCTGTCAACATGCTATGGTTTCATTTAAAAGAGATGATCGTCAGATATTGTCCAAGATTAACTTTCAGGGTGGAAACAGCTCGCTCGCAGCCTCGCGCCGATGACCTAGTCAATGTCATAATTTACCCAGTATGCTTTGTGGTGTAAAGAAAATGGTTCTGTCCATGTAATATATTTTTAAACATTTAGTTAAAAAATTATAATTTTAAGCAGCCTACAGTATTTTTACAGCCTTTATTTTACAGTTAAAATAAATGTCACTTTAACAATATGGGGTCACAATGTTCCGCAAGCCATTATAAAAAGTAAAAATAACAGTGACATCTATACTTCCTCATAAAACATAAATTTAAATATTTTAAAGAGGTAAATGTGCTGTAACTGAGCAGCTAATTAGCCAACAAACTGATATTAGCAGAACACATCCCTGGTGTATGTTGAAACAAATAGAGAAGCAATTCAAAGACCTTGCTGAAGTCTCAGCATTAAACATTGCTGAGATTTAGACAGTGATGTGCACATGTCCTGCAAAAGAGGACAAAAGTGGGTCATCAACATTATAACTTGCACTCAGAGGCTATACAGCAGCACTTCACATCATTAATTTTCTTCATCTGGCTCTAATGAGCTAATTACTGACTTGGTCCACTTCACTAATTGTTACACTGAAGCTACAAAATTTGTTTGCTTCTAGGTTGTTTGTGTGATCTTAAAATAGAAGATGTGTTGCAGGGGTACTAAAAAGTGTCCATCATTATTTGCTACTTTATACGCATAGAGTGTAAGCAATAAATAACACGCAGTGCTAAATGGGCATTCTACAAGATTAAAATCTCACCTCAAACCATACAGCACGGTGCCATCCGGGTGCAGTCGGATCATTCTGTTTTTCACAGTGACACCATGGACAAACGATTTCTTGTCGTTAAGGAAGTAGGTGTCAGGGACCCAGAGCTGGTCAGCTACCCGGTTATCTAAGGTTAAGTTGAGTGGGATCTCAGAGTAGGACAGCCGCTTGTCTCGCCAGGCCTGCTGGAAGTACATTGTCAGTGTATAGTCCTGAAGAAAGGTAGGGAATAAAGTATAAAAGGGACAAGGGGGGAATGAGGGGAGACAGAGAAAAAGAGAAGAGATAATTACTCCACCAAGCAAACACTTTAGCAACTCAGCCAACAGGATTGAACTGATTAAATATATGAGCAATTTGACTTGGAAGTAACATCTTAGATATAGACTTCATATTTTCACTGTGCACAAGAGGCTACACTTTGTGTGAGCTTGTTTGCGCTTGTGTGAGATTTTTTGCGCTCACACATCCTGAAACTCATACAGTAGGTTGAATATTTAGGAACAAACTGGAGAAGTTTGATGAATTGCACAAGAGCTCCCTGCTGGTAAATCTAGGACACGTTAAAAGAGTCAAGCCAGCAGTAAGATGCTCTTGTAGTTTTTTTGAGGTAAGAAGCCCACCACTCATCCATAAAAAAATAACTATGTTAAATAAACTTGCTGTCTCAGGGAACTTTTTTGTCATGACTGGCACATCCACTTCCTGGCAAAGAGGCTGAACATGCATTTTTGATTATACCTGTTGGCTATAGATCTAACATCCTACAGCACCTTGGGAACTGGATGCTGGGATGTTTACTGGATGGAGTCAGGAAAATGGGAGCATTATTCCTCATGACATTTCTGTTTGATTTAAATGGGTTTTGTCATGTTATTGTTGTGTGTTGCATTTTTGGCTTGAGGTGCTGACAGCCATGTTTGAGAGTTTGAGAACCAAGTTTTGTAAAAAAAAAAAAAAAAAAAAATCATCGCATCAACAGTACACTTTAATTATTGTAGGGGGAAAAAATAGTTTGAGCAGATACAGGGTCAAACGCTGCATGGAGTTGATTTTTTTGGGGTGGCTGTGGCACAGTGGTTAGGGGGAGTCGTCCTGGAACCGGTAGGTCTCAGTTGTGTCCTTGGGCAAGACACTTTACCCCCAATGCCTCTGATGTGTGTCCCATCACTGTATGAATGTGATTTGGACCTACTAGTCTCCATGATGATTGTATATGTTAGCTTTGCAGAGACCTAATAGAGTGCTGTGTGAATGGGTAAACGAGGGCACAGATTGTAGTGTGAAGGGCTTTGAGTATCCTGGTTGGACAGAAAGGCTCTATATAAGTACAGTCCATTTACCATACAATTTTTTTTTTCATTTTATAGCCTTTTTTTCATGCATCAAGAAAATACTGGAGCATCTACTTTGGAACAGAAGCACAGAAGAAACTTCTAATCCAAAGTTTTTTTTTCCACTTTAAAATAAAAAAAAAACATGTTTAATTTGTGGGTATCTTTGAGCAAGCACATCTTTGATTTCTTGCTGTCTTCTCAGCTCACCAGTCCCTGGTTGGTGGTTATGTAACTGCTCACATTCTACTATCTGACATGCTGTGATCTGCAGCATCATTTATTGTGATGTATAAAACTGCAGCAACGCCTCACTGCACACAGACACAAGACTGCTATTATTTTGTCATTTTAGAAATGTAACTAAAATGACATCTGCATTCTGTCTCAGCCTTTTAATACTAGAAATGACTGATGAAGTGCGTGTCTTGGGACTAATTATGTCTTCTGCCTGTACAGCTAGCGCACACAGTACATAAAAGAACAATATGGCTTGCTTCAGGAATTAAACTCGGTCTAAACAGGGATGCAACAACTATTATTTTAATCTGACACTGAGCGAAAATGTTTTTAATGTTATGTCATCTATTTGTAATTCTCAACTAAAAAACAAAAAAACAACAATACAAGGAAAATGGTGGCACAACACATCTCAATAGCAAACTACTGCCTCTTTAAAATTACATTAAAAAATCCTCATTAGAATAACATAAAAGTAGGATTCACACATAAATGCATTATTGTGATTAACGAGACAAATCAAGGCATATCTCTGGAACCAGTCATGACATCAAAATGATCCAAGTATCAATTTGTAGCTTAAACAACAGGAATCTGAAAATTTACTTGATAAAGTTGCTTTGTGGGAAATCCAGATCATGTTCATGTTTTAGTATGATTTACTTACTTTGAACCTTAATTTTCCATTATGCTATGCTCCTGTGTGTCCTCATATTTCACATTCTGAGCGGAAAAAAATAACTTGTACATCATGACTGCAGTGGGTGTTTGTGTGTAAGTGCTATGGAGGTTGTCTTAACAGCAGTCATAATGAGCATTAGAACATAAACTATAATGAAAAAAGAAAGAATGAGACAATGATGCAGGGAGAAGGAAGGTAAATTCATGAGCGCATACTATATCCTCCCAAACTCCAGGAGAAAACCATTTAAAATATTACAATAGCTGTTACAAAAATCTATTATGAACAACTAAATAACATCCAGATCCCTTAACAGATGTCCTACTGTGTTCAAATCTTTTCTTATAATATTAATTTTGTGTTTAATAGATTTTTATATCCCATTAAAAACTCCAAAACAATCTGGAAGTACAGTTTAGTAAATCATTTGAACTCTTTATAACTAAAAATGTCAAATAAAACCAATTATGTTTAATGTACTGCCCATTTATTTTACAAGCATTGCCTCCATGAACCTAATGACTGAAAGCACCACTGATCTACAGACACAACTTTAATTTGGCTATCTCATTTTAAAATCAAGTCTTGTATAATTGAAAATCAGTTAAAAAATACATGTTAGTTTTTTTTAAAAGCCTCTTGGACAGGTATTATGTCAAAAGCAAAAAGTGCTCAGCAGTAGTGTTGTCTGCTCAAATGTGAACCACAAATGTCAGGGTCTGACTGAAAAGGACAAAAATGGACTTAAGCTGTATTTTGAAGTTGGAAAAAAAAAACTTTGAATAGAAAAGATATATGCTTCTGGAATGAAAAAGTCTGTTAGCTTAAAGAGCTTTGATGAAGCATGAATATGTAACTGTGGGTGATCACCACATGAGGTGTGTGAAGTATATTTCTGAAAAAGGGTCTACAGCAGAGTTATTCACAACTCCAGCTTCTAAAGAATATGTTCTGAGATGCATACCCTTATGCCTGACTGCAGCTGATCATCATCAAAAGCTTGCACTGGGGCACATGACTGCCTCAAATACATTTTGTATTGTTGTGCATGGTTTTGATTTGCTTTTTTTAATCATCTATATATAAGTGCAGACTTAATTAGGTTTAATCAGTGCTTTGTTTTTCTGCTCAATTACTGTAACAGTTTGAGCCTGACATGATTAGAATTTTATAAAACCTGTATGAGTAAAGATAAAAAAAATAAAAAGAAAACAAGTTTTGTGCATTATAAAACTAGTAAAAACTACATGAACCATGTTTGCTCTGTATTATGGTAAGCTAATGAAGAAATTTTGTAATCAACTGAATGTTTGATGCAGTTTAATATTTTACACTTTCTGTTCATTGCAGCAGTAAGTTTAAAACAGAGTTGTGTGTTATCAGTGTGCTTTCTGTCTGTATAAACAAAAATGAGCTACGTTCTACGTCTGACGTAAAAGTTACCACCTTCAGGGTTGTAACCAGGAAGAGGCAGAAGAGGGTATAAGGTCGATGTTTTTTTGGTAGGAGAAAAGAGTTCTTGCAGAGTCTCTGGGCAGATCCAGTCTGGACAGACTGGGATGTTTTGTTTTAGCTAAAGGTCACTGAGGCCTGTGCTGTGTACTGCTAAAGCTGAAACTGGAGTCAGAGACGGGAATAAAGCTTTTGAGAGAAATCCAGTGGATTCCTACAAATTATTCAGACATACCATTTTGAACATCACATCAATTTTTTATTCTACACTAAATTATCATCTTGCTTTTGCATGATGATAATTTCAGAGTTTCCTTATATAATAGATTAGTAAACATGAGTATTAATTTGCTAATATAAAACTAAAAGAAGAGAAAAATGAGAAAGTAAAAAAAATCCAACAAGGACCCCATCAACCCCACTCCTTATCTCAATTGCTTCTTCAGTAACCTCTCAGATTTCCAGTTCCGCCTTGAAGCTTGTTTTCTATTAGACAGATGTGGACTGGGATGGTTTGTTTGCTGGAAGGAGTTGGGTGGTAGGTGGGTTTTATAAGGGGGCAAATAAAAGGCATTGAAAAGCTCAGTGGAGCAGTGATCCAAATCGCTTTAATTCTTGCAGCTTTTCTAAAACCAAGTCTCTGATATCAACACCAGCATTGACCTTATCCTGTTCTGTGTTCCTCTCTTCCTCATTTACACTTCTTATTATCTCATCCAACCATTCATGTTTTCTTTTATATACGTATATTTTCATTGTTGATCTTCTATTTGCACTTCTTTGCCACCCCATTTCATCTGCATCACCCTATAGATCATTTTTTTCTGCCATATTTACATTTCTGACTTCATCTCAGAGGGCTGTATGAGGGTGAAAACAATGCAAATTGGTAAATTGTGGGTATTCCTAAGTCATTTAAACCAACCCTCTCTATAGCAGCAACATAAGTTTATAGGTTGATGATCAGACTCAGTTTTTAGTTACTTTTTATTGACATTCAAAAAACATATTTATCATCTACATCCACTTTCCATTATTAAGCAAAATATTTACTTGAATGTCCTTTTTTTAACACAAGAAAAATTAAAATGAATGTAACATAAACATCAACAGGAAATGAAATGGAATCACCGTTGCTCAGATTACATGATTTAAAAATGTTAAGGTCCAGATCTGTTCTATGTGATTTTATGTAATCCATGCTTTTCTTCCTGTGTAAAATAAACAGGATCAGCCTCATTTTTGATAATAAAGATTCAGATCAATATTCAAATTAGAAAAGCCAATCTTCATTTCTTTTCCCCAAAAAACAGCATAGCTGATTTTTTTAATACTTTTCAACTATTAACAAATAATCAGTTGATATTTACTTTTAATAGTGACAAGTAGTTATCAGCAAACAAATTGTATCTTGTTATAAATTGATTTGATTGTGCCCTAATGGCTTTGGAATGTGGAGTTTAATCCAAAAAGATCCTTTCTCTACTGCTTCTACTTTCAGTTTCTCTTCACTTCTTGTGTCTCTCTTCCTCTCTTTGAAATAGCTTCAGTGGAAA
This sequence comes from Cynodonichthys magdalenae, assembly GCA_031762555.1. Classification (NCBI taxonomy): domain Eukaryota; kingdom Metazoa; phylum Chordata; class Actinopteri; order Cyprinodontiformes; family Rivulidae; genus Cynodonichthys; species Cynodonichthys magdalenae. Next base: position 6,877,204 of record JARVJO010000082.1, read on the forward strand.
TAAATTTGACACCTCCCCTTCCAAAAAAGCCATATAATGTTGCTGTATATCATCCATCTCCTTAAGTTCTACCAAGAAGGCATCCAACAAGAAGCAGCCCTTAATTTCCTAACTAGCTCGGTCCTTGTGCCATTAATGACTGAAGATGAGCAGCCTGACATGATGCACAGAATTTCAAATAGATCCGTTGCCAAGTTTTCTGATTCCCCCTTAAGCTTGAAAAACACACACAAGTCAGTCACAGCATTGTGATCCATTAAAAATGAAGTCAGTAACATCACTTCTTTGTGATGTTCGGCTGGAGAAAATTGCCTTTTTGGAGTTCTTGTATGTGTTTGTGTAACACTTTTTGCAAACATTTTTAGACCAATCACACTCGTATGACTCTTTCAGTGGCATCTCTTCAGTGCAAGAAGGTCTTGCAAAAATGGTTCAAAAATCACAACAGCTCTTGGGGAGTTCATCCACCTTAGAACTCCTAAGATACCAATGCAAAAGGATCTGATGGCATCTGGAGAAAGCAGGCACAATCTGCAAAACCTCCACTTTAAAATTCATAGAGACAAAGGCACTAATGCTAACGTCCCTGTCCCAAATGCACCAAGCTTTAAATATTCAGGTACATATTCTAACTGGTCCCAGTTTGACAAAAAAAGAGGAACCTTTTCACTGTTTTTACATAATGTTATGACTGACCTATGTGTCTGATAGTCTGTGGAGATTTGTATTTTGTCAGTATTTAGTTCTGTATGTGGGACAGCTTGTGCACCGCATGTAGTAAATTGGAAACAGCAAATCATACAGGGGCTGCTGTAGGGGTCTGATATGGCGTGTTTGATTTAGAATAAACATTGTTAGTATTGTGTACAGTTTGACAGATTTATTTTATTTTATTTTTTATTTTTTGCCTTTTTAAGATGCTATGAGAACATTTAAGGGCTCCAGTAGCTTGGCGGTCTGTGCTTTGATCTTCTAATCCTGAAGCTACAAATTCAAGCCCAGGTTACATTACGAAGGACATAGGGCGAAAAAAATTACCAAATCTTTTATGTGAGTGACCGATGTGGCGCCCCCTGCAGAAGGGGATGAATCAATACAACAAAACTATGAGGACTTTTGTCATAAAGTTGCACTATAAAATTTAAGAATCGAATTACCGAAGAATAAAATACTATCATCACATTATTTTACATTAATGAATAAACCAGAGTTATTGCATAATATGTTTTTTTGCTTGAATGTGGAAAATAATACAATGAGTTAAGCTGTAATCCCATTAAATCCTATACATTGTTGGTCAGTTTCACAGAAAGGGTCTGTTTGTGTGTGAGAGGGGTTTTAAAACTAGGTTCCCATGAGGACAATATTCCCGTCAAAGCTCTTAGACTGAGTACACTCTTTCCTTTTTTTTTAAATTTTCCATTTATTTTTTCAAAGCCATTTTTCTTATTACATGGCATGTTGAAAACAAGATAATGCATTTCAATGAAGTAGTCTTTGTTTATTTGTACTTTGTAAAACATCCTTTTCCATAACATGGTTGTTGTCACTCTTTTTTCAGTGTTGCTTCCTGTTTTCAGTACACATCCGTTTTTACACCTATACTTTTTTTATCAGTTACTTTGGGCTGGACGCAGCTTTCAAGTAACGTCACTGGAGGTAAATCAAATTTAGATGAACGCGCCCCCCTCACACCCTGCATCCCCAGCCTTTAGTTCTCCTAAAGCAGAAGTTCACAGCTTTGCCAGTTGGCAGTCGTGCAGCTGAACGGACTGCGTGCAATTTATTAGAGTCGATTGGTGCATCTGCAGGCCTCTGGAGATGAGTAGAATGGAGTGGCAATTCAGATAGGGGGCAGTGGAGGGATGGTGATGGTGTGGTGGGCAGAGCAAGCCACAGATTATTAGGGTACTTTTGAATCCCAGTGGAAGACAGGAGGGAGGCTGATGGAGTTTTCAATCTCAGCTGTCATTCCTGCTAGATGGAAAGTTAGCTGACCGAAGAGACAAGGGAAAAAACGAACGTGTCTTAGTGAACATCATTTGTTCCACTTACTGCTTGTGTGTGTTTTTGTGTAAAAGTAGTGAATACACAAATACACTGTATTTTTCTAGTTAAATGCTTGCCATTGTTCTTGTTAGATTAAGGTTACACATTTCTTTTTTTTCAAATGCTGATTAAAATTTGCATGTTTGTGTTTGGCTTTGATTATGTATAATTCATTGAGTGACAATGTAAACCCACGTTTCACATTTTATTCTTTACCAGGAAACTGTTTTGCTTTTTAAATGGCACAAACCACTTGTACTTGTTTTCAACAAACATAAAAGCAATTCAGTACAAAGGCATGTGACGGGATGGCAGCCTGATCGAGAACAGACAAGAGATATGTACAATGAATTCACACAACTGTAATCATGACACTGAGATTTTTTATTTTCCTCAGCTCATGTCCAGAGTTGCATACAATATCTCCTTGAGCAAAGACGCCCATGAAGAAGCAATATCTCCTCACAGTTGGACTGACCTATAAGAGACACAGGAGTCCTTTAGAGGTGTCAGCTTACGTATGTAGGTTTGTGTGTGTAAAGGGGAAGGCGCGTGTGTGTGCGGGTGTGTGTGTGTGAGGGGGGGGGGCAATGACATTAAACTACGAAAACAGCCGAAAAGTTTTACTGTGGAGAATGACTCATTCCTTCAACTCCAACCTAACTCACACAAATGTGAGTTGAATGGCACACACACACACAATAATCAATTAAAAAAATATATACTTTTTTATGCCCTCGTTCTTTCAGTTGCTTACTTCCTTAGTGGTCATTACAGCAAATGAAACAAACTGAGATCAAACCTGTAGGATTACAAACTAGTCACCATGTGGACTGTACTATTAATGGGATGGAGAGTGTATTATGTATTTCCCACACTTATAGTTCAATTCCACACCACAATCAAGTAACTATGTTACATTCAGTTGTTATGAAAATAAATTTGACCTTGCATTATAAAACTTGTGTTTTATCTTTATAATAGTCAATTTTCTTTACATCTGATGCAATTTGGTTTTAGGCCCAAACATTCAACTGAGACAGTTAAGTGCTACTTAGTTGAGAAAATGAAAACATCTTTAGATAAATGCGGTGTTGTTGGGGCAGTGTTCCTGGATCTAAGAAAAGTATTTGACACTGTAAATCATGAAATCCTTCTCTCTATATGATCCAAGTTTAACTTTTTACAGACCTCTATAAAATGGTTTAGTTCTTATTTAACATACAGAATATACAATATGTTACAGTAAACAATCAACATTCTACAGCCAGGCACTCACCTACCGGGGTCCCACAAGGGTTCATTATTTGGACCACTGTTATTCAGCCTATACATTGATAAACCCCCCTTTTTTTCTGACAGTGTAGCCATCCAGTTATTTGCAGATGATACTGTCATCTATGTACATGGTGAGAACAAAGATCAAGTTGCTTCCAAACTAACAGATTCCATGGTAAAAATAGCCACTTGGCTTAAGCATGTCTGCCTTCAATTAAATGTTTCTAAAACAGTTGGCATGTATTTTACTAACAGACTAGAAAGAAAATACACCTGACCCTGATATATTTATTTTTGGAGAGAAGATCACGTTGGTCAAGCAATTTAAATATCTTGGAATTTTGTATGATAAAAATGTATCATTCAAACCTCACGCCAAGAAAACAAACACACTTTAATTTAACCTGGCAAATTTTAGGCATATAAGATACTGTTTATCTAATTTGGTTGCAAACATTTTTATGAATTCTATGATCTTTTCTCACATCACTTACTGTTTAACAAGTTGGGGACAAGCAAACTCACTGACCCTAAAGCCTGTGGAGGTACTTTATAAACAGACATTAGAAATCTTAGATAAAAAGCCTGTAGGTCATCATCACTGTAAGATTTAAAAAAAAAAACATAATTTGTTGAGTTGGGAAAATATGATCACGTTTGTAAATATTTGTCTAGTTTTTAAAATCCTACATGGTCTTGCTCCTCCTCCACTTGAAGCACTATCACGTCGATGTCGGTAAGGACCACCAGAGCTACTGTAAGAGGAGATCTTTTTGTACCCTTTAAACATAGTACATTTGGTCAGAATTCTTTTTCAGTAAAAGCTTCACTTGACTGGAATAAAATACTAGAAAACATAAGAACTTGTGGATCCTTCAAATACCTTAAAATCATGGCTCCTGGATAATCTATTGAATATGGGATTATTTTATCCTATTTGTTATTTTAATGTATTGCCTTGAATTATTCTTGTGCTTAATGGCTTTTTATTATTTTTAATCATGCTGCTTGTTATATTTTTAGTCATTTTTTAAATGAAAATAACTTGTTGATTTGTGTGTATTGTATTTATATCTATAGAACCTTGAAGAACTATAGATAAAAACTAGCCTTCGTGGCTAATTCTGGCATGTTCTGTAATATGTACTGTCCCTTCTTAAATAACAGCCTATCTGAATGCCTTGAAATAAGCCTATGTCTCTTTAAGAACTGCCTACTGTTTCTGACACTCCCACTTCAGCACGTCAATACTTCATGCAGTTTACAACCTCACATAAGAGAAAAAAAAAGAAAAGAAGCATCATTATATAATATCAGGTTTGGAAAGTCAAGCAACACAGGATACAGTTGAAACCTACTAAAATGATCCCATGTTAGACTCAGAAACTGGACCAATTTCAGCTTGGTATATTCCTCCCATATCCATATCCATCAATGTTGAGCTATTTTTTGTAAAGAAACTAAATAGAGATCACTATGTAGTTGGTATTACAAGCTCAACAGAGGTGC
>JARVJO010000082.1:6883592-6894281 GCA_031762555.1 Cynodonichthys magdalenae
TTCACTCTCTCACTCACACCTAGGGACAATTTAGAGTTATCAATTAACCTGACAGTCATGTTTTTGGTGTGTGGGGGTTGGCTGGGGTGCCCGGAGGGAGCCCATGTGGGCTCTGCCCAGGGGGTCCCTGGGCTGGGATTTGATCCGGCAACCTTCTTGATGAGAGGCAACAGCTCTACCAACTGAGCCACCATGCCGCCACCTCCAGGGAGGTGATTTAGATAAATAGATGGTGCTTTGTACCAGCAAGTATTAAGCAAGTGTTAAGGCAGCTCCAAACTGCTTCCACAGAAGATTGAAGGATTTCTCAAACTTGCGTGAATGAGTCAAAGCAACACTCTGGGTAGGTTTTTTGACAAGGGAATGACATTATAACATGATATAAAACTCAAAACATGTCAATTTTGCATAATGAGTTCCCTTTAAGCACAAATAAATTTAATGTCTACCAAAGAATGAAAGATGAAAACAGTTAAAAAATAAATACAAAATATTTTTTTTTTTGCCATTTTTAACACCTGTGATTGCAGTGAGTTTACTTTATAAAGAATGAACATTTTCAATACCCAAAACATGATTTTAAAAGCCAAAATTTTTTAAAGTGTTGTATAGAAAACAAAATCTAAGAAAAATGGTATCACTAAAAGCAACTACTGCACTCTTCCTCTCAACACTTTGCAATTATCAGCTCTCTGTGTATTGCTTAGTTGCTGTGAAAACCAATCCACACCCATCATCACTACTGTTTGGATGTTATCATCTTTTTGAATTCTGAAAATCTGTGATAAAGCAGAAGCAAGTCTCGTACACTGACAGCTAACAGAGCTCACATAAGCTGTGAAACTGGTAAGTTTGTGCCAGACAGGAGCAAAAGATAGATTTGAATCTAAAAGCCCAGACAATACCACATCAACACATTTGGCAGACAAAAACAATTGTGTTGCATTTATTAAAAATTTTAAGATTTTTTTTTTCTACCTAACCTGTATTAAACCCCCAAAGTTTTGTAATTCTATATAATTATTTATTTTATTGTCTTCTTAAAATTTTGTGTAAATGTAAACACTGAGAGATTTTTAAGTATGTTTTTCAATGCTGCTAGTGTAAGAAGCCTCTGGATGATTTCTTATTTGCTCCATACAGTACAGTACAATAAATAAGTTATTGTATTTAACATAAAATGCAGAGTAATTGTCTCTGCTGACAACATACCAACAACAAATTTACTTACATGGTGTGAGACCATAAATGCTGTTTGTATTTACAGACTCTGTATTTTAGTTTATGCAAATTAAGGGTTGAATTTACTCAATAAAATATATTTGATCACAATGATGTATGAAGCAAGGAATAGTGTGTTCAGTGGGGACTTGGTTTTATGGTGGTCTTGAGCTAAAAAGTGATGTACTGGTAAGACTTGATATGGGATCACTAAATACATAAGAACATTGCTCTGCAACTCACTGACTTGTTAACAACACCGTAGCTTGAAAAATGCCCCAGGAATAGACAAAGTGTGCTTTTTTATGATGATACTACATCACTGGTGTTTCTGTACAAAATAAAATGTACACAGAGAGATGTGTTCACTAGAGAAGAGTAATAAATAGTTATTTGAAGAATCAAAGGCTCTGATATTCATATACTGTTAACATTGCATGTGTGTGTATATATGTATGTATAATCTTTTGTTAGTTTTATAAGTTTTTGCCATTTAAAGAGCATAATAAAAAATCTTGTCTGAATTGCTGAAGCTATTTACAAAGCCATGTCACACAACGCAGGGATCACATCAATGTTTTCCTCTACATTAGTCAAATTGAAGATTTTAACCCATGTGCATGAGCCAACACATGTCTTAATTTTTTTTCTTCTTTAATCTATCATGCAATCATGAAACATAAAATCCAACAGTAGGTACATTTGTAAAGTTTATCCATTTTTATTAGCTTAAACCATGTTTAGAACACTTCAGTTCTTTGCATTAAGTGTGTTGAATAATGTAATGTTGTTTAACCAAAGAACATAGTTTTTTAACTGCCCATCAGATGATTCTTGAACAACTGAAATTTAGACCTCATAAACACTTCTAATGTGTGCATAAAATGACCACATATTTAAATAAATAAATAAATATTGGGAAAATAAGTAGACATGTTGTAGAAATGTGTAAATGTAGCTTTCATTTAATGGTTAATGTATTTCACCTGTTATTTCCTTTTTGTTTACCTTGTTCTGTTCAAACAATTTTGGACTTTATTCAAACAGTGGCTTATTGTTCAATTCATAACATGCCTATAAAAGTAAATCAATAAAAATATTCATAGGAAGTGTCAAAATAATAAAACATCTTAGTACTTCAAGCATTATGTGGATGTCAATAATACTACAGAAGCAAATTGAGCAGTGTGGTCAGTGAGCTGTGAGATAACTGCTAACCAATTAACCCAGTTTGATTTGTATCTCAGCCTAATCCTCCCTGCAGCAGGGCTCTAGCTCTGTGTCATCACTGAGCAAGAAGAGAAAATATAGAAATATAAGAGAAACCATAAACAGTGTCTAAAATGGTATTTAATATTTTCATTAACTGGGGAAGAGCTCACGCTGATGTGACATCAAATAATAAAGTACTAATTTAACTCTGCAGAACTATATTTAGGAAACAAATAGCACAAATGATGTGTGTCCCATCAGTGTATGAATGTGACTGGCACTGATTAGTCTCCATAGATGATTGTATATGTTAGCTTTGTAGAGACCTAATAGAGTGCTGTGTGAATGGGTAAATGTGAGCACAGATTGTAGTGTGAAGCGCTTTGAGTATCCTGGTTGGATAGAAAGGCGTTATATAAGTACAGTCCATTTACCATTTACAAATGAAAAACAATATTATCTATCATTTGATAACACAAAATGCACAAAGCTATTATAGCAGAGGAAACTAATCCCAAATGAAACAGGATATATGATGTGTTTTGAGAAAATTTCTAGACTTTATCTGGCACAAGACAACAAGACAAAGAAAGAAAAGTCAAATCTGTTGCTGGCACTAGTATATAAGAAAAATATAATGAAAAAAAAAAATTATAAAATAAGTAAAAAAAAACTGTTTAAGCAAAAAAATTGCACTGCTCTGAAAATTTTAATGTAGACATACTGTATCATGCCTTTAAATCCTTTCTTTTCACTTTTAAATCATTCTGTTGGGGTCTTTATAAAGTGACTACAATGATTTGGTTTGAATTCCTTCTTGTTTTAACTTCATCAGCCCCTCTTTCACCACTTTGTTGGTATCTCAAAGCAGCTGGATTCGATACTGTTCCTTTAAGACGCTTCAAGCCCCGCCCCCCTCCTACTTCCAGATAATGGTAATGGTAAGTCGAGACTTTGTAGGGTAATTTCAGCACAGATTATTTGAACTAATAGTTATAAAAACATCATAGAAAATAGAGAAAACTAAATGGGCTGAAAAATATGAACCAAACAGAATATAAAGATATATTTGTAGCACCAGGAGAGAATAAGTTAAACTTTTCGACTCTCCTAGATATTCCAAGTACACAACAAAATGTATTTAACAGCCAAAAAAGTAGATTTTGCATGATATGTCCCCTTTACATATTATGGAAGACAGCAAACTGAACTGAACTTGGATAAAACGTTCAAATTTGTATTTTTATTTTTAAATTAAATAACCAAGTTTGAGAAGTCATGGGAAATGTGTTAAATTTGATTTATTGTATTTGATTTAAAAAGATGTATGCAGTGAGAACAATATTAATGAATTTTCAGCTGCCATTTACCCAGACTTTATTGTTGACACAGTTTAAGAGACCTTGACTGCAGTAAAATGTATGGTAATCTTGTCATGGTGCCTTCTACTCTTTAGGTCTGTCTGTACTCGACTCCAAATACACAACAAAATGCATTTAATGGCTTAAAAAGTGGATTTTGCTTGATATGTCCCCTTTAATTTGCCCAGCAACAAGCAAGCAAATGCAATACATTGTGTCAGTTTCCTTTTTTTTTGTTTACAACAAACGTTTATTCTTTTAATTTCATTTCGGTTTTTTCTTCATTGCATTTTGAGTGCCTCCTAAATGTGATACAAATGGATTACTAAAACTCCACAGAGATTATGGGGGCATGGGTGTCTAAACCTTCTAGCATCAATAATGCAAGTTTGATAGGTTGCCTCAGCACTCTGCTCACACTTTTCATCTATTTCTCCTTCACCATTCCAACATCCCTTGTGACTTTCTTCAGCTCGCAGGTGCTCTTTTTTCTGCACTGCTTTGTAATTCATACAGCTTCTGTGTAGCTTTCATGTTCTCTTTTTCTTTGAATATGTTGTGTAGCAGGTAGTTCCCAAGCTTTTTTTTTTCACTTTGGAAGCAAGAAGCAAAGGTGAAAAAGACTTGGCAGAAAAGACAGGATTACATAATAAAAACAGAGAAAGCAGGTTGCGAATATTTCCCTCACCTCAGGGTCATCAAGCATCAAAGCTTTACAATAAAGGTTTGAAACAGATAGGTGAAAATAAATGCTCCTCACACATCTCAGTATACGACCAAACAGATAATCCTAAATATTTTATCACTCAGTTCTTAGAGCAATGCCCTGCTTTTTAGTAGGAAAAGGTGAGAATTTCAACAATAAAAATTTTAAAGTAGACAGGAAACATACGATTAAAACATAAAATCAAAGTTCAAATCATCATATCCTATTTTTCTACAATGCCCTCCAAATCTATTAGTGTAAATTTCAGACATGGGATTATTTTACACATACTTTTTGACTGGTTTCAGTTCTATTGTTGCTTAAAATGCTTTTGTTAAGAGTAAATCAGCTTAATAATTAAAGAAAGTCACAAAAAATACAAATAAACAAGACCTAAATAACAGGGTTGGTTGCAATATGCTATGATATACAATAATTGTGTGCGTTGTCAGTTATTGTTGTCAGGTATTTTCCAAGCACATAGTTCAATTCTATACCACAATCAAGAAACCATGTTACCTTCAGTTGTTATGAAAATGTTGTATATATCAAAATAAATTTGACTTTACATCATAGTCTATCTAAACACCTTGAAATTGGCCCCCGTCTCTTTAAAACCCTCCTACCATTTCTGACACTCCAGACAAAGTTCTACTGCAGTAACTAGCTCCTGAGCACTAAGATCATCCCCTTTTCAGAATGTTTTAAATTGTGAGAATCAATTCTGTTTTAATATTTGATTAAGATAAATAGTAAAATCCAAATACAACGTATTGGATTATATCTATTAAATGGGTGATGTAAGCCTAGTTCTGAGATGAATCATTTATAGTAGACATACAGAAAGGTGGAAAAACAGCTTACTGAAAAGGGGTAGCTCAGTTTTTCAGTCCTTCTTTTCCAACAATCAATAAGCTCCTCTCGACCTTTATAGGCATCAATAATAGTAATTCTTCATTTTGAATGAGGATAAGAACTTTTGTTCATCCTCAGACATGAGTATTTCTCTCCTGTAGAAACGGCTGGCCTCTGATTCAAGTGTTCAGGAGCTCAGGCAAAAGCAAATATTGAGACTAGAAAGGTAGCAGAAAATCACTAAAGGGATTTGGTGGAATGGAAAAGGAGGGAAAGATAACTCTTAATGGCACACCAGGCATTCATGCTCTCCCTTTTTTGTTCATTGGTGCTTAGCTAAAGATTTGCAAAGCCCAAAATAATTAAATCAGAAATCTAACATAACATTGGTGTTTAGTGTCTGGGTCCTATTTTGTATGTCTGTCTCTGAGTCATCCAGAATGAATTCTCTGCAGTGGTCAGTGCCTGACCTTCCCTCTAACATTAGCACCACTGCTGCTTCTCCCTGTGGTAACTTGGTAATGTCAAACCTCTGACTCTTATTTATCTCTGTCTTCCCTCCATGTCAAACAGTCAGAAGAGAAAAGGTTGACCCTCAGGTCTTACACTATCAAACCCTATCTATTTTCTCCCTTGCAGATCTGTGATGTTGACTGTTTCACCCAGGATGCAGTGACCTTTCACGGGTGTGTAAGAAACACCAGCAACACCCTCGTTGTTCTATGTCAGACTCTAGGTCTAAATTACATTTCACCCTAATGTAGGTTTTGACATGTCTCATGTATGCCACAATCAACTGCCAGCTTTTTGTAGGGACATCAAAACGTAAGTGTAAGAAAACATTTAGCAGGGTTTTACGATTAGGCCATGCAGAATTCTTGAGCCAGCATGAGCGCACACCATCACTGCTGATGTAGATTAAAGTTGATTGCTGCCACCTTAAAACAACTCCAGTTTTTAAAAAATCTTTACAGGGGTTTGTGAGAACAGCACTCTTTTTTTTTTATCTTTACACTGCCCTTACTTTCAGACAGTTACTTACAAAGCATATTCTGGTTAATTGCAAATGCAGATCACAGCAACTAGCTGTATAAATTCATGTGTAGCAGGTCAATTTTGGCTGAAGTATTATTTCTACAGACATAAACATTTATTATTAATGTGGCAGAATTGCACAGAGTACTTTGTTCCAACTTTAGAGACTGGTTTTAAGTGGGATGTTGACCTATATTGTTTCGAAATGGACATATTCCCATGATATAGGTAACAAAATAAATAAATGAATGGTTGAAGACAATCCACTTTAATATTTTCAAATGTGTCTAATGTGAACCCTCCAACAGAGAGAGTGGGCATAGTTTGTGTTTTAAATACATAACAAAGCCCTGATGTTTGGTCCTGCCATTCTGACAAAAAAAAAGGACACTGCTGGATGCATCCCTCAGTGATGTCTCTCCATTTCCCTCAACTCAGTGCCATATCTGTACACTAAAGGCAGAACACAGGGTGGTACTGCACATACACCAAAATAAGTGGGAGATAGAGAGCCAGATGGGGTACAGGAAATGGAAGAAAGGAAAGTGCTTCTGCACCAGCTGCTATCCTGAAAAGTGGTTACATTTATATTAGGACAGAGAGCAGATCAAAGATGCTGAGACCATTACACAGACACATGTGGCCTTTTCTTTTCATGAGACTGGAATGGGTCAGGTGGTAATGACTCGCCTTTCACATTAGAGAGTGTTTAGAGGGCCAAACCGCACAAAAGAACGAGATGATCAAAGAAGCTTCATGGCACAGGCCTTTCAGAGAGTGGGACTTTTTGTTTGGCCACGTGTGGATGAATGGAAACAAAATAAAGCCCTGATGCATTTCTGAGCCAGGCACTAGACACATCCAGTGGATTTTAGGCTTGATTTGTTTAAATATCTTAATGTAAAAACAAAATCCAGGAGAGGAACATAAAAAATTGATGGTTGGGGGAATAGTACTCTCCCATTGAGTCATCTGTCACTTTATTCCAAATAATGTTACACATTTAAATATCAACAATTCTAACCAAACCCAGACATTTTTATGTGCCAATGACAAAAAAAAGATCAACCGCATTTTTTTGTTGTTGTTATTATTATTATTATTATTTGAATTAGGTCAGTAAGATAAGTAAGTAAGTTTGAGCCTGTAAATGAGCTGATTTCTGGAAATAAATTCCACAGTGATTTTCAATACTTATCAAGACTCAACACTTAAGAGCAATAAATAAATAAATTATATTAAAAAAAAGATAAATCCAAAAACAATCACTTCCTTTGGAAAAAAAAGTTACTAATTAAAATTGCTAAGGCTATTGCAAAGAGCTCTTTAAAGCTGTGATGTGTATTTGTGTATTAACATGTGGTCATGGTTAAACCAATTAAAAGGGGAACACAACCATTTTCATCAGATTTGAAAGTCAACAGTATAGAAAGAATACAAAAAAGAAGCTGATGAGAGCATCAACTTTCCCCACAAACAAAGCATGAACAGTAAATTATTTTTGACAAAACAACAGCTTTTAAAGCCCACATCTTGACAAATTATGTAAAAATTCCAAATGGAAATCCCCTCCCTCAGTGGAGGTCAACCATGTAGAGACAGTGTTAAAATCAAAAGAAAAGATGACAATGGAACTATTAAACCACCTGGTATATTACCATAAATATCAATTTTTGCTCACCTTGTCAGCTGTATCATAAGTGTCAACACTAACCTTCCTATGACAAAATGCAGCCTTGGGTTTATCTAAAAAAAAACTAGTTGCAATACTGCAGTTCTATCACTAAGAGGCACACTTGTATGAGTCTTTACTTCTCATAACCACCCCACTGTCACTGTTTCTGGCAAAGCTCTGAAGGAACACATCTGACAAATACTTCACATCATCAGTGAAGACATAGGAAATCCTGATAAAATAAAGGTTTATCTAACAGACATGTAAACAGATATTGAGATTTAGTCCCTTTAATTACATTCATTTGATCAAATTTGTCATACTTGGAATGTTTAGTGAACCCATAAGGCTCTCTGAATCACAGATTGAACAGCAACCTAAAGCGAATCAATCATCTTCATTAATGCGTTTTAAAATGATGAAAAAAAGGTGGGTGTGGGATCATGGCATTAGCCCTCATGCACAAACTCAAACTCATTTTGATGCAGTAGACTTTAAATACCTCTACACAGCTCTGCACAAACGGGGGTTTCCCCTGCTGGTTTTGTGGGGGTATTTTTCGTTGGGGGGTGGGGCTGATACGCACATAACATTGATCATTACGAAGGAATGAGCATCAGTCATGACAAAAAAAAGTAAAAGTCGAGATAACAGTGGCCTACTTACCATATTGACTTCTGAAACCATGTCTATGCTGGATATGTCTATGTTCATTCCCACTCCCACTGGAGGACCTGGGACAGATTCAGAAGAACCGTGAGGAAACAGAGACGGTGTAGGTCAGGTGCAGCCCAAGGGACTTGCTGACATTTTTTTTAATATATATGTACGTACATTAAGAGGAATGTTTAAAAAAAAACTTTAATAATATGTGCGTAATGAGAACACAGATTATTACTTGTAAATTTCACTTGTGCCTGCGATATAATAAGTTCACAGTTCTCATTTCGGGAAGGATTAGATGCGCTTGTGACAGTCTCACACCCACCCGTTTAAAAGCTAACCTTTAAATCACATTAATCCAATCATTTGTTTCACATCACAATCTAATAAAAATCTAATAAAACTTATTTCCCCTTCAAATAAACAAGTGCATTTTTAATACATCATTAATATTTCCATCCTATCTATTTCCACGCCAAATGATTCCGAATTAAAGCGACTTCGAGAGGCAGTAATTAGGGTGTTATCTCCGAAATTTCCCGAATTGATTAATCAAGTTGTGATATCACAAGTGTTTTATTAAAAACAAAGGCTGTGTTAATACCTACTGAAACTAGAATAGAAGTGATAAAATCGCGAGTTTATTTACCTCCAAAATCTGGCCTCAGTCGTATATCATACCCCTTCAAGAGTCTATCCACCGTTTCTTTGACCAAAGGCATGTTGCTTGGGTCATTGGCACGGGCACTATGTAAAAAATAAGAAACAGAAGAGACAAGGGAGGGCAATATGTAAGCAATAAATAAATAAATACTGCACTTTAAGTGTCAGGTATCTACATGCAGTTTGCAACACAGTTGCACTAACATGAGTGAAGCATCTTCCGACCCCTCCACTTACCTCTGAGCGCGCGCCACAGCTACTATGAAGGGGAAAAAACAGACGCACGCAGTCTTCATTCTTCTTATTCTTGACGCAAACATTCTTTAACGGTTGTAAACCTTTCGTTTCTTTTTTTTAGGGGAGGGAAGGTGGACGAGGTCTAAGTTATTCTTGCCAGCGCAGTAATTCCGATACCGGGCGCATGCGTGTTCCCCACCACAACATCAAGAGGCGAGCACAGCCGCCGCCGCCGCCGCTGCTGCTGATGGAAGTGGCAGATCCAGTCACGGAGGAAATTTAAAGGGGAATCAAGACTTCATGTTTCTCACGAAAACACGGGGGTCTCCTTTTTATGTGTTTTATTTGTGTTCTCTGAAACATCCAGTGTGAGAGTTTAGAGCTTGGTTGGGATAGAAAAGTGTGGAAATGTGGGTGGGACTGTCTTTTTTTTTTCCAATTTGCTCGTTAGAGACCCCTCAGTCGACTCATAACTGTCCCCGAGCAGGGCACTTAACCTCCCTGCTCCAGCAGATCTGGTCAGGGTGGGTGGGAATCCCGGCGTTGGGCACAAGTTTGGTTTGTGTCCCTCTAAATGTGCAAATATCATTGCGTAAACAGGATAATGACAAATGATTTCAAATGTTGTTTGTTTTTTAACTTGACCACAAATCAAAAACTTTCACCTAAATAAGTGAAAACATGCAATTAGACCAGTAATAGTGGCGTTAATGACTAAATAATAATCAAATTTTACATATTTTCCTTACTTTTATGATCGAACTTTAATATTAAATGAATATATTTTGTTTCTATGGACACACAGGAGGTAATCAAAGAGGCTAAAACTGTTCTGTCTTATTTCCCTGTCCATGGTGCTGAAAGCAGTTGTTACCTCTCAACACCCCCACCCCCTCTACCACCTCATGCACTCTCTCCGTTTCTATCCTTCCATGTGTTTGGGGGTGTGGTTGTGCTAAGAACGCATTTGCCCTAGCAAGTTGTTCTCGCATTCATCTCAGCTAATTCGGGTCCCTGACGTAAGCGTGGCTTGGTGCTCGCGCACGCGGCGCCTCGGGCTG
>JARVJO010000082.1:6896896-6917240 GCA_031762555.1 Cynodonichthys magdalenae
TTATTTATTTATTTATTTATTTATTTAGTTAGTTAGTTAGTTAGTTAGTTAGTTAGTTAGTTAGTTAGTTAGTTAGTTAGTTTAGTTAGTTAGTTAGTTAGTTGGTTTTCAAAACAAAGAGCTTATGATTTCTCTTTAATAATGTTGGCTCAACTTTGTGGTGTACAGTTAAATCGTCATTATACGTGTATACTGTATAGCGCATTTGCAACAATTTTTCAATTCTATTTTGGATACATCCTCTATTCCAGACTCTATTGACACTTAAGTTGGGCAAAACAGTGTGGTGCACAAATAATTGTCAGAAAAACTGTCAACAATTATTATTTGGCACTTTGCAATTACTACAATCAGTGCTGTGAAATAAAGTGCGATGTACTATAACTTTCAGGCATGAATGTGAACCCAATGGTGGAAGGCAACCCAGAACAACTATAATGTTAATCCTAACCCTTACTCTATCTCAGTTGAGGTGGCTCTGGCATCTGGTTGTGATGCCTCCCTGGTGAGAGACTCTGAATGAGACCCAGAGGAAGACCCCGGACACGCTGGTGGGACTATGTTTCTTAGTTGGCCTGAGAACACCTTGGGATTCCCCCAGAGGAGCTGGACCAAGTGGCTGGGGAGAGGGAAGTCTGAGTTGCTCTGCTTAGGATGCTGCTCCTGCGACCCAACGATGGATGTATGGATAGGTGGATGGATATGTGCAAGTTCTCTCATGAGTTATATCAACCAAATTGCATATAAACTATGCAATTGCAATTACTATTTAATTTCATATTTCCCTAATATTCATTAAAACATGCACACATGGTGAAGTAATAAAGCACTTTGCCAGTCAAATTATGACCAAAAAGTCGGTAAGCTGACTTGTAATGTTCAAAAATTAGTGTGTGTGTGTGTTTAGTTGTCTACATTGTTTAAAAACTGCGACAGATGCAAGCTAAAAAATGTTTTGACCTGCTCTGTTGCTGTTAATGCCTGATTTGCTCAGTTGTTTAACAATCTCAAAAGGACTCCAGCTCTCCTTCCCTCCTCTCTCCATCCACGTCTTTCTGCATCTTTGCACTAACAGGAATATAATGACTGCTTTTGTGAATCCCTTTATAAATCACCAAGCTTTTCTGCTATCGTCTAATGTCTTGTTTTATGTGTTTGGGTGAATTAAGAATGCATTCCTGCTGTATCTCATCAGAAGCATATTTATTAGTGTTTTTCAGTAAATAAGGAGGAGGATTTAAACATTTATTAACTTATGTGGAAAACAAGACAGTGCCACTTTTCATGGCTAACAGTTTTTAGTGCAGTTTCTTTTTTTTTATCAGTTAAGAATATGTTTGAGCGATGACATCTACTATAGCTCAAATATTAGCAAAGGATGTCAACCTTAAGGAGTTCAGACGAGCATTTATTGTCAAATGGTTTGAAATTTTAAATACTTGATTAAAAAAAACAGTGGTGTAAGAGGAGGGTAAACCACCATGTGGTGCTTAATGAAACCTTTACTGCATGCTGTCTTACTGTGGCTTCTGCACCTGGTCTGTTCTCAGCAGGTAACACCACCCATGGACTGACAGTCTGATACTCATCCAATCCTGCAGAGATGGACTGGCACTATGCCAGACCACATAACCCAAAAGAAAGCGATGCAACTGTACCCATGTACCAGCTATCTGTTCTTGAGTTACCTTTACTGTCAGACTGAAAATTACCTGCATCAAACACCTAAACAGATACAGAGACATATATATGATTTACAGTATAATCAAACACAATTTGTCAGCCGGTAATGGAGATTGCACACGTCCTTCCCTGTAATTAAAACATCTCTGCGTATTTCTTTTTTATGTATCGTGTAATTACAGCATTGACACTACTGATTAAAGCTCCTTAACTCAGCAAGGGAGCTTTCAGATCCACAGAATTGACTTTCATTACTTGGCTACCAGATATACTCAGACCTTCCATACTGTTTTGTCAAGTAACCATCGACTCACACAGGCTGGACAGTGAATGGAAAAAAAAGGACCACAAATCTTCTACTTTCATGAGTTTCTTTTTCAAGTTTTGATCTTTGGATGCCAACCTGAAAGGTGTTGCCTGAAAAAATGTCAACAAACTTCAGCAGCCCCCTTAGTGATACTTGAATATGTCTTATTTTGTGAAAATCCATTAACCCAAAGTATCACTTGTGTCAGAATAATGTGTAAGCCTAAAAAAAGTAACTATGAGTTGTGATGTACCCAAAAATGTTTTTAAAATGAGTGGACAAAAGCCCATGTTTGGATGTAAAAAGATGAGATGAAAGTCCTGGGCATTGGGTTAAAAAAAAATCTGTACAAGAGTAAGTCATAAACACAGAATGCCTGTCGTATTTAAATCTTTCAATTCTGTGTTAGTGTAAAAACAATAAATGAAACAAGTTTTATTTAAAAAAAACAGTGTTTATTTCATCAGAACCACCAAGGAAGGAGCAAATTTCCAACATTGTAAACCTCAGCTTAGATCGTCATACTGATCACTTTCAATATTGTTGACAAAGTCATTAAGTCGTATTTGTATAGTATTTTAGTTCAAAAATCTTAAAATAGAGAAACCTCTTCTTCTTTTCATGACAAGGACATCACCGTTCTCCGCCTCCATGGAAAAGTCCATATGTAGGTGCTGGAAAGAGAGATTTGACCATTAGATAATTGAACTTTAGGGTCAGGAGGAGTAATCCTTTTTTTTGTCTTGTTTGTGCAGTGCTGCCCCTTCTTCACCCTCACAAGGACATTTGAGGCATGTGTTGTGTTCACTTGAAAGAAGTTACAAACATGTTCATAGAGCCTATTGATGATTATGTGGTTTCTCTTCATTGCTTTTGATCAAACATCTTTCAAGGTTCCAAAACTGTACTGGGATATGGATACACAAGTTATGTTATATTGTACTCAAAAGACAGAAAACCTTCAAAGTTAATTTTTTTTATTTGCTACAATATTTTATTTTATTTTTTTTCTGGGATGTAACATTTGGCAAAACATTGACATGCAGAAGTAAAAATTAAGGCATGAGTATTTCTAAAACAAAGCATGACATTACTTATCAAAACCTTTTTTCCAAAAAGGTTTCACCAGTAATCGTCCAATTTTCATGAAAAAAATCAATATGAAAAAAATATTTCTTATCTGTTACCTGCAATATGTTTATACACTTCTCCCAGTACCTTATTGATTTATTATCTGCATTTCAGTCTTCTGTTGTTGCATTTCATCCATTACCATCCACTTTTACTGAGGACATAACTGCCAAACAGATCTGTCTTGAGGTTCCTTTGATACTTCCTGGAAAATACAATTTTATGGTGAAGCCACAGGGCTCCAGGAACTCCACCTGTCCCAAACAATGGGTCACAACATGTTGACCTCCAAAACTTAGTTAAACAGGACCCCAAAAAAAAAAGAAAATCCAATCAACTGCCATCCTTTTTGCCTCATTACCTTCCTGCTACCAGAGGAGGCGCCACCTGCTTCCTCTTCAAGGTTGTGATGTCCTTCCCTGCCTGACCAGCACCAAAACAGCAGATAGATGGCCATGCTCACCTCCACACTCAGTTTCTTTTCATCTTTCTCAGTCTTTCACCCTGACAGACTTTGGCCAGCGCTGCCAGAACTGCTGACTGGAGTCCAGGGTGAGTGTCAGCTTTAGCCACACAGTTGGACGAGTGGAAAGATGGAGGGAGTGATACAAGAAGGGACGGAAAGACGGATTATTTTACAGGCTCTGCCAAAAGACCCTCTTTTGGTGTCTTGGCATCAAAAGTGGTGATTAGACTGTGACACAGGATGACAACACTGTAGTTGGCCTCCAGTCTTGCTGTTCCACCGAGCCACCTGCAGATTACAAATATCAAGAGTTTCCGTCATGCAGCGAAGCTCAAATATAAAGCGATGCTTTGGGGAAACATTTTCATAAACAGTGGAAACTCATTCATATATAATAGATAATCAACTATCAAGTTTAAACTTGTCCCTAAGGATGTTCTTTATGCAACTGTTAGTCTAATGTTGCAATATTAAAACTTAAAATAAATATTCTAAAATGAAAGGATATTGACAGTACGCATCTGTTTAATTAGATCTCTTCAGTATGGAAAAAAAAAAAAACAGTTTTGCAGAATATGCCAACTACCACCTCTGCACGCTCACTGACTTTAAGTTGACATTGATATTTATTTTCCAAAGGTGGTAACCATAGAGACTGAACACTAATTCTCTATAGTTACAAGTGCTAAAAAAAGGAACTATAAATGCACTGCTTTTCTATCATAAAATCACCAAAAATATATTTAGTTATACAACATAATAAAAAGGAGAAACATTCCCTTTCTTTTTAAACTGTTTGGTTCTGACATAATTGTTGTATCATGATAGTATTTTGACTGAGAGAAACAAAACCAGGAGTATATGTTTTCATTTTATATATATATTTTTTGTTTTGTTTTTACTTTGGTGCACTGAATGATAAAGTTTTCAATTTGGCACACTGCATAAAATATTATATTACAAAACATACATTATGAACAGGTATAATAACAAACAAACCAGACAACACACATCTAACTTGAGGTCAATTTACAACAAAATACAAAAAAAAAGTCACATATGTATTACTAAAGTTTCAGCACTGCATTAAAACAAAACACCAGTTTTAGTTTTTTTTAATAAAGCCCTTGTTTTCTTTTTTTTTATTTTATTTTTTAATGAAGGCCACCAAAGACCAAAAACGAGTAATAATGCTTTTGTTAGTGTCTGTGTGTTTGTATGCATGTTTATCTTAATTTGTACTGTTGGGAAATCATCTCCTGTACAACTGAAAGTACTTTAATGAAACTTTTACAATGTAGTCATTTCAAAATATTAAATTTTTGGAGTCAGCAGCCAAGATGGCTGCTGCAGCAAAGTAATCTTACCACACACACAAAAATGTCTAGGACTTAGTGAATTGTACAGCTATTGAGCTAAAATTCGGAGTGGTAGTAGCTGAGACGGATTCTCAATTTACACTTCAAGCTCAACTGAGCATATAAAGTCTGTCTTTAAAACTTTGTCACTAATGGAAGTATTTGTTGCTCATGTTTTTCAAAGATGCTTGTGAACCAATGCTTTTATTTTAATAAAACTTTCAGAGACTAATTATTACAACTTCCAGTGCACTGCTTCAATAGTGTATACCCCAATACCCCATGAACCACTGGACAGATTTCAAATACAATTTCAGAAAGTAGATATTGTACATCTACAACAAATTCATATTTAAACCCACTCCCCCAACACACACACACACGTGTGTGCAAAAAAAAAAAAAGATGGCTTCTTCAGCTTGTCAACCTTAGTCTACACCAAGACAGACAAATTTTTATATAATTTTACCCATAATGAGCTACAATTTGGTGTGTTAGTAGTTGAAACTGCAGGAAATTGTGCATTTTGCATTAAATACTTTCAAAGTTTGACCAAAATAACCTCAACTTTGTCACTGTTAGATGATCTTAATTTAAGACTCTGCCATTGAAAGCAGAGTAAAAAAAAAAGCCTTTCATAAATTTATCATGTTTTGGGTTTTTGCCATAAAAAGAAAATGATGAATACAGTCTATAATTTGTCATGTAATTTATGCTGAACATATTTTTATTGTACAGATGAAAGCAAAGCAAATAAAAAAATCTGCATTTTTTTTTTATATTTTAGTTTTACTGTCATCCTCTCTTCTGCAGGCAGCTGTCAAGCTGACCTCACAGTGAAGACTTTGGTTGCAGACAGGCATGAGGTCAACTGTGTTCCTCAAAAATCAACATTTTATTTTATTATATTTTGGTTTGGTTTCCATGGAAACTGCAATGGAATATATTTTTTTTTCCGAACATCATATCTACTGGAGGTGGTGCAGCATGTCATGTCTAAGGAGCAGAGATCTTATAGCAGTACTGTTTGTGGATACTGCTGTGGTGCTGTGTGTGTCTGTTGGGAGCTGAGACCAAGAGGAGGAAGACACAACTGAGTTCCAAAGTTTCCAACAAAACAAAGTTCAGTGTAGGTCTTGTGCAATTTTCCAAACTATTTAGATTTATTGATGCAGGATGAATTGCAAACACAGCTGTACATTCTAAAGCTAATCCATGCACAGACAAATAAGGTATTTATTTTGTAGCCCATAAGATTAGACTTGCTAACCCTTAAAATAACATCTCTAAATTGAAGTATTAACTTTAGACCTTTTTATCACAGCAAACTGATTGAAGTGCACCCTCACAACTATAGTTTAATTCTAACTTCACATTTTGTCTATGCTGTGACTGAATTCAAGTCACTTTTAGAAGCCTAGACCAGAATTCTATCACATTTTTACTGCAGTGAACACATTTAGTTCTTAATAGGCTAGAAACAGACACAAACTCAGATTGCACCACGCATGCTGAATTTCTTCTACTCTAAGTGGTTACCATAGATACCACATGGTGAGGCTCAAAAAGTACAGTGAGTCTATCTCACGTGGGAGAAATCATGTATTTATAGAAGCACTGTGATGTGGCCAGAATTGAGTTTAGACAATGCACTTTTTTTAGTAATAAAAAAAAATGAATGCAGTATAAGGAAATTTGAAAAAGGGAGTTTTCAATTAAGACTTACATTGAAAGAAGTTCCACATTAGCAGTGTTTGCGGTGCAGATGGTGTACAGTAGCTGATATAGATTATTGCATTCTTTCTTCTTAGCGTGTTTTCTCTGTATCAATATTATCCGTTATTTTAGGGCAAAGAATACATACATAAAATGTAAAAAAAAATACCTTTCTTGCTGTTGAACAAACTCCTCTGTTTTCTTTTTTCTTTATTACGGAACTTTTGTTTCCTCAAATGCTCACCAAGTTTTGAAAAGATTTTTGCAACGATCTGCTTGCTCGGCACCCAGCTCCACGCAAGGCTGCTGTACAAGTTACAGAGAATCAAGCGCGTATCATGACTTATTTAATTAAAGCCTTTTTTGTTGAATAATGAACTCATTAACAAAACTCCTGATGCACAATTTTTTTTCATTCTTCCTCAAAACACGCAGGATTTTGAAGGGTTTTTCCTTATCTTTCAACCAATTGTAGTTTCTAAAAAGACATAATTAAATCGCCTCCCCACTCCTTGGCATCTGAAGTGTATTGTCTTTATAGACTGGAGCATATTTAATTGCAGTTCATCATAATTACTGAATTTTTTTTAGCTCATATCTAAAATCTGACAAATAGTTAAAGGATTATTGTGTGAGAATACGGTCTGTTAAATGTAATGACCTCCCATTATTTGAAATTGTTCACTATGACTTGGACTTTCAAACCTAACAACCAATTACAAAAGAAGTCTGAACTAAACCAAATGGAGGACAGAATGAAAAGTACAAAAAGCACGTTGGTGGTGACAGCAGAATCAATAAAACAAGACCTGACTAACACTGGTGCTTCAAGGTCTGCTCCTATTATCTGTTTTGTGTCTAACAATCTGTATTTGCATAATCCCCAGTTCAGCCAGTCCAAACATCTTTACGTGTCCTCGTCTCACACCTCTGACTGAATATTTGGTGACTGACAGGATGAAGTGACCAGTCTTTAGGTTAGTTTGTCAGTCAGATATATAAATACAACTTATCTTTTTCTCTTATCCTTATCCTCCTTACATATCCCCACCCCATTGATCCTGTATCACCAATAGACAATTTCATGGTTACGAGTACTAGCAGAGCCTAACCATTCTGGGTCGCAGGTCAACCAGTTAAAACAATGAGGTTAATAAGAAAATATCATTGGAATTAGATTCAACAAGCTCAAAAAAGCAGATTTAGAGCTTGATATTAATGAAAAATCTTGTCTATGATCCTAAAGGAAAATGTAACATGAATCAGTTCAGCGCAAACTCATTGGGTCTGTAGACCAGCATCAATTTACTGGTTGAATTTATTCAATTTTAAAGGCGTTTCCAAGCATGGAGCATGCACAATTGTATGAATATATTTTTTTCATTTTACTATTTAACAAAATGGTCTGTTGTGAGTGTTTTTATTGTTTACATTACTGCACTTGCTTGTAGCATCGGACAAATCAAAGAATGTTAAGAGCACATTTACAACAAGGAGGAACTGAATAAATTTGGTTTTGTTCTGGCTCATTGACAGTTTCTTCTTGTTTGCCAACAAAGTGAACAAGGTCAAAAGCCTGAGATGGTCAGTGCATGAAGGTGGGTCATATCACTTGATAGACGGGTTATATTACTCTCAACAGACTGTAAAATCACTTCTCATTTAAGGATAATTTGAAAGTCCTTTAAGTTTTTTTTTAATGATAATGCCTCTATGTTTATTATTCTGAGTGCTCCTACAACAATCCATTTAATATCTTAACAGATATTTAAAAAAAGTAGAAAAAAAATTTCCACAACTATTAATAGCATCATTATTACTTGAACACTTCAAATGGCAAGGTCTAAACTGAAACCTGCATCTGTTTAGGTCAAGAAGCTAAAGCTACCTCTAATAATCAGCAGATACATTAAAGCAATGGCTAATCTTCTTTGAAAGGATTACCTCTTAGTGATCTGAAAGGGATCCATTGTTGTTTGCATTTGATTTAAATCAAATTTAGAGATTATTACATAACTTGTGTTTTTAGTCTAAAGAGGCAGAGTTGAAGCATGCTATTGCGCAACCATCCTTCACATTAATATGCTGTCAGAAAAAAAAAATATATGCTGTATATATATATATATATATATATATATATATATATATATATTTATTATTTATTTTGCTCTTTTATATGAAACATTAATAACATGACTATGATACCACTTCCAATGAAAAAGTAATGATACACCGAACAAAAGTATAGTTCATTGATCACTGAAGATGAAAACTAACTACAAATTCAGCCATTGTTTAAAGAACATATTGGAGCTTTTTCTGTTTTTTTTTTCTTTTCTCTCTCTCCCAGGAATACTTGTATCGTTTTTCTCTCTAGGTTGAACTTCTGTTTACTAAATAAGTTATTGAGCTTTTTGCACACTGTAGCAGCAGTGGAACAATTATGACTCCTACACAGTACCTGCAGAGCTTTTTACACGTTAATCAACAAGAATAAAAAATGAGTGCATTTTACTGCAAATAATAATAATAATAAAAAAAACAAGATAATGCTTTATTTGTGTTGAAGCTGCAAGTTTAACTTTTTTCTAATTGCTCCTCTTTGCAATGAGTTGAAATTAGGTTAGAATAAAAAAAAGAGAAAACAATAAAAGCAGGACTTTAAAAAGCATCTATTGATCAGGATACAATTATTTGAACAGTTTTTGTTTTGTGGTGTTGGCTCAGTTTGACAGTGTGGTATGTCCCCTTTTTCTTGGTCTATGGAGTTTGACTGAACACTAAATGTACCCACCACCCACACCACTCAACCACCCAACCACTGTATGAATCATGCCTTAGCACTTTTTGCTTGCATGTTTTGTGTTTCACCAGGCCCATTGTTTTCAAACTCATGTAAGGACACATGTATTGTCTAAAAAAAATAATAAAACATTCTTTTTTGAAAAGGGTTGAGGGAGCAGTGTGTTTTTAAAAATGACTGCATATATAAAGGGTCTCTGGTTGTTCTGTACAATATGGTTGTGTTGGTGGAAGCTCTCCACTTCTCCCCCTCTCTTTCCGTTTCTTTCCACTGCTCTGCTCTTTCCATCCTCCCTAATCAAAACAACACAGCCACCGTGATTAAACCCATCAAGCAGAAGCACTCGCTAAATCTTCAAGTTGCTCTTAAAACACGTGTTTCCCTTGTAAAAAGCTTTGTTCAGCTAATGTTAAAAGTCCTCCGCTCCCTCCCCCCTCCCCTGTCCTCTCTCCTCTTCACTCTCTTGAAAACTCTTTGGGCTTTTCCAGCTGAGCGATTCAGGCTGAGGCGGGCGCAAACGCACTAGAGGGAAAGTCAAGTCGTGCTGGACTGGCGCGATATCCTCGCGCGGTTTACAACTGCAGGAAGGAGTCAAACCGTAATTAATCATGCTTCTAAAATAATGCCAAATGCTGATCGGGTTTTCTGCGAAGCATGGCTTTCCTTTTAACTTGCTTCCTGGTGTTTTGGTGAGTACATGGCAACTCTTTTCTCTGCGTGTTCTCGGACTTTTACGCACGGCAAAAGCGCAGGCTGGGAGAATGCGCAACGGGATAAAATATCAGAAAATAGATATTTCTAAACGATGTGTTTGTTTCCGAAATAAATTCCCATCGAGGTTTGTTCATGTGGTTACAGTGTGGACAGTGTTTGGGGGAATCAGCACAGTGAGACCAGCATCTATTTGGATAACATCACGCGTATATTGGATAGATTACTGGATGGCTATGACAACAGGCTGCGACCTGGATTTGGAGGTATGCTAATGATCGACTTGTGTTTGTAATTTCTTTGGCACTGTCCCCCATTTACTGTTTTTATCCCTTCTTTCAAAAGATAAAGTTTTCTCTGGCAGTTGTGTGTGCCATTAGTATAATAGTGTTTTTTCTTTACATGTTTACTCAGTGTATCTATAAATCATATGTCATGGTTTATAAATGAAAAAAAATATATGGATTAGTTTGCTGGGTTGTTTTTCAAAATATTTTGAATCACATTTGATTGTCTGACACAAATTTTTCTTTCCATATAATACAAAGGTGAATACTTATACTTTTGGTGTATAGGTCCTGTCACAGAGGTCAAAACTGATATCTTTGTCACCAGCTTTGGGCCTGTTTCAGATGTTGAGATGGTATGTAAACCATGTTGACTGCCTAAATATATTTTAACGGCTTTATTACTCACTATGGATCTATTGTGTTCACAAAATGTACAGTTTTTTTTATTTTTTACAGTAACTCTAGACATATAGTCTTTCCTAGCTTTCATTATTCCAGCATTTAGGCAGGATGTCATTAGTACAGCTTAGGATTTTAATCTGTTTGACAATCCCTCTACCACAGAGGGAGCGAGCGATGTGGATGATAGTGGGATGGGATAGGCTGGCTACTCCTGCCATGGGATAGGTTGACTGATGTATGACTTTTGTGCTCTGTTCTGTGTAGGCTTAAAAATATTTGACAGACTCTAAAATCTATAATATGCTGGCGGCTGTTGTGTTGTGAAGACTGTAAGCGGCTCTTAAGGAGACCAAGGTCATCAGAATCAACCAACTGTGAACTTTGTTTTGACTTTATGATAAAGCTAACTCTGTTAGTTTGCAGTGTTTTCTGTCAAACAATAAATCAAGTTTCAACTTCTAGTGTGGCATGTGTTAGTGTTATTTATAAATAACCTAAATAACCTAACTTGTCAGTTTTACTTGCACTAGAATTAACTGTACAACAGCCAGGAATGAACAAGAGAAAGAGAGAGAAAAAAGAAATCAGAGTGAGAAAACAACTTAGACTGCCAGTTCTATATCAAGCTGGTTTCATCAAAACCAAACCTCACAAACCCATCTGTCGTTCTCTCTGGGGTTCCAGATAATAATGGCAAAAAATAGTAGACACAAAAGCGGCAGCAGCTGTAGGCTTGGTGATACTACTAGTGATAAATATCTTATTAACACATACTCTGACCCCTACCCAGGAATACACCATGGATGTGTTCTTTCGTCAGACATGGATTGACGAACGGTTAAAATTTGAGGGTCCGATTGAGATCCTGCGGCTGAACAACCTGATGGTCAGCAAAATCTGGACGCCCGACACCTTTTTCCGAAATGGCAAGAGGTCGATATCTCACAACATGACCACCCCCAACAAGCTGTTCCGCATCATGCAGAACGGAACTATCCTCTACACCATGAGGTAACCATGAGCCAAGTAGAACACAGACCTGAAATGCAAGTCGAGCAACCAGGCATCCAAGAATATGTACAAGCGTCAACAGAAATGAAGAGCACCAGTCCAAAAAAAAATATGTGCCATCTGATACTGAAAACAAGCCTTGAAAGCTATTCAAAGAAACATGACTCCAGCCTTGTTCCAAAAGCAAATGAAGCACTAAAAAACAAAAGACAAAAACAAAACAAACAGAGATGTTAAAAAAAATGTGTGGATCGTTTTTTGCTTTTAAAGTCCCTTCAAGGAAATGTCATTTGAAAAACAAAACCACAACTTAATTAGGTCTATAGATTTATTGTATATTCTTGTTGGTTAGGGGAATAACAAAAATACAAAAATGAATCTGAAGACCTTTGGTGATGAAAACTTCAATCTTGCTAATGATTTTCCCTTTTCTAACATGATAAGTTATTAATTATAATTATTTATTTCAAAATTAAATATAGCTATTTAAAATAAATGTAGGACCCCCCTAAAGTTACCAGCTCTATCTTGCACATAAACTTTATTAAAGAAACACTAGTCATTGTTGAATTCGTAAAACATTTGAGATCCATCTTTGTGTCTAAGAAATCTCCACAAAGTTCTGACCTACTTTGGAGCAGCATATGCTGTCTTCATTTTTGTATTTTTTTTTTATAAACCTGAGTAATTAAGGTTGCTGCTACATTAACAGGGGAAGCTGTGCAACAGGTTTATGTTTACTTTATCAAAGTGTTAGGTGTCTACATTCAAACAAGCACATTGCCTACAGATATTTTATTAGAATTCAGTAAATAGCAGCATTTCTTCAGCAGCTGTAAACAAATAAATACAAAAATAAATAAACAGTAGGCATGTGTTATTGATTATTTTTATTCTAAAGAAAAAGAAAGAAATATGGGGGGGAAGTAACGATGGAACTGAGGGGATGAGTGAATGTGGAAAAAGTTTTAAAAAGACCAGGGTACAGAGTGAGAATTTATTTCTCCTCATTTGATTTAAAGAGGACATATCTTGCAAAATCTACTTTTTTAGCCTTTAAATGCATTTTGTTGTACTTGGAGTCTCTAGGAGTGCAGAAAATTTGAATTTAGTCTCTCCCGGAGCTTTGTAGGTATCTTTATGATCTGTTTTAGTCATATTTTTCAACCATGGTTTTTAATCTATTTCCTATGACATTTTCTGAACATTGCAGTATTTGCAACAGAATTGACTTACCAACTACAATTTGGTGGTCTTCATTCTCCTTTGGCTTTGAGTCAGCTCTGGAAGCTGAAGGGAAGCGGAGGCGTTGAGTGCCTCATTTGGATATAAGGAGACAGCCTCAAAATGAGGCACACGTCAGAAAAGGGGTGAAAGAGGGGCTTGTGAAGTTACAATAAGGATGAATTCAGACCAAAGCAGTGCAGTTCCACTCTAGACCCCAACTGAATGATATAAATGTGAAAAAGAAGGATTTAAAAGCAGGATATGTGTCCTTTGCTTTATGTTTATATTTAACACCAATGCAATAAAAGACTGATATGGTTTGGAGAACACAATTTACTGACTAAAATCTGACAAAAGAATCAATTAGGCATGAATTTATTGTTACTTTTTAGGTGGACAATACACTAAGATTTAATAACTTAACAATTATTTTTTTGCTTTGTGTTTCTAGAAATTTAAAATTAAAACATTCACCTTTTGTGAGTGCTTATTGGTTTTTATGCACAATAAATTGTTAAGTGTTCTTATTTATTCATGTATTTATGAACGATTCTCTGTCATCACTGTATTTATTAAAAGGTTTATCCTCAAAAAACATGTTGCATTCTAAATTTTCATTAGCACCATGCTGAATATTTTTTTTCTTTGTTTAAAGCAGCTCACATTAAGTATAAATCAAACCTTATTTTCAACTCTTCTTCATTCTGACAGATTAACTATAAATGCAGAGTGCCCCATGCGTCTGATGAACTTCCCGATGGATGGCCACGCCTGTCCACTCAAGTTTGGAAGTTGTGAGTGGTTGTTTTTGTTAAGGCTCGTTGGCTTGACAGATGGTGTCACTCTCAAATGATCGCTCTGTCATAGAGTAACTGACCATCTGACAAGATGCCTTCGAAGATTTCAGTATGAAACATCACATGCTGTGCTTTTGGGAACTCAAAATAGGCTCATCAGTTACTGTGTTAGGTTATTTATGTGTGTGTTTATTGATTTGTTTGGGGTTTTACATTAATCATAAGACTGTAATGAAAAACAGTTTAAAATGCTAGAAAAAAAATTGGTAAAACCATTATATAACCGTTACTGATATGTATTTATTGTTTATTGGTTTGCACTTTCAAAGTTCTGAAAGACTAAATTTTAACAAGGCTGTCACACATCTTGTTTAGATGCGTACCCCATCAGTGAGATTGTTTACACCTGGAAGAAAGGACCTCTGTCCTCTGTTGAAGTGCCACAAGAATCCTCAAGTTTGTTGCAGTATGATCTCATTGGACAGACAGTTTCAAGTGAGAGGCTCAAGTCCAATACAGGTGAGGTGAAGGTTCTTAAAAAGAGGTTCAGAAGTGTGTTAAAGTCATGTCTGTGTGCTGCTGAGATCAGAATGCTTTCAGTTCACTGTGCAATAAGACACAAAAAATTTTTTAAAATATTTTGCATTAAAGTAAAACTTTGAAACATAATTCTGAATAAAGTGCGCAATTTCAAATCTAACAAAA
The DNA here is from genome assembly GCA_031762555.1 of Cynodonichthys magdalenae. NCBI lineage: Eukaryota > Metazoa > Chordata > Actinopteri > Cyprinodontiformes > Rivulidae > Cynodonichthys > Cynodonichthys magdalenae. The sequence goes on from JARVJO010000082.1 coordinate 6,911,504, forward strand.
CCGATTCAGCATCGGCGTTAGTAATTTGAAAGTGTATAGTAAATTTTAATTGAAAAGATGGATTATGACCACATCATTTTTTGTTGTTTATATACCAAATGTTTTGGTGTTTACACTTGCAGGCGAATATGTCATCATGACAGTTCACTTTCACCTTCAAAGGAAAATGGGTTTCTTCTTGATTCAGACCTACATTCCCTGCATAATGACAGTCATCCTGGCACAAGTGTCTTTCTGGATTAACAAGGAATCCGTTCCAGCTCGGACTGTGTTTGGTAAGCTGTTTTTAAAATCCATTTTACTTATATGATACCCTGAACAATTCATAATCTGACTTTCACTTTTAATTTCAAAGTAAGCCAGGACATGTGTTAGGAACCCATTGGAAAATACAGAACACATAATATCTATTTGGAGGAGAACTATTTATATTAACCAGTTTTTTTTATTTTGGGGAAAAAAACAATAGATGACATTGCAAATAATTGAAGAGCTTCTCTAGATGTATCGTTCTCGTTTAGTTAACATACTTTTATTTATTTTGTAAGTTGTTGCACATCTTTTGTAAATTTGAATTTATTACTGGCTAACTGAAATCATGTTCATTTGGTAAGTAAGTTTTTTTATGTTCTAGTGCTTCTCATATTTTGATTAAATCTCTAAATTGAATCCAATATAAAACTCAACTTTTGTAAACTCAAGTAAAGTGGTATATTCACAAACAAATCAAGAAAAGATTCAAGCCATGTTACTATCCTAAAGGTTTATTGATGATCTTATGTCAGATTTAAAGGAGACATATGCTTTTAAATCCTTCAAATGGTTCAGTTGGGGTCTATATAAAGTGAAACTGCAATTCTATGGTGTGAATTCCTCCTTTTTGTAACTCGACAAGCCCCTCATTCACCCCTTTTTTGAGATTTGTCTTCAGACTCGTTTTGAAGCTGTCTCTTTAAATCCTAACAAGACACCTCCAGCTTCTAGAGCTGTCTATTCTAGTTTGATAGAGGGGTTTACGATTATAGCGGGGCATAAATCTTTATTTACAAATTAATTAAAAGAGTTCAACAGGGGAAGATTGGTTAATTCAGCTTTACATGTTACCAGAATCTGACCCAGAACCAGAGAATGAAGATGACCAAATTGTAGTTGATAAGTCCAGATCTTATTTGGCAATTTGTTGCAAATATTGGAATGTAATAGTTCATAAACGTCATAGAAAAAAGAGAAAACAGAATGGGTTGAAAAATATGACCCAAACAGAATATAAAGATATCTACCCAGCAAAGGGACAGACAAAATTAAACTTTTCTGCACTCCTAGAGACGTCAAGTACACAACAAAATGCATTTAACAGTAAAGTGGATTTAACATGGTCTGTTCTCTTTAATCATACCTTTGCTAATGCCTACAAAAATAATCTACACTGTTGAGAACATTCATTCACACCTGGATATGTGTTAGCTTCATTAGCCTTTTATAACTAGCTGGCAAAAAAACTGTGCTGAGATTCTTAATGTGCTTAATGATGATTGAAACCTATCACAGCGTGTAACTCCTGTTCACTGTGTGCATGGAAGAGTTATAACAGCTGAACCAAAGTCACTATAACAAAAAAAAATCTTTGCAAATATTGAAATAAGAAAAGTTAGAGGAGATTGTGTGTACAACTGAGTACACAGACTGTCAAAATGTTGATCATTTGAAAATGACACATAGCTAACCCAGCAGAATTTTGGTTATTGTGTTTGTGTTTATTTTATTGTCCTTTGTGTCATTTTGTGTGTTAATTTAGTTTAGAATCAAAATTAAGTTTAACTGTCCAACCTTTATGCAGACACGTCTCTCTCTTCTTTGCACTATTGTTTAATTTGCACATACAACACTTTATAAAATCCTACTATCCAAAACAAAACAGACATTCAATGCAATTTGTTCTAACCTCAATTCATCCTTAACTGATGAAGCTGAATTAATTGGGAATATATGTTTATTTTAGTTTATTGTATTCCAAATTTGGTTATGGTAGCACTAAGAGGAAGAGGATGTTTACTTGGCTGTACGCCGAGCACTCACAGGTTCCGCTTTCTTGCATTACATTACGCTACAGTTACCACCAATCTCTAGCCATGGGAGCAGAGAGGGTGAGACGCATTAAACAAAGACAGGGATACAACAAGAGGGATAACACAAACAAAAAAAACAAAAGAAAAAAAAAGACGAGACAGAAGAGAAAAGCAAATGTGTGAAAGTACATAGGCAATGCTTTTATTTCAAAACACTATTCGGCTTTTGTTAAAATTCAACAAGCTGCAGCTGAGTAGAGAGATACTGCTTGGCTCTTGTAGCTCATGGTTGTTCTTTTCCTCAGAAGTGAGCCAGAACTCTATGGCGCTTGCACTCTTCTGGATAAAAAAAACCCAGTCATTAGCATTAGCATAGAAGTTTAGGCCTCATGTAGAAGGCACATCTGTGGCAACTCATCAGCTTCACCCATTCTGGTGTTTTTGTCTCTCAGTAATTTGGGTAATCTTTAGATTTGTTCCAAATTAAACCAGGATGGGTATTTTAAGAGGAAGGCAAGCAAAAGTTCAAAAGTGCAAAAGTTCTAAATTTATTCTATATTTTATGGCTGTACAGTGCATATAAAATACCTTCCATCACAGTATCTTCGTGTACAATATCACAAAATATTGACCACAACAAGGTATGCATATATTCTAAGTGCCATAGTTGGCCAATTAGATACTCAAAGCAACACCTGGTTTAGATGTGCAAAAAAAGTTTTCGTTCTAGTTTTAGTTTTTCTGCTTGTGTGCTTCTAAATTTCTATGAAAGAGCTGATTTTGTAATTTGGAGTGGCCAAAAAGCCCTTATCTCAGCGTTTTTTAAATAGTATTTTGGATGGTACATGCAAGACAGTAGAGAATAAAAGAGAACCAACAGTGCATTAAGTTATAGTGCGCTGTGTGCTGGCTTGTCAACAACCTCTCCAAGAGCTGAGAGTCCCTTGAGCACAGGTTTTACAGACTTAATTGAGTGTGGCCTAATTTGTACCTTACCCCGCCTTAAAATCACATAAATGCCCCAAGCATTTCATTTCTGTCCTGTCTTTATACTCCTTCTCCTCTCTCCTACACTGTTTTTTTGCCATTCTCCTGCCTCTTCCTCCTACCCTGACAAGCTTTTTTCCCTTGTCCCTGTTTCATTTTAATATATGCTGTATATATAAATAGATCTATATAGTTTTTAATTTTTTTTGGCTATTATTTAACTTGCTTTTGTGATTGAGGCAGTCACTTTTGTTGACTTTTCAAGGAGGCTGTGTTTAAGAGTTGTTAGCTTCCGCTATTGAAGTGCAGGGGAAAATGCTTTCCAGCATTACTAGATGCATTAAATCCTCCGTAAGTCCCAGCGCTGTTAATGAAATGTGCACAGCAAAAAGCGCACATTTGTTAAAAGCATGAGCAGCAACATTTAGTGGTCCCTGTTTCCCTTTTTGCTTTAGCTTGATGAAAGTGAACAAGGTATGTACTTTGTTAATGGGTCTCTAAAAGACTTGTTCAGTGTTAGCGTTTTTATTTGTCCTTAAAACAGTCAGTTTTGTTTTGTTTTTGTTTTTATTCCTTGGCAAACAATGGAAAATTGTTTTCTAATAAATAAACTTACAGTCCATAATTCTAATTTTATTTATCTTGAGAGAGGGAGGGTTTTCACATCAAATACATATTTTTAAAATGCATCGATAAGTATATCTTTGGCTCGCCATGCTAATTTGAAAAACTGTAGAGGAATTAAAAAAATTCAGCAATACAAACAACACAGAAAAACACTACTTTTATTACAAAAGATTAAGTTTAAAGCTTCTGTATTTTTTTATATACAGTATAAAATATTGGTATACGATTTCAACTTTTTTTCCCTCTAAGCCACCCTTTCTTACTTCAATTCAAGATGAGCCCCCACAATCCCTTGCTATACTCCCCACCTTTCCCAAAGATGCATTCAACCATAATCTCTTTATCAAAATAATAAAAGAACAAAGTGAAAATTTACAAACTTTTATTTGGAACGGGGAAAAAATGGTAGTTGCAAAACAGAAATTACAACTACAAAGAACATGCGAAAATTACACGAAAAGTTTATAATAAAAAATTCCACAACCTCTTAGCAGACAAGGCTATGTGCTCGTTGGGAATCACTGAACTAGACAATGTATTTTGTATATATATAAAACTTTATTTTCTGCTTTGTTCTCAGGTATCACTACTGTCTTGACCATGACAACGCTCAGCATCAGTGCTCGCCACTCCCTCCCAAAAGTCTCCTACGCGACAGCAATGGATTGGTTCATTGCCGTTTGCTTTGCCTTTGTCTTCTCCGCCCTCATTGAGTTTGCGGCCGTCAACTACTTCTCCACCCTTCAAGCCAACCGTGAGCTGCGGAAAGCTGCAGCCATGAAGGCAGCTGCACAAGAAGCAGCCGCTGCAGCCGCAACTCCAGCTGGACCAACAGGAAACGAGGGAGAGGTTCCATCAGTAAGTCTGGAACAGTTTGTTTTTCTTGTACATGCATCATGTGCTCTAATGTCTGCTGTACTGTAAAAAAAAAAACAAACAAAAAAAAAAAACATGCTAGCATCAAGATGGTAGATATACCCCTCTGCTGCCACTGGTCCACTTTGGCATTTTCAGAATTATGCAGCCACAAATGCAGGTTTTACACATACCCAAAGTTTGTTAATATACAATTTGTATATCTTCTTTAACTTGTAAAACAGTTTTGTAGGTAAACAATGTTTTTCTGATATGACATTCCTAAATTCAAAATCACTTGAATAGGCTTGCAATAAAATGGTGGAATTACTACTTGGGTTTCATATGGTTTTGTTGTAAATGTTTTATTTTCTGTTGACACAGAGTTATTTAGACAGGGTTTTACTTTGCAAACTATCAGTTTATTTATTTATTTATTTATTTTTTCCTTTTGAAAAAAAAAATCTTTCTTCTTCAAACTTCAAGCCTGGTGATAAAACCTGCAGCAGCTTTTACAGCAGCTACTATGGTTTTAGGACATTTTAGGACATAAATTGTAAACTCTTTCACTTGGGCTACAGTACATCCACCTGGGACTGAAGAGAATGCATTTGATATTTTGAAACTGTGTGCATTCTGTTTTTTGTTTTTTTTGGGTCTTGTTTCACTTGTTTCAACATTCTGCAGTTATTACAACAGCATGTCTAAAGTAGAAAAGCCTACATCTAGACTGTTCCCCTACAATCCTGTTTAGACATTTATGCTGTTTTACGTCAATGTCTGAGCACTTAGGAACCTAGGAATAAATACAGAGCTGCATATTTCTGTAATTATGTAAATTTCAAATCATGTGAAAGCAATGCAGTGCACAAAGTAATTCTTGTTCACTTCAGTAGACAGCATTATAGTGGTTATTCTTCATGTGGCTGGAAAGCTCAAGCTTTTCTTTGCGGCGTGAGCTCTTTATCTGACTTTGAAGTACAACAGGACAAGTCAAATAAAACAGTTACTGTATTGGTTCGGTTTAGTAAGTTTACAGTTTACCTCTGGTTTTGATTGCAGTGATTGATAAACCTTTTTTTGTTGTTCCAATTAGGATTTTGTGATATGGCTGAAAATGTATCACAATATACACTCACCGGCCACTTTATTAGGTACACCTGTCCAACTGCTCGTTAACACTTAATTTCTAATCAGCCAAT
>JARVJO010000082.1:6924970-6950501 GCA_031762555.1 Cynodonichthys magdalenae
CATAAAGTTTTGAGAGCAAATACATATACTCCTGCTCTCAAATTGAAAATATACGCTCTTGAATAAAGTCATCATAATTCTTCCATATAAATTCAAGTGGTTCTTTTTTTACATGCATTTCTCAATCCTTTTGCCATCCATCGTTTTTCAAAAATATTTGTCTTTGTTTAATTGTTTTGCACACAATTCTTTTAGCTCCTACAATATTCATGAAAACATCATATGCTTTGTTCACATCATCAACATACACACATTTTTTATTGATTGTAACTGCTTTTGTACTATATTGATCATTGTTATAAATCATAAAAACTGGTGATTACTTACATCAGTTATTAAAATACAACCTATCACTTCTCCATTTGTTATATTTGTAAAAATGTTGTCAATTATTTTAGCATTATGAGTTGTGATTCTGGTAGGTTTTGATATCATTGGATAAAGATTTAAACTGCATAGAATTTATAAATTTACCAATATTATTTGAGTGTTTTATTTTGTAGGTCAATATAAAAGTCACACCATTTATTACTATTTATCATCATTGGAGCCAACTCACCACCAGGTAGTGGTCAGTTGACAGCTTCGCCCCTCTCTTCACCCGAGTGGCCGCAGATCAGATGAAACGACAACAAAGTCAATCATCGAAATGCAGCCTAGGTCAATATTAAAATCACCACACAAAATAACTTTTATTACAACTCCCCTCAAAGATATTCATGATTTTATCGGTGAAAAGCTCTATGTTTGATTCTGGTGATTGATATACACAATTAAATTATTATTTTGATTGTTATTATTTCCATATCATTATCCATAATCAATGACATTTTAAAAATTATTTTACATTTCATTTCTTTATTAACAAGTAGAGTGACTCCACCACCCCTTTTATTGCTTCTGTTCTTGTAATATAATGTAATAAAAAGTAAAGAAAATAATAATTGGAAATGCTCTCCCTCATTCTATGGCTAGAGTGTGGAGTAGTTCAGGAGTGGGAAATGTACATAATGAATGCCAATGTGTCAGAACAAATCAGAAGCACTTAAGATCCAAACTGCAGTACAACTTGGAAGAAAAATACTCGTCTTTCCTGCCACTTCATGACTTGTGCCATTTTTGTAGCACCAAGAGATTAGGGTCAAAATTGCATAACACATCCAACTGGAGTGTTTTGAGCTTGTATGTCAAATGGATCTTTCTGAGTATTTTTATTTATTTTTATTTTTTTCACAATGACAGCCACTCTGATCATCATGTGAGTGTGGGAGTCCAGATCATAATGAGCTGATTATGTAACATATCCTGCCAAGGTTGACTTTCCCTGTCTAACAACGAGAAAAAACTCATGGCTCACTGAAGCCATGTGTTAGTAGCATGGATGAGTTTTGAAAAAGAAATGAAAGCTAAGAAGAGGAACTGAGACAGAAGGACCAAATGGAATATGTAAAACAGGAGAGAGATAGAAAATAGATGGGGGGGGGGGAATAACAGATGGTCAGTTACACTGTGGTTGGCTGGTTGGGTGGGTGGGAGGATGAGCAGGGGTTATTTGGGTGAATGGAGGACTGGATTTAAGCATTTTACGATGTCAGGTTGAATGTTTCAAAACAAATCTGTGACATCTGAGAAGCTAGAAGTCAAGGACGGGTTTTGGGAATGCTTTTTTTTTATTAAGTCTCAGAACTCTAAAAAGAAAGAGCTTTAATAATCTAAAAAAAATCAGGTTTAAATGTGAACAAAAAAGGTATTAAAACGTTATTTTAAACCAAATCTTTTTGAAACTGTTTAACATGGTAATTGCTCATCTTGAAATGCAAACATTATCTGTTCCGGAGTTCTGTGCTTCACAATATGGTTCATAAAATATGGACTTGAAGAATTAAGAAAGGCTTGTACTGTTCTGTACAAATTTCACAACAAATTATTAACTTGTTAATTAGAAAACGAATTTCAACAAAATCCATTTTACCAGAAAGGTTGTATTAGGAAATGTGTGCAATTTCATTAGCATTTACACCAACTGCCGTATACAAAATTAACTGTTGGAAATATTGCAGGAGTAAATTTATCAGAGTTTTTTGTGCTTCAGATTGATTAACAAATGACCATCTGTTGAGTTTTATTCCCTTCTGTTATTACAAAACATGTTTGCTCTCTCCAGATCGAGAAAGTAAAAGTTTGTTTGGGAGAAAAACAAACAAAATTGTTTTAAAGTTCTTCATAAGAAATTGTTAAATCTTTCTTTTACACTATGACAGTTCTGGTAGCATTAGACCAACAGGGTGGGTGTATTTATGTTCCTGTCATCTTGGTTGGTAACACTTTGCGCAAAAGCAAGACTACTTCAATTTTTTTAAGTTATAGAGATATGAAGCATTTACACTTTAATGCCATAGTTTTGCACCTTTTGTTCAATGGTAAAAAAAGTAAAGCAATACACTACTAATGTTGAATTGCATTGTGTGGTGCTAAACTCCATTGAATATGTTACAGTATACACTGCAAGTAAAACGTTTGTCAGTTTCATGTTTAAAAAGTTTGTCCACATTGAAGAAAATCAGATTTATTTTGATTTGAATTTTGCAACATTATAGATCATGTTGTATATTTGATTTGATCAAATCAGAGGGCCTGTTCCACCTTGTTCTAAATAAAATAAATGTGTGTTTTATTATGAAATGTTTCAGATTTTACTCAGTAAGTAGTCGGTATTGGAACTTGGAAACAGCAAGTGCCCAAAAGGAAGTACTACTCGGTTTGAGAGAAACTGGTATTCAGATACTCCTAACTGCAGATATTCTAAATAACATTTTGTGATAATTATGACACAACTGACAGGCAAACACATACACATTTCTATGGTTCGCCTCAAGAAAGTGATTCCACTTTTGTGACCAAATAATTTGTCGTTTTCTTGTCTGATAAACTTTTACATACTGATGAAATACAGTATACATAATGAAGCCATAAGGAACTGAAAAGTGACCATTGCTTCAGCAGACAGATAAAGTCTTTATTGATACACTAATGCTGTGTGTCAAAGCATTTGGAAGCTTGCTTCTTTACATAAACACTGTACAGATTTTTTTACAATAAATAAAAGGATTGTGAGTGTTATCTATAAATCTAACAATTGTGAATCATGAATGAGCAGTTAGTTGACAAAATTATTCAACAATTTAGGTCTGTATAAGGACACCTATGACAGATATCAGAAAATCCTCATTGTTAAAGGCAGTGATGTTGAATCAATGGGAAAGTTTTTTGTTTCTCACTGGTGGGTGGTTTTGCTTGAGTGAGCTGAAAGCTGAACTAAAATAATCCCTGTTGAGCTTACAGAATGGGCAAGATTGATTTTTTTCTTCATGTTAATTACATTAGGTTGCCTGTGCCGTAATCTATCCCTTCTGTGTAACTGGCTAGACTACAATGTAGCTTGACATGAAGGCAAAAATGGAGCATTTGACATGGTTTCTGTGGTTTTAACAACTATTTCATAACTGGATTTATTAATTTGTTTGTAAATAAAATTAGTTTTAAAAATTTGTTTCCAATAAAAAATAATAATTAGGGTGAATGCACACTGAATACGTGTACATTGTAGTTTGTCTTTGTTGACACAGTTAGATTAGAAGATCATAAAATCTGTTAGAAAAAAAGGTACAAATGAGACTGCTCAATGCACACTAGGGGGCATGTATGATTAAAGAAAAGCAAGAGAGCAGGGAAGAGAAGGAGAGAGGTACAGTAGCACTCCATTACAGAAATTAAGAGAGAGGCTGGCAGTGTTATGAAAAAAAGATAAGGGAGAGGGGCCATAGTGGGTGCTGCGAAAGGATAAGAATAACCTTTGGGCAGAGATTAAAAGGTGAACCTATTAGCTGGGACCAAAGAGAACAAAAAAGAGAGGGCAACAAAGGACAGAGTAAAACAGTAGCTGAATGAAAGTAACAAATGATGAAAAAGAGAGGTAAAAACAACCTGGATGGAGGGAAAAATGTGGGAAAAGAGTAGAGGTATAACTGTTTAGTATGGTTACAGAAAAAGAGATGAGGAGAGGACAGGGAACATAGGACGGTTTCAAAAAATATTTAAATGGAAAAGTGGAAATAAATCATTTTTTCTGGGAGGAACAAAATCAAACCTGAAACTACTGAGTGAAATATAAAAGGTAAGAGAGTTCTGGAAAAGTGTGTGATTTAAAAAGGTAGAAAACAAATAATGGAAAGTGGTAATTTAGTCATGGGTGTAAGTGACTAAAGACTGTATTGGAAAAAAGATAAATTAGTGCTGGAAGCAGGAAGCGCATGAATGAGGGGCATACAGGAGTACAAGGTGAGCAGTACAGGAAATGGGATAAGGAGAAAATGTAATGTACACTGTAGCAGGAAGATAAGGGATTGGCTGGATGGGCAGCTGAATGTCTGTGAATGACTAAAAGGATGAATGGATTGATGATGACTGAATGGAGCTGAATGAAAACAGAGGAGATATCAGAAGAAAAGAAAAGAGAATAAAGGCAACTGAACATTATGACTAGCTAAACTATTTGAACTAACTAAAAAAATGTTTCAAAATGTATTCACAGAAAGCAGTTGAAGGATAAAGCACATAACAGGAATAGATATAGAGAGATGGTAAGTTTTTAGGTGAACAACAACATTGATGTTGGTGGCGATGATGATGAGGGTGATGAGGCTCATGATGATGACGATATTGTGCCACATAAAGTTCATTACCTTCTCTTATCTGTTTCCCTGGCCTGTTTGTGAGATATTGTATCTTTGTAGAAATACAGATCACGGCTTCTGCCGTCATTTTCCACATCAAACAATCTACAACTTGGTCCAATTTGGTGACAGTGGTAAAAAAAGGAACCATTAGATCACTGTTGACTACAGACATTTCACATAAACACAGTCATTTAGATCAGATCCCAAAAGGTAAATCTTCTCTTTCCTGTAGATATCTGAACCATTCAGATAGGATGAAAATATTTACTTTTAAGCGGTTTACTGACAGCCTTTCACAGAGATAATACAGTTTATGTTCTCAGTGTGAATCAGAATCAGAATAACAAATTTTAGATAACCAATATGTAAATGTTCCAACAAGAGCTGATGAGATGTCTTTTTGAATGTTTGTCCAAAACTTTAGTATATTTTAAAATATTAGCTGCCCTATAAATAAAATAAATTATAAAATTTGTTAGTTTACTTATGTAGAAATATAGGTTATTTATACTTCACTTCATTTTTTTAGACAACTTTTTACTTCAATTCGTTACATTTTTATGCAATTGTCAGTACTTTCTACTCCTTACATTTTAAAAAATGCAAAACGTATTTTATCTCTATTTCACTTTGGATTGTTTTCATTCTGGCTCGTCATTTTACAGAAATCAAACAAACAAAAAAAATGACCCATTTAGATGTATGGCGCCTCCTGGATAGAGTTTATTTAATTATGGTTGATTATATATCATTATACTGTATCCTCTTTTTTTTGGTGGAGGTGGGATTGTGTACTATAGACTGCTGTGGTGCGGCCTAAACGTTTATCCTTAAAGGTTTTTTTTTCCCGCTTACAATAATTTTGTTCGCATACTTACTAAGTAGTGCATTTACACTTTTACTCAAGCAAAAAGCTTGAGTTGATACTTCTACTTCCAAAAAACATATTTAAACCCTACTATCTATACTTCTTTCAAAGTAATGAATGTGAATACTTCTGACAACTCTGTACAAGAATAAATAAACACGTCAAATATGTTCCTAAATGCTCTGAACATTTTGTCTGCTGAATCACTTTGTCTTAAATAGGACTGATGGTAAAGATAAAGCAAACCTTCACCGAAGTATGTGTGACACTAATACATACACTACAGCCATCTCAACCACCATTGCACCTTATTACCTCTGCATGCTCCTTTAGTCACCTCCCTCCACATTATGTCCTGGTCCTTACCATCAATCTTGGTCATGCAGCTTTAGAGCCTGAAAAAAGGCTTGGTTGGGGTTGAAAAACATTTGGGATGATCTGACAAAACCTAGGCATGCTGAGTCTAGCCTATAGAAATGTGTGAAAGCAGAGCTGATGTTTTTTTTCTTTAGTTTCTAATAGCATATCTTAGAACAAACAAAGAAACATTTTTTTAATGATAGTTTGTGGTTTCATCCTGTTTCTGTGGTGGGTCTACAATCAGGCAATATTTTACAGCAGCTTTTTTTAATTGTTTGTTTAACAGCTTCAAATTATTTCTGATTAGTGTTGACTGGGACTCAGCTGTTAGAGCAGGTTATCCAGTAATTGCAGGACTGGCAGTTGAATCCCCAGCTAATCCTGACTGCATTCAGAAGGCACTGAACTCTGTGCAAGCGATTGGGAAGCTGAAATTGTTAAGTGCTCTGTAAACTACTGAGGTATAAAGGTACACCATGAGCATTAAGGGAAGCACTATATGCTGACATTATCATGACTTTATATCTCTTTTTCTGGAATAAATTAACATTGGCTTTGGACAGATTGAAATTTATAAAGAAGTACAGAGATGAGTCGCAAAAGTTTAGGAAGACAAAGTGACGGAAAGGCCAAAGTGTGGAGAAAGAAAGTAACTGCTGGTGAGCTGAAGTACGCTAGCTCATCTGTGAAGCATGGTGTAGGTCATGTCATGGCTTGGGCATGCATGGTTGCTTCTGGAACAAGCTTAGTAATAATTATTGATGATGGAACTGATGATGGTAGCAGCAGAATGAATTCTGGAGTGTACAGACAAAGTTTGTCTGCCATTTTACGGAAAAATGCATTCAAATAAATTGGGAGGAATTTTATCATGCAGCAGGAAAATAACCCAAAGCACTGAAGGGAGAAACCTCCCGAAACAATCAAGACCTGAAAGAAGCTGCTGTAAAAGCCTAGAACAGCATCAGAATCGAATAATGCAACAGTTTGGTGATGCTGATGGGTCGCAGGATTGAAGCAGTCATTGCAAGCAAGGGTTATGCCACCGAATATTAAATGTTACTGTATATATTTTAAGAAAAAATGTTCCAATATTTTTGCTCACCTAAAAATGCTGTGGTGTATTACAAACAGTGATATATCCTAAGTTGTTTAACACTTTTATTTGCAAATATCAGGATATAAAAGCTGACATTCAGAACTCTTGTTTATGCTCATCTTTTGGTCTTAAACCCAAATGTCAACATTTTTGTACAACAAAAACGAGAGAATTTGACTTGGAGGGGACTGTAACTTAAATCAAATCAAAGTAAACATGTTCACATCAGGATCTCAATATATTAGCTTTTCTTTGCAGCAAAGTTTACTTGCAACCAATATATTTAAACTTAAATATTCTGCACTGTACAGAGATGTTGCTCAGTGGTGTTTTGTTTGTTTCATTTACATGTATTGTATTTTTTGTCAGTAAACAAATTTTTTGACTTCGTTGGCCAATTTAAGATATGTTGGTATCAAAAAGAAAAAAACATTTAGTTTTGATTTCTCCTTCAGTCAGTGGCTAGAACAGGGATGGGCAACTAAATAACTAAATAATATAAGTAAATAATAGAAGGGGCTGCAGTTTTTATATTGACATTATCAGAGGGCTCACTAACCCAAATGTAATAAAACTGCCATAACACAGCAAATTAAGGTAAAGCTATTGGCCTAATAAGGCTAAAATGCTTTAGAAACTTTCAGTCAAAATGCTATGTAAATCTGTAACATTTTCACTATTCAGCAAAATTATTTGAAAGATATCTAAATTCATTGGTGGCTGGACAAAAGTCACCCGTATTCCAGATGTGTTGCCCATCCAAAAAATTTCCCCAACACAGCAGTACTTGTAATAGGTTTCTGGGTACAAAAAATATTCATTTCTATTGACTATCAAGTCATCATTTTTCAAAATTTTTCTATTTTCTTAGGTTTATTTTTATGAATTGCTTTCAAACACTTTCTGAAGTTCTGTTTACAAGTCATTTAAAATGTACTTTGTGATTGCAGAATATTCAGAAAGCTTTACTGTCTCGGTGCTGATCTCATCCTCCTCTCAAAGTAAATGTCACACCAGAGACTAGGGAGCAACAATAATAACTTCCACCTCTGGGGAATGTCAACTTAAATCCTACAGGTTAAAGATTGGTTAGATTTTAAAATATCAGAAACAAAAGGAGCAGGACTGACTGCAGTATTAGCTGAAAGCATCATTACTGATTTCATTACAAAAAAAAACTTTTTGGGATTTTATCAAAAACTTTTTTATCAATAGTTACAAATCTCCCTGATACTGTAAATCCTACAGATCTACTCCAGTCATTCCATCTATTGTTCAGCACATTTTACCATTTGACATTTTGAGATATGCTTAAAATAACTCTTTGGATAATAACCATGAAAAAGTCAAAGAGAAATATTCTCAGTCTTGGCTGCATGATGGCAATTAAAGAGCAACATTTTTGGGCTGTTCCCCAGAAGAGCACATCAATAAAATTTCAGCTTTGCCGAATGACTGAATGGCAGGCTCTAATGAGCTGGGAGATATGTGGGAAAAAAAAAAAAAATTCTTCTCTGTTCTCTTTCTTTATTTCTGTTTTTCTTCTGTAATTTTCCTTTTTTGCACATTTGCAAACTGTGACACCATCAGTTCAGTTTCTGTAATCACACACACACAAACACACATGCAAACACAAATACTCCTACACCTCCAGAAATAGATGCAGAAGCAGCCTTTCTGAATCTATCAGCCCACATGTTGATAATGTCACCTGTTTCAGTGTTTCTTTTACCTTGCGCTAACAATCACAGAGTATCTCTCCTTTCGCATCTTTACTCTTTCTTGTTCTGTCTTTATTTTGGGATCAGTGGGATGTTTGAAAGGAACTGTTATTCCATATAATTGTAGTTAATGGTGCTAAACTATAATTTCTCTCTTATGTCTAGAGATAGAAGAGTTCATAATCTATTAATGCCAGCCCATTAATCTGTAAATTGCACTCAGAGGAAATATCAGACAAAACGGCAACAGTATGGAATGAAGTTGTATCATAAAGTAAGTTGTTAAATTTTCACAATCAGTAGACTAATCAAATATAACTTTAAGTTTCATTATATGTGGTTCTCTTTCTTGAGCCAACAAGAAAAAAACGTTCACTGATTGTGCTTTGCCAAGTAATCTTAATAAAAATATATATCTATGTAATAAATAAACTCTGTTCAATAGAATGAAGACCTAAACACTACTCAGTTATTTGTCATGAAGCGTCAGTCTTTTATATCCATTCTGACTCCTCGCCCCAAAGCCATTATAAAATGGATTCACCCCAAACTGACTAAGGAATTTTTTTGTCTTAAATGAAAATATACTCAGTTGTGTTTATTCTAAGTGCTTTAATGTATTCAGACTTTAGGCAAAAGCGCATGCTATTTAGAACCTACAAATAAATATGAATATGCATTAGTTAAAGGCTCTTGAAACGTACTATATCCATGGGTTATAAAAACTTACCTAAAATTTATAGTCCTACATAAGATTGATAAAATAATAAAAAAAGAGCATGTTGTGCCTTTAGGGTGCTTTTCTGTAGACAGCAGAACAAATATGCTATTTTTACTGCAAGGCTATTGTCTTGTACAAGAATTCAAACTACTTTCTTTCTGCATTTAACATTTTTTCAAAGTCCTTTTTTCATTTTTCATTTCAAGTTAATTTTTAAACAATGGCAAGTGGTTAAATACAGTACAAGCAAAACATGGTCTAAAAATATTTTAATAAGGGACATAAGTACAGTGGCAAAGTGTGCAAGTCCAAAACCCATATCTACCACACAATTGCAGAGTCATTAGTAAATTTAATACAGTACTCATTTCTGTAATTTGAGTATAGTGTACCTCTGATAATTCCACAATGTGACCCAGTTGAGCTCATAAAGTAAAATTAGGGTTCCCAGGCTAACAAGAGTAAATGATCCACACAGCTTTCCAGCTACCTTTTTCTCTGTTACCCAGAGCAACATATCATAAAACTTGGCCTTGTATAGCCTAAATTTTAAATCCTATATGTCAAATAGGAAATAACAAAATGACTACTTTGATTGATTGATTCAGCTATAATTCAGGTTTTATATTTAAAACCCCTGATTTAGTTTTTTTTTTACAGCTGCTCCTTTCTGCAGCAGTCACTATACTTAGCAAAGTTGTACAACAGATTCAGTAACTATTTTACACCAGATGCCATTCTTGCCATAACCTGGGCTTGAACCTAGCACTCCAGAATTACAACACAGTCCTGACCACCGAACTGCCACAGCCTGTAACTCTGACAGCCTTATATGCATGAATGTCAGTAGTACACAGTTTTGCAAAACAGAATCTTGAAGAAGCATTTGAAGGAAAGCAACCAAAGAGTTGAACAGATGGTCAGTGGAATTTTAATGCCCAGGCCAAACTAAACTGTTACTGGTGGTTGGCTAAAGCTCAGGGTTATAATCAGTGTTATGTAAACTGGCAAGTGAGAGTGCTGCTGCTGTGTGGTCTGTCTCTGCTCAGTGGCATTGCTTGTTTGCTTCCATAGCTCTGTCTGAATTTATGCACTGTATATACTTTACGTGGTGTTTTTTTTTTTCATTAGACAGTATCTGTGTTGTAGTGATGGGAGGAGAGACAAGAGCCAATGTGTGTATACACCAAGTAGGATTAGATGGAAGAATCAAGAGAAAATTAAAGGGTGGCAGTAAGAGACATTGATTCCTTGCAGCTTGGATCAATTGCAAACACATCCCTTTGTATTGGTAATCAACAAATGCCACAGCTGAATGGTGCTGTTACTGCATATTAACTTTCGTGGATGTTTAAGATGCACTTCTTATAATGGCCACAGGAGGCTGGCTGCAAGATGTTAGGCTAAAGAGGACATTTGTTTTGCTGAGGAGAATTTTTAACTGAGTATTGCCTTAAACATTTAAGCAGCATCCATGAAAGGTTAGTCAAATTCTCAGAAAAATATAGCAAAGTACATAAATGCTTTCTTAAATTTTAATGCTGTCATAATGTAGAAGACTAAAGGTCCACTGTGAACAACCATTATCAGTATTTACACATTTGTGAGGCAATTATTTTTGTTGTTGTTTGTTTATTAGTCTAAATATAGTTACCAGCATTAGTAAGGAAGGCATCCCTTTTGTGGTGGGTGTCATACTTTAGATAAATGTCATAGAACAAAATTAATCTATTTACATTCCCATTTAGTCACTGTTTCATTGTAGCAACTCTAAGTCACTTTTAAATGCATGTTTGTTTATATTGTTGTATTGCACTTTTAATTGATTTTAGATCTAACGTTTAAATTGTTAATGGTTATGTTGTTTTTAAACAAATATGATAATGCCATTTTACATTTGAAAAATGTACTTACAAGTGAAAAAACAAGAAAGCCATTTTCCAAATTTACTTTAAGATTAAACTGTGAAATGCTCAGTCACAGTCAGAACTGACTATATATTTAGAATAAAAGTTTCTGACAAATCAATGGGTGGAAACTGAACCAAAAAAACACATTAAACTGTTAGGATTGTACTTTTTGTTTGTTTGAAAACTTTCTAGTTTTGGTAATGTTTATGTTCCTGATTCAGTCTGTCTTCAGTTTCCTTTGGTTTAGTGCTTCTCTGTTTGCCACACCCACCTGTACCTGATCCTTTTTTTCCCACCTGCATGTGTTGGTGGTTTCTACTAAGTCCATCCAGTGACATGGTAGAAAGAAAAAAATATCACGTGGCCACGAGAGAATAACGTGTGATTATCTCGTGGCCAGGAGATAATTTTCTGCTGTCTGTTTGAGGTTCATTTTAAAAGTATAGCCTGATATTTCAAAGATTAATGGGAATTTTTTGAGATTACATTCAACACCCTAGTTGAGTGTCGGAAAACTGATTTTTCACTATGTTCCTGAATGTTATAAAACTCCGTTCAGTCATGTCATACAATATGAATGAATGTGGTTCATCTTTCACTAAAATACTCTCATTCAGGTACGAGTCCCTCATAACAATGTCTAATTGAGTGTATTACGTGAATACAGACAGTGTATGTGGTCAGCGACCTATTTGAATGCCATTATATTTCAACCTGGAAAGACTCACGAGACAAAGTGAAATTAGAATGATTTATTGACCTGATTGAACAGACAAGATTATTATTAGCAACAAGTTTGGCGCTCGGACCCCAACCGAGGATGAAAGCGTTGTGAGAGGCTGAAAGCTCAGATGAGTGTTTAAGGTTAAGGGGTTGGAGTTTTTTCTTCCCCCCTGGGGTCCGGACACTGGTGGTGGTGGTCATTTCTGGAGCCCAGGAGCTGAAGGATGGAGGAGGGGATGTGGTAGGTTGACATTTATTGGCAAGCAGCCAGAGCGATTGGAGAGAACACTTTTATCTTCAGACTGTTGGATGCTGATTGGATGAGGCTGGGCGAGTAATGATGCGGCCGGATGAAACAGGTGAGGATCATTAGTCTTCCAGAGTTGAATTTTCATCTAAAACTCCATTTTATCCTTAGATTAAAATAAAATAAAATTAATTGAAACTTTTCCATGTTAACAATCGACTGTCTCTGCATGGAAATGAATGCAGAAATTAGTAATACTGCGGGGAACGTGTTATTATCCCATGGCCACGTGATAATTATTGTAAGGGAACAAGTTAGTTATTGTGTAGGCACTTGTTTTTATCTCGTGGCCACGTGATAATTTTTTTTTTCTACCAGGTCATCGAATGGGCTATGTAGGTTTCAGCTTCATTAGTTAGTCTTTATATTTCAGGTCTTTTAGTTTGTAAGTTGATTTGGCATTGCTCCAGTTGTGTTTGTCTATTCCCCACATTTTTTGAGTTGTGGAGTTTTCTCCCTCAACAGCATCTTGCTCTGTAATTTAAAGTACCCCCCCACCCACAAAATGAGGTCTGTCTACAATGTGGGTCACACCTACCTACCAAACATGACATAAAAATGTCACTGGGAGGGAGTCAGTCAACCCATGATATGCTGTCATATTAGTGTATTTTTGAATAGCAGCTGTGTCTGTAAAATAGTATTATTATATATTATTAAATATAGTAAAATATATTATTAAAATATATGTATGGCAGCACGATGGCTCAGTGGTTAGCATCGACACCTCACAGCAAGATGGTCCTGGGGGTCTTTCTGTGTGGAGTATGCATGTTGTCCTCATGATTGCATGGGTTTTCTCTGGGTACTCCGGTTTTCCCCACCCCCAAAAACATGTACAATAGGTTGCCTTCAGGCCCAGGCTGCCCTTGATAAAGAGATCTGCAATCTCAATGGGACTTGCCTGGTGAAACAACAGATAAATAAAAAATGTTTAATATGAGGTGGAAAATGATCAACATAAGGTGGCTCATGACAGTATACTCAACTTATTTTGACTGACATGATGGTTTTAGGTGTCCATTGACAATATTTGATAGATTTTGTTTTATTTTGGCACGGTGTCTGAATTTATGAAAATCTTCCACATAAATAAATTAAAGCACACAAGAATATAAATTTATTGTGCACTGTATATATGCGTGTGCTGGCCTTGATGAATATGTACTGTATGTGTGAATGCACCTCTGCATGCCTGCATCACACTGGACTTGACCTCAAGCAATGAGTAAGAGTAGATGCCAACTTCTGCTGATTGAAGTGAGCAGCTCACAGAGGGGGAGCCTGCTTCTGTCTTTTGTAGCAGCCTGATTTGTTCCTCAGGACAACTGATTGAAGCAAGTCACTTCTAATGCTCTGCAGGATGGGAACTGCAGCCTTCCGTCACAATGACTTTGCATCCACTGTAGCAAAACCATAGAACGACAGGTGCTCAGCAATTTGGCCATGTTCGTATCTGACTAGTGCATCCTGGTCCTCTCTAGTTCTTTCCTTGTTTCATTTGATTGAGGTTCTGCATAACTGACTGTGATACTTTCTGGGATAAAAGATGAAACCAGAGAAGCTGTTCTAATAGAAATTAGATACTTTCAAGCTCTTACTCTTGTAAGAGCAACAGTTAGATTTCAAGCCAGTCAAGAAGTATAAAAGGCAAGTGCAAATCAAGCCACACTGCAGTAATTGAACTGAAGTATTGCACTTAGGTTGCTTCTTATCCCTTTATGTCCTGCTGGAGCCTTGATTGTGGGAAACCAAGGAAAATTATGCCTTATTTTACCTTCTAAACAAAGAAGTCCTGAATGGACCCAAACTCAATGAACGCATGATGCTAGCTTATATAATTTGGGAGAGTTTTCACTCTACAATTTTCTCCAATTGTAAAAGACCATCTGTTGCATGTTTGCCTGAGGCAATGAAGGTAGACAGAAAGGTTAAGAGCATGCCATTGTCAAGAGTCAGGTGTTTGATCCACTGAACCAAGTTCAGAAAAATCTCTTAGGGTCAGGGGTATTAAAAGTGCTCAACAGTCTCGGTGCTTTAAGTGCTTGACAAAAACTCGACAGGACACTCTAAAAAGTAAATGTTCAAGATTTATAGCTGCACTTGCATGGCTTCAAGACACCAAGTGCAAAGTGTCCGTACTAACACTTTCAGAAACACACACTTGCAAACTGCAACGTAAAATTGCGCACACACTAACAGTTTAAGATGAAATATGAGAGAAGACACAAACGTGGCAGTGGGTAGGGAACTTCTGTTAATGTGGCATTGATTAAACAATGAAAGCCAATCCACAGCAGTTGTTTTTTTTTTAAGTTTGTGTGAAAACAAACCAAGAATCAGTATATGGACCCAAAATAGATGCAGAAACAGAAGGGAGGGTGTGTTGTTAGTCAATATCCTTTCCATCACAATTCAAAGGCACTCTTCACACAGCGAGTGATTATTTTGCCATAACCTGCACATCTCTCACCTAAATTACCGTCATCCATCTCTCTCTGTTTAGCCCAGCACTCTCTCTCACACACACGCGGACGTACGTATACTTCATTTTATCCTTTCCAATATCCTGCCCAAAGATGAAGCTGTGTATGTGTTTGGAAAGCGTCACTGGATCACCTGCACTACTCTGAAGAAACTATCTCTTATTGAAATAAATAAACAAATGAAAATTTCCTCTTTTGACAGAAACGTAAGGTTATTACAAAGCAGCGCGAGGAGGGTGACGCGAGCGCAGCAGCGCGTTTTTTACCCCCATTCTTCGCTCTCAGCCTTTACCGCTTCATTCATAAGCGCGTGCGTCCAAACCACTGGCAACGCGGACACGTGTTGTACGGGCACGCGTGCACGTGCACGCACAGGCGAGCGGAGTCACATGCAGCGGTGGAGATTTGCAGGGGGGTGCAGCTATGGGAGGCTCTACTTGCGTTAGAATGGCAGTAATTCTACAGACACAGCTGGGTGGGGTAGGGTTGGTGGGGGCATTATTCATACATATGCGCACCCACCTGCGGCTTTAGGTTAAGAGTGGGCGTGAGAAGAGCGCAAGAAAAGGAAAAGTTTGTGAGACGGTTGGATAGAAAGGTGGATAGATAGATTGATAGATAAATAGATGCGTAGATAGATGAGTAGATATTAGGGGCGCATAAGCCCGTGACGTCCCTCATAACTAATCACGCGCATGCATTACTTTAACCACGCGTGAGGAGGCAACACGATCACTGAGGAAACGTTGCACTGCAGAGCAGACTGACGTGACTTCACTGCCAGCTCACTTTGCCTGCTCCGATGAAAATAAACCCATGTCCAAACTATAAGGCTGTAAAAACTGAGTTCCTCTTCTATCAGAAAGCATTCAATCCATAGCCGTGGGCTAATAAATATGACCGTAAATGACTCTGATTTGATGCATAGTGTCAATAAGTATGTCCTTTTTATCCATGTTTGCCCTCTGTTACAAGCCTTGGCGAGTGTGTCCTCTGATTTGTAGTCTAACTTAGAAAAATACGCAGATGACTACAGAAATATGCGCCGCGTATCATAAGCCCCCCGCTTCTTCTTTTTCCCCCCTCCTGCTTTGCAGATGCACGCAGCTCAGCGCTCCTTTGTGGTCAGTCTGAAGTGGCGCGGCTGTGTCAGCAGAATATTTGGCTGTAAACAGAGACACAGCGCTGCTGTCTCCATGCGAAACTTGGGCTTTTAGGAGACGGTGAGTGATTCCGAGGACGATTTTTTTTCTTTTTTTTTATTGCGCAAAAGAGGTTGGGCTCGGGAGTGCAAAGCTGGTGAGCAGATAAGATTTTCTAAAAAAAAAAAAAATCTGGAGATTTCTATCGTTTCTTCTTTCCCAGCTTGCAGCTTGTGTGCGCTTCATCCGTTTGTGTTTAATGCGTCTCGCCTCATTGTAAGTACTTACTGTTCTGTGTTATGCTTGCTATTCGTTTCACTGAGCGATGCATTTAGCTGCCATGGTGGCGAGACGGTCTGGTTTTTTCAGCTAAATGAAACGATGGTCAACGTTATCTTATTGGGAATCATCACGTAGGAGTCAGGGACCGATAACGCGCAATGGGGTGCAAACAAGAGGGTGAAAATGTAAAGATTTCCTCTCTTTTTTATTTAGCATCCGCTGGGAAAAGATTAGGGTGACAGCAGAGGAAGTTAAATTGCGCTGCATATAAAATGGGCGGGCTTGCTTTAATATTACGTTTGAACAGCCCACTAAAATGAAATAATATGTGCTTGGACAGACTGATGCGCTTTGTGAGTGGGGGTGGGGGTCCGATGGACTAGAACATCCAGGTGCCTGGGCTAGATTTGTTAGTTTAGCGAAACATTTCTGTTGCTGACAGGCTGAGAGTTGAACTCACTACACAGCCACCCAATGAACAGTGAGAGAGACCTGCGCATATCGTCAGCAGCCGCTTCTCCAGCCTCAAGCTCAAATTCGTCAGATCTGAGATCACAGAGGATTTTATCCCCCCTCATTCAGTCCATCTAGAAAGGGGGAAAAATATATTCGCAAAAGTTTGTCGGACATAAAAGACGACATCTAAAATACGCTGGCTCTTCTGCTGTAAGTGATTTTCCTCATTTTCTTGCCTTTTTTCTTTTTTTGCTAGAGAAAAAAAACAAACAACCGCGTTTAACGAGGGGTGTTTTTTTATGTCACTGGACACCGCAAGGCACGAGTTTTACTGGGGGGAAGGGTGACTTTGCCCTCCTCAAATTAGCACCGTTTAAGGGGGTTTTTTATGGCACGAGCCGTTTTAACGGGAGGGAGCCCAGCCTGGTTTCAGCACCACGGATAGCATCAGCGCACATTTGCTTAATTACTCCGCCACGCACGGATCGTCATGCCTGTTTTTAGACCAGCCTTGTAGGGATGCCAGCCGCATGCAAAATTTTCACTTCTAATGTTATCAGGCAGGGGTTGACCCCCCTCCTTTTCCTTCCACCCCGGAATAACTTAGAAAGTGTGCTTGTGAGGGATTTGCTCCCCAATTCGTTAATCTTCATCATCCTCGCTTTATTAAATCCCTGCCAAGTGAGAGGTTTATTTTTATTCCGGTCCAGCAGAGCATTTTAAACCAACCGTCCTCCACATTGAAACACCACAGGCAAGTGATCGGAGCTCTGTGTACTGTTTTATAAGCGCTTGTTTTATAATTAAGCAGCTGGCCCTCTCGTGGACACATAGGTTATGCTTCCCGAAATGATTTGTGGATTTTAGCGTTTGCTTGCACAAGATCGGCGAGTGCTGCTTGCCTGCTCTGTGAGCCGCAGCTGACATCATGGCTCAGGGTATCTGGAGGAAGGAGGTGGTCTTATTTCAGAGGAGATTTGGCTTGGTGCTGTGGTGTCGCTGCTTTCACATTGCAGAGTATCAGAGGGGGATGTTCACAGGTGCTACACGCTCCTACAGGGTGCTGTATGGGCTCGATGGCGTGTTGCCTTGTTATTTCCTTCCTAATCATTATGCGCTACAGATGCAGCCACACCGTATGCTCTGAGCGTCTGTTCTGAAAGTGCCTTTACACACAGTCCTCCCTCTGTGTGCTCATCGAAAACGTTGATCAGCTCAGATTTGGTCTTCCCATTAAAGTTAGAGCAATTATGCTTTTGTCAGTATGGCATCCAGTTAAAAGGAAGGATGAGCAATGATGGATATTTGTGTGTGTCAAGTGGCATGGGGGGTCCATGTTTGAATTGTTTGCTGTCAGTAAATTTAAACCCAAGATCAAAAGCCATTGTAAATAAATACATAAATACATACATTAAAAAGACAGCTTCTTCATTCCCTTTCAACACATCTCATGCGTTGGCGCTTTTACAAGGTGAAATATTGAGTATGATGATGTACAGGCCCATATGACACGGTGGTGATGCTCGTTTTTTCTGTTTTTAACCTCCAGCAGTGAAAGGTCCTCATATTTCAGCTATGTGTGGACCGAGCAGGGCGGCCTCTCTGGGTCTGTGGGCTTGCTTGCTTGTCACCAGCACCGTAATGGGTGGGAAAAGGTAAGAACACGATTTAACATATAGAAACACCCAGAGTGATGCATGCAGACTTAAACATGAATATGTGCTGAGTTTAAAGCAAATGTGTTCCTGTGTGATTAAGCTCTATGTAGGTAACACTAGCTGTTTTCTGTGCTGTAACACATGAACTAGCAAAATATTTTGTTGATAGAGGACAGATACCTTCTAATACAGGACCTAGAGTCTGCTAAATGATTATCTCACTCATAAATATGTCTGCGAATCTGGAAAGCCAGCCAAGGAGTCAAACAGTGAATCATCTGCCAGTTTGTCTTTCTGCTTGTGCTTGGCTGTTTTATTTTGGGGGTTGGGGGTGAGGGGTGGTTTACAATCTAACAGGGTATGTACACTGTAGTAGTAAGTGGGTCATGGAGCACCTGCATCTTTATGATTACAGAGGTAAAAAAAAAAAAAAACTTCAACAAGGGGACAAGAAATGATGTGCCAAAATAGCCACTAGGTGTTAGGCGTTTTTTTCTTCTTTTTTTGGTTCACTAACCATGCGGGACAGCATCTACTTTGTCATTTACCAGACCTGGGCTACATAGAGTAGATGTTTTTTGCGTTGCACTAAGATATTTGCCATAGATTGCTGCACATTTGTTTTGACAGGGGCTGCAGGGATAGCAGAGTCAATGTACAGACACTTCATCTTTGTGTCATCATGGAGAGCTTGGCTGTCAGCTACCTAAATACAGAAAAAAAAGAAAACATTGGATTAGAGATGACAGCAATGAGATCTCTTGCAATTGCAATAATTCCCACATGATTTGAATCCCAAGCCGACATTCATGTGTTGTCTTTTTCAAAGCAATAATTGGACAAATGTGGATTCCAGAAGTCAATTACACGTTCACAAACACATAAAAAAAACAACATAAAAATAAAATTCATCAGATGGTCCAACTGAGGATTTAAGGTCTTGCCACTATGTGGTTCTTTTTGCAGAATCTTGAAAAAACTAAGGGGATGTGGATTTTTCTTACAGTTGAATAATTCAGTAACTGTCACAAAGATATCTTGAGATGGTCCAGTTTGCCTGTCTCAGCAGCCGTGCCACAAAAACAATCCGTTCTTTATGCCATACATGTTTGAGAGTAAATCCCACGAGAACATGCTGGTGACATTTGTCTGGAGTTGAAGTTGCAAATTGCACTGCTGTATGTTTGTCATTACAGAACATTGATTTGATTTAATTCCTTAATCACAGATACCCAATCTGTTGCTTTGGTTTGAAATATACTGGATGCAAATGGAAGATCTTATTTACTGGGTTTGATCAGCTGTACATTAGGGAGAATGTCAAAGCGCTGCAGTGACAGTGCTGAGGGACTGTCATGGCAAACTGCAAAAGCAATTATCACCAAAAGATTTACTGTATAATCCAGTCGCCTTTTTGAAGTCAAATGCAGAAACACACACACTCCCGAACACACCTTTGGGGATTTTCGGCAAGACGTGATAATCGAGCGAACCGAGCACTCGGCTACAGGATGTAGCCACGGAAGAAATTGCCTCGTAATTAGATATGCAACTGTCAAGAGAGTGGGACAAATCGCAAATGTGAGATTTACAGTTAAAAGAAATGGACAGAGTGTAAGACAATGGCAGCTTGAGTGTTGCTGTTCAGATGACCTGTAGATGGGGATGGTGTACAGTGGTTAGGATGGAAGTAGCCTCTGGCTGATAAACATGTGTGTCTTCCAAAGTACCTCTTTCTCTCCATTTTTTCTCATTCCTGTCCTAAAACCATAATCTCCATTCTGCACATTTACTATATATATATATTCCAAAATACCAAGCTCTGTTTTAACAATGAATTTTAAGAACTATTGTCAGTAACAATAATAATAATAAAACATTACATATTCAATCATTAAAATATTACAGTAACCTTCTTCAAAAGTAATCAAGATGTCACAGGATTTCACATAATATTGCATCATATTTTTGCACATCTATCAGATGTTTTGGTCATTATTATTTTAGTTTACGCTAACACAAATTATTTCACACCTTTTCAAATAAATATAACCTATTATTATTATTATTTCTATTATTTAATAAACTAGAAATTTCTAGACTTTTGGATTTCTGCACTGGAAACAAAAGCTTGCTACTTTGTGCAAATACTTCATTAAAATCCTGTTATTGCTACCTTTTGGGAAATTCAAAGGGCCCACATGAATGTAGTCACTGGGAATTTTACAAAGGCAGAAAAAAGAGAATTATTTTTAGTTTTTGCCTCTGTTGACGTCCCATGGATGCAATTTACGATGTCTGGTTTTTTTTATATAACATAATTGACTTCCCATATCTGAACAAGGAAGATTAGTTATTGTTTTAAGTTTGAGTGCTTCAAAGCAGCTACCTCCAGGGCTAACACAGAAAACAAAAATGCTCATCACATTTTAAAGCTGGCTGTGTTTTGAATCATTTTGTTGTTGTCGCTGTTGTTGTTTTGGCAGACAGGGAGATAATTGGTGGAAGAGAGTTATATGTGCATGAACCCTTTCATACAAATCCATGTGCGACGTAACTGGTGCAGCCTCAGTTTTGGAGCTTTTGTTCAGAACTCTGAGATCTGCCTCAATCCTGCAGCCTTAACATGAGCAGCTTCTCTCCAAATGGTGATAGTCTGAACGGTGTTGACACCATACTTTCCCACCTTTTCTGCCCCTCCTTTTATTCTGTTATCTTTTTTGCAGAGCTTAATTCTCATGCTTGTACCAGATGTTCTTTCCCCTCTTGCTCCTACTGTTCCTTCCCTCCCATTGCAGATTCCTGCTAACTAATCTTGATGACCTCTTCTTCTCCTTGGAGCTTTTCAGCTAACATAGCTTGTTTTCAAACGCTGCATATTTTGCAAGCAATCAAACTAAATTCTACACCATGACAAAGAAGGAGATGATTGAGCCACATTATGGGTTTGATCGGTATTAGTATAAATGCAAACATCTGTGAATGTATTGATTTGAATTCACGTACACATGTTGTGCACCACTTTCTCAGTTGGGTCATATCCTGACTTTATGCTACAATTTGTAATCAGGGATTGTTTCCCTGATTGGGAGGAAGTTAAAATATTTATGCACAGAGATGCATGCACAGTTTTCACAATTACGGATTGTGAGTGTTTTCGGCATTGCTCTAAGCGTTTTGTTTCATGTTGTTCAAAGAGCACATTCAGCAAGGCCTTTGTTGTTCGAAAGACAGTATTAAAGTATAAATAATGTATTTTGATTTCTTTCTGTCTCACTCTCTTCTCTTGCTATTGTACCAACGTGTGTGCTTTTATGCACATGTGTTCCTTTTTTAGATGAAAATATAGGGATGTTCTTAAAGACATATTTAGATTGTGGCAAATATATATGGATTCTTCAAACAAATAGTAGAAGAAAAATGTCAAAAGATGATCTTTTTTTAGTCTAGGTTTACAAAGTGAACTGCCTAATTGTCTCCTGCTAAAATATTTCAAAACCTCACGCTCACACAACAAGAAATTTAAATAAAATGTAAAAAGTGCCATGCGTTTCTCTTGTTTTAATCTGATTTAAGTTGCATTGTGCAATGCTCAAGCACTTTGGCAGTGCATCACTCTTATTGTTTAGAGCCTAAAATGAGTTTCTTTTTTCTTTTTTTTTTTTTGCCACATGATTCATATACAGATGGGGTTTTTTTTGTTGCTGTTGTTTTTTGTTTTGTTTTTCTGCTGGCACTTTTTGGCTGAAGTTTTTGACCCTAGCCATGACTTTAAATCTTTTTCTTTGCTTGGCAGTTCTGGGCAGAACGGCATGACAGATGAACAGAAAGATAACACAACAGTGTTCACCAAGATCTTAGACAGCCTTCTGGATGGCTATGACAATCGCCTCAGGCCAGGACTGGGAGGTCAGTAAACCCGAGTCACTGAATATATTTTGTCTCACATGAAAGCCGTTTGTGTCTTCTTTTTTTTTTAAATATGCAAATGTTTGACAAAGTCTAAAAAAGAGGCAGAAACTCATTATTGATGTGTTACTTTTGTCTATATGTCGTATCTCACAATGGCTGTCTTTTTAATATGCATTTTATCCTCTTTGTCATCAACCATATATTGTTAGGCTTAGGAAAAATATAAAGAAAATTTATCAGCCAAGTCTAAAAAACAAAATATGAAAAAAAAGACAGAGAAAGCAAATTGAAAGAAAAAAATGACACAAAGTAAAAAATGGAGGGTATGCTGAATTAAGTGGTGTGATGCAGCAGATGTCAAAAAGGCAGGCGAATAAAGCCAAGCCTGCTAGAAGTTCAGCAGCTGAGGGGAAGAAATTATGGATTACAATGACTATCATTCATAAATCATGCTGTCACATTTCAGTTTGACAGTAAAAAGGAACAAACTCTCACATACCCCACACAACACACACACAAATTCAGACACACACTCTCAAATCTTTGTTGAGATCTCTTCTAAGTTCATTTCATCCCATTGATATCATGTTGACTAATAATAACAGGACAAGAGTGGTATGTTTTAAACAATGCATAAACTCAGTAAATGACATAATCTTTGCCCAGGTAAAGGTGTTGTCTTTGCAAAAAAGAAAAAAAGAAAAAAAATTATCAGCATCAAAAACATGTTTTATTATATTTAACATATGCATTTATTTAAAACTATTTTAACATATTTTTGTTTTATGTGTTTGTGTAGAAATACTGTTAATTGCACTGTTAAGAGCAGAGGCTATAACCAACTGAAGTATTAACAAGTCGAGGCTAATGAATGCCACTGATAGTCACTCACTCTGGCAATTTCCTGCTTCAACAGAGCGTGTAACTGAAGTCAAGACTGACATTTTTGTGACTAGTATCGGACCAGTTTCGGACCATGACATGGTAAGACTTTTTTTTTTTCCGTCTGTGTAAATGTCACCCATTTCCCTGTGCCCTTACCTTTATTTTAACACCTGCCTTCTAAAATCTTGGGATAAAGCTGTTTCTAAATTTTAACATTTGAATGGAGTGGGTGATTAATGTTATTAACTCATGGGGTTTTTTTAAAATAAAACTGTCACTCATAAAATAGATTTATTGGTGAACTTCAGTCTATTTTGTTCTACCCATACTCGTAAATATTGCTGCATGTGATTTATCAAAGTGTACTGTAAACTTTGACATCAATTTTCATTTATTTGTTCTAGGGTTCCAAAAAAAAATTTTTTTAATCCTCTGTGTTTTACTCTGCTGCCTTGCAAAATAAGCATCATAAATAGTATTCATAAGTACTTTGATGTTATGTTTTACTGTAGAAAATCTAGATACCAATGTGAGAAAACAACTGCAAAAGCTGATAAATGAATAAATAATGAGGTCAAACAGTTATAGCCAATTTTGTTTGCATAGATAAACAAGCTAATTTACCCTTCTTCACCCTGGTTTTGTGTAAAGATCTTTCTTCCAAGATGTGATACAGTCCCAGCAGCTGGCCATAAAACCAGCTGAATTTCAAAAGCCAAAACATCAAAACATATGAATGATTGCTTTTATGATTTTCTTTGTCATTTTTAACACCATGCATAGACAAAAAAAAAGCTGCATGGCATTTAAACATAAGTATTTGATCTTTGCACTGTGCACCAAAAACCAATTAATCTCATTCAAATGACTCACTCCTTTTATGTGCACATGAAGTGCATCAACGCCATTTGACATAATCTCAGTTAATTGCACTGGCTGACATGCAGACCAGGACTGTTTCGCTGTTCTGTTGAGGCTAGAAGGAAGTCCTAAAGAAGATTTTCTCCATCTGTGGCCTTTTTGTATTTCCCTCCATTACCTTCAAGCTCTATTTCAGTTCACACTAATTATCTACGAGAACCGGGTGCAAAGAGGAGGAAAAGCAACAACAACAACAAAAACAACAAAAAAAAACGGGCTGTTGTAATCTTTTTTTACAGACTCATTTTACTCTGGTGGGCAGTCATGCAGAACTATTAAAAAACTGTTTTTCAGCTGTAGTCATTAGCTGGCTTGAAATGAACTCTCCTCCTAATTTTGTGTCCATTGCTTTCTTTTTGTGTCAAGTCTGATTGTGATTGCTCAGGAAATTAGCTTCCTATACATAAATGCTAACATTTGTTTGCACTTACCTAACAATACACAACAAATAAAACTGGTTTAATTAATCCCTGGGTTTACATTTTTGTTAAAAAATAGTCAGACTATGGTTTTGTGAATAATAAAAATGACCTAACATATAATAATATTTATATTAGAGAACAAAAACTGCACATCGGTTGAGGCATTCTGTATATCCAAGATTTTCACTTTATTCACCAAAAACCTGTAACTTGATTAGACAAGTACCAGCTGGGTAAACTGGGCTGAGATTACTGTCAGAAAGAAAAAAGAAAAACAAGAAAAAGAAAATTTATGGGTGTTCTACTCTGCATCTTTTCCTAGTCAGTTATGGGCAAAAATTGAAAAGAAACTTCAATTGGACAAGACATCTAGCTTTTAGTTCATGTCTTTTTTTGGTTTGTCTTGTTTACATGTAGGAGTACACCATTGATGTGTTCTTCAGACAGAGTTGGAAGGATGAAAGACTAAAGTTCAAAGGTCCAATGGCCGTGCTGCGTCTGAACAACCTGATGGCCAGCAAGATCTGGACCCCTGACACTTTCTTTCACAATGGCAAAAAGTCAGTGGCACATAACATGACCATGCCAAATAAGCTGCTGCGGATTACAGAAGAAGGCACACTGCTGTATACCATGAGGTAGGTTGAGATCATCTACCACTCGTATGTGGAATGTTCAGAACCAACCCATTCTCACTCCCAACTCGTCACATATTGACGCTTGGTCAGGTACTGTCTGCGTCCCAGGTTTGACGCATCAGGTAACCCCCACGCGTTAGTTATTGACAAAATGAGACAGAGGAGGAGGAGCGTGTTTCTATATTTTTTAGAAGAGTGGGAAATGCCTGACAATTAACCGTTTCAGACCCTAAAATGAACGTCTATTAGCTCTATACAGCCTATCCCTGACCCCAGTGCCTAAA
>JARVJO010000082.1:6950910-6972206 GCA_031762555.1 Cynodonichthys magdalenae
CCGGAAATGCCGCGGGAGTCAATAACTGACGCGAGGGGGTTACCCGACGCGTCAAAACTGGGACGCAGACGGTACCTTACCAAGTGTCAATATGTGACGAGTCGGGATGAGAATGTGTTATCAGAACTTGAACATGCACTTTGAACCAAATTACTAAAAGGCAGGTCTACTAATGCTGTGCTATTTTAAGGTGATGATTAGCAACTGTACTAAAATGGAACTTTTGTTTATAAGTTGTCATGGCTACTTTTGCAATAAAATCAAGAGATTCTCTATGCACTAAATTAATAAAACAATTTCACTTCTCTTCCAAATAACAAAAGTATTCTCCGGTTGACTTCCAACTTAAGTCCAAAAAAAAAAAAAAAATGTTATTTAGTGTTGAAAAACTTCAACACAAAAAACAGACCAAACCAATTTTGCTGACATTTTCTCCTTAACCACAGTAGCAGGCTGGCCCTGAACAAAAAAAAAAATAATAATAAACACTACTTCATCTACCATCTATAATCAGTAGGCTTATTTTACATCAACACTACTATTTTACAAATAATTAAACTGTTGATTCAACCATCAGTAGTCACCAACAGCATTTTGTGTTAGACTCACAGCAGACACTTTGAAATATATCAGCAGTTTCTTTAGGTGTATTTTTTTCCTACTCAAAAATAAACATCTGATAAAACACATCTGGCAATACTTAGACAACACAAGTTAATAATACAGTACTTTACATGCTACTGTTGTTTTTCTAGTGATGTATGGTTCATTTTAAACAAAGACAAGTTGCTACATTTGGAAATTATTATGGTATGCCATCAAATGTATTAGCCTAAACACAGTAATTTCAATCACAAACTGTCATAGGTCACATACAGTACTCACCTCAAATGTTAAAGTGTTTTTTTTAGGCCAGCAATGTATCATTTTCAAGATGCTACCTAACATTGTAAGTAAGAAGAGAAAATGTACAATCAGGGCTACTTGTGGCTTAGTTGTAGAATTTAGTAGAAACTGGAGGATGCTGCATGACAGTAAAAACCTAGATGCACATCACAAATGGATGGGAATGTAAGATATGTAAGGAGAGGATTGAAAAGGTTTGTTTCAATATGTTTACTGAGAGTGGGAGGAGGAGAGGCAAAGCCCATATTGGTGTCACAGATGAGTGAAATGAGGGTTAGATGGGAGATTAGTGTTTCATGGGTGGCCTGGCGTGCTGTTTTCCTACAAAGCTGTAAGGAAACTAGAAGCTCACAGCTCGGAGAACTGGAACATTTCTGTTTGGGGAAAAACTGAGCCGCTGGAACTGTGTTTCAGTGCTGTGAGGCTGGAAAGAAATATTAGACCACATGTTCTTTGTTCCAATAACTGCCCCATCCGTGTAACACTTTGAACCCCGCACCAGGATTGTTGTTGTGCTTTCTTTTTTCTTTTTTGCCACATGAGTTATTTTCTTTGCTCCATGTCACGTTCTATTTTCTTAATCACTGCCTATGTCAATCTTTTCAGGCTCACAGTAAGAGCTGAATGTCCCATGCATCTAGAAGATTTTCCCATGGATGCTCATGCTTGTCCGCTGAAGTTTGGCAGCTGTAAGTAACATCTTCAGTCACATACACATACAATATTAGCAATAGTTGCAGTCATGTGAAGTGATAATAACAAATCGGTGTAAAATGTTGTGACATTACCTCATCTAACATTGCCAACAACAACAAAAAAAGGAATGAGGATATGGTTAATAACATATAAATATGCAAATTAACCTCCACCTTCATTCAACCCTTACAGACCTTCAAAACTGTAAAATGCTTTCAGCACAGTGCTTTCCATAACATTACCAAGCATCATATCAGCCGCCCACTGCTGACAGCTAAAACTACACTGCATCATCCCTAAGAAGACATAACGAGAGATGGAATGATGGAGGAGGGAGACAGAAATAGACAACAAGAGAAAAAAACTGGGGAAAGAGGAAAAATAATGGGGCAGAGAATGATTGGGGGAGTTCAGAAAACAAAAAATAAGTTTACAGCAACTAAGCCAATAAAAAAAAAAAAAAAAATTGAAGTCAAGCTGCCTTTGTGTCATTCTTCAGACATCTGCACATTGTGAGTGAGAGTACCGAGCCTTAAACACTTTTAAATTGAACTCACTTGCTAAATATTTTAGTGATGAGCTCTCTTCCTTCTGCTGCAGTCTGCAGCTGAGCCCCTCTTCCCTCTGCAGTGGTTGAGCCACACTGCAGCTTTGACAGGTTGGGTGGCCAGGAGGAATAAAAAGACTGACTTGGCTGCTTTAAGGTCATGTTGTCCTGTTGGGATGTTGTTTGTTTATTTTCCTATAGAATGAGGGATGACTCGATGTGACATGTTATTATATAATGAAATGCCTTAGAAAACATAGGAAATTGTCATGATTTATTCATAATGTATATGAACATGAACATATGAACATTAGAGTTATGACCTAAATACAGTGAGATAATATGCCTAAACAGCTAATGAGACTAGACAGCAGATGAGAGCAGGAGAAGACAAAATGGGACACAATAAGGCAGGACAGGACAAGGGTGGATTCCTTCTTTCTCTTGGAATGTCCAACAATTTTAAATAAATGCGGCAAAAATAAACAAAAATTGTTTTGCTGTTTTTTTTTTCACCAGATGCCTATACTAGAGCAGAGGTGGTATATGTGTGGACCAGAGGGGCTGCTCAGTCTGTGGTGGTGGCAGAGGATGGCTCCAGGTTAAACCAATATGATCTGATGGGACAGAGTGTAGATTCTGGTGTGGTGCAGTCAAGCACAGGTCAGTTTCATGCCTTTTTATTTACTCGCCTAATTCCGTTTTTTTTTTTTATAAATGCAAAATTAGCTAAAGCAAAATATGAGTGGTTTATTTAAAGTGCTGTAACCTGCTTCAGAGAATAACTGCTACTGTTATTCTAAGTCCATTAACCTAATGCAATTTTGGAAAAAATATCTTGAAAAACAATTTGGAAAAATAGAGTGTTTCAGTCCATATTTTATAACTTTGTTTTTATCTTTCATCTTGCAAACAACAGGAGAGTATGTTGTGATGACAACCCACTTTCTCCTGAAGAGGAAAATTGGTTACTTTGTGATCCAGACATATCTGCCCTGCATCATGACAGTCATCCTCTCCCAAGTGTCGTTCTGGCTCAACAGAGAGTCCGTCCCTGCCAGAACTGTCTTTGGTGAGTCGTCTACTCTCTTCTCCTCTAAACATCTGTGGCCACAGAAATGAGCCCGTCACCAGAAGGTTTCAACTATGTTCCTGGGAACTCATTGTGAAAGATACCATGATGGCACATTAGGCATTCAGTCAAAAACTATGTGGCAGCTTAAAACCCAGCAACAAACCATGCAGCTGGGAAGGGTACAAATATCGTGAAATGTGTGTAAGAACTGATTTGTATGATAAATTATTTAATAATCATGTTACAGTTTGACTTTACAAGCCATTTAAGATTATTTAATTAAATATAGGTAGCATGCTCAGTATTTTAAATGATTAGTTATTGGATCAGTTTTCACAACATTCTAATAGCAAATATGTGATTATGGCTGTGAAAATGGCTTTAGCGTTGACTTTAAAATGATGTTGTCTTGTACAATGGTGTTGTCATTGTTTGGCATTAGTGAGACTCTATAACAGTATTTAGTCATTTATAATATCTTCTCATACATCAAAATATTAGAAATGTTAAATTAAAAAAATCCACAAATTACTCTTTTTATATTTAGCTTTATTTGATTCATCGGAATGATGGGTAACATTGTTGTCTCTGTTTGAAATCAGTTGTGGCAGATTGTCTATGCTCTTTCTGTAGCTGTGTTTAACATTTTATTCATGTGTTTTTACTGTATTTTATTCAGATAAAAAAACTTCATTAGAATTAGCAGCCTAATGTAATGTTGAAAAGCAGAAACAAAACAATAAATAACAATTTAAACATATTTTTTTTACAAAAAATACTATCTTTTTCTTTTATTCCATGATTGTCAGAACCAGGGTAAGATTAGCCTAGCTAAGCACAGCAGTATGAAGCCAGGGGAAACAGCCAGCCTGGCGTTATAAACTCTTTAAAAGCCCTTTAATCTGTTGACGTTTGTGAATTAAACACTATTAGTTGGACTCATGGACTTTTTTGGAGCAATGACAAATTGGTTACTGAAAACATCTTCAAACTAAATGTTTGTTTCTGAACACTTCAAAGGAGAAACATTAAAAAGAACATTAAAATGATGATTTGGACAATTGCTCATTGGGACAAAGCTTACTGCAGAATAATTCCATCTTGTTCTGTGTTTGCACCGATGAGGTGAACAAGAGCTTAAATCAGTTTTGGGTCGCTGCAGTGGAATTTAAGCACAGCTCAGTGTGAATTTAAAATTACGTGCTCTGAATGTTAGATTACAAAGTGTGCAAAGTGTGTGCCTGCCTGTGTGTGATGTGTTTATCACTTTGGTATGTGTGTGTGTGTGTGTGCGTGCTTGCATACGTTGCCTAGTGTGTTTTTTGTGCATTTGTGTTCGTGTATAATGTGTTTGTTTGCACATCCAGTGTGTATTTGTCTGTCTGTCACATGAGGTCTTACATAATTCTGCCCAAAAGGAAAGCTCTTGCTAGTCTGCAGCATGCTCTGTAGCAGCAAACCACAGCAGCAGGCAAAGTGTCCTTGAGTTACCTTACCCGACTCACTTCCTTCTTCTTCTTTTGTGTAATCCTTTCTCACTCAGTCTATTAATCTTTTTTTTCCTAAGGATGCATGTCTCCCAGCCCCTACAGTAAAAAAATAAATAAAAAATTGCATATATAAACATTGTTACAGGTATATCACATTTTGATGCTCTAAAACCACTAGCAGATTTTCCCACTCTCCCTGCAATGTTTTGGTATCAGTTTGTGTGGAATGAGACATGTTTTCACGTGTGTTTGTGTGTGTGCTACAGCTTGCTACCTGCAGTTCTTGTCACGTGTCGAGGGAAAATGAGGATGGCCTAGATTAGATTCAAACTATCTAGGGCATGTGCGTGTCCCCCATGCCATCAGTGCTGGTTCTGCTCCATGAGATTACATGCATAAAACGTGCACACATGCAAGGCAATGCACAGACACAGACACAAGTTGCCACAGCTGGATAAACAGATGTACACATTTTCATTACGACATGGGGTAATACACCTCCCGGTATGTTTTATAGTGCTGGCCATTTGTGTGACTAATGTACATCACTTGGGACAGCAGATGAATGCGATTGTTTTCAAAGAGGTTACAATGTCAATACGGCCGTAAATGAAATCATTAGAGAGATGCAGTAAACCATCCAGATCTTTCATTGTCATCTTAATCCTTCACCCTTCATCTATACTAAACAGATACCAAACTATTTTATATAACGTAAACATTAAGATAATAGGATACCGTATGTGACATGATGCTAAAACACTTGTATGGCTTATTTACAGTATAGCTTGGTGATTCATAAAGTGCAACATAAATGAAAAACTACCTGTCATAATGGACTAAAAAAAAATGTGCTGCTCATTTCTGTTTGAGGCTAATGACCTTTATGGTCTCATTGCTCATAAAGATTGCTGTGTGTTGAGGAGAACTGTTTTTCATTGTCTTATTCTCTTCTCTGCCTTGATGTGATTTTACTGTGCTGAGTGAATCCTGCTCTGTGGTACTTCTGATGTATGTGTAAAATATCATTAGGTGTCACAGCGCTGATGCATAAAATGTAGGGATATTGGATGCAGACAGGAAATGAAGCAAGCATCGATATGAATTGTTCTTATATGGCTCAGTCCACACTGCAGGTCTTAATGCACAGTTTTGAACGTGACACAAAAACCTAATGTTTTGTGTGGATGCTCATATTATATTTTAAATGCGACCGCCGTCAGACTCCAGTATGAACTCTCCACGGCCCAGATTCGACCTGCAATGCTCAGATGATGTGACATCACATTCAGCTTGCTGTTTATAGAAGTAGCTAATATAGATGCTACATGTTAGCATGTTGATTCTGAAGTTGTTGTGCAATCGGAGACAGAGAAATAATCACCTAACATGCTTGTTTAGTTCAGTGTTTACATTTGAACCTGGTTCTGACCAGATGCTGTGGTGCAGAATTTTATTTTTGGAACGGGATCAACGTGCTGGAAGTAACGTATCGATCTAGTAACTTGACACGGTCCTCAATCAACGTTAGACGTTACTATCATAGGTGGATTCTCAGTCACTCCTGACATGAACAATTAAAATAACAAAGGTAAATCAACTAGACTTCTGTTCTGTGGCTGAAGACGTGGAGTTAAAAAGATTAAACTGTACAGGGTTGGTATCGATATTCTAAATACTTGGATTTGCCCACCCCCACCGCACTGATGCAACATGAGCGTTCAGACTGAGGTCGCGTTGAAAAACATCAGATATGTATATGATTCAGTACAACATATAGAAAAGACCTGGGTCAGATTTGAAAGAAAATCAGCTTTGTCACGTTCAGATTGTCATGAAAATATCCGATATGAGTCTCATGGGTCGAAAAAAAATTGGATTGGCGTCGCATTTGTCTGCGTGATTGTAGCCTATGATACGGCCTGTCATAAAGTGTCAGAAAAGGAAAATGACATCACAAAACACAGAAGCAGCAGCCTTGATGTTTGCGACTGTGGGATATCTTTTTATTTGTTGTTGTTGTTGTTCATATTTGTTTTTGTTCGCTTTTTTGACTTTTTCCTCAATTAAGTTGTACAAAGTATTTATTTTTTTAGGAGAAATTACTAAACATTCATAATCACACTTGAGTCATATCTGAGTCATTTCACTTGACACGGATTTACAATTTTTTTTCGGTTTTTCTTTTCTGAACAATATCAAATTCTAGATATTAACTTGTGATATATAATAAACTGTGACTACTGAGGTGAGCAGGTCTCAAATCTGACAAAGAAACAGCATTAATGTGAACAAATGTAGCACTGAAACGCCTGTTTAAATTACATTATGTGACTATGAAGCAAAGCCCTAAAACTACTTTGCTTTTTCTCTAAAGCCTGCCCTGCAGATGAATAGGCAATTTAAAAACACAGCAGTGGGTAAAGTTATCTTATTTATCACTGTGCCGATTAAGTGCCTGATTAGTTTATAGCTGCTTTGATGTGATTTGATAGTGAAAATCTGTTAGCAATTTATTTATTTCAAGTCTAAACAAAAGCGAAAAGGAAACAGTCATTGATGGTGCCGATATGGTGCTTTCTCTGCCCTCCTCCTTCTTTTTCCTTTTTCTGTTTCGCTCTCTCAGAACTGTCAGTGCTCAGAAGATTCGCTTGCTTCCATCTTTCTTTTTTAAAAGCAATTGGGTGTTTATGGTGGTTTTCCTTATGTGTTTTAACGTTTTGGCTCATTAATTTATAGCACCATGTGTGCAGCCATGTATACTGATACTTGGGCGTGTATGTGCAAACATTTGTACACATGCAGCAGCTCATACATTTGCACACACACGATTGTGCATCACTGTGTGTTTGTTTTTGGCATGTTAGCAAGTTAGTTGTGATTAAATTGGTCCACACACACACACACACACACACACACATATATATATATATATATATGCACATTCTGTTGGATATTTGCTGGTTTACCTGCATGAAATAAAACCTCATAGCTGTGGCAACCTGCAGAGTCATGTACTCATCTGTCGATCAACTGGTTGTATTTCTTCATTTATGTAAACCAGAAATTATATATTCATGCTAAAAGTAGTGTTTCTTCCAGACAGGCTTCTAGATTATAATGCATGGACAACTAGGAGGACACAGCACAGCCAGGATGTTGTTACTCTTTGCAAAACATTTATGGCCATTAATTCACTTCATACGTTTCTAAATGAATCCACTGATTATTCATTTATATGAGTTCTAAATTTGTTTTATGGGTTTATGAGTGAGGAAAAGAACAATATTTGCTTTATTTACTTTTATTCAGACAGATAGTCTCATTTGCAAGAGACACCTGTAACACAAACACATAACATCAGTTACACAAAACCATAAAACATTATGTTGACACATAAAGAATAGCAAAATGCTTTTGTGGTCATGACAATCATTAAAAATAAGACTTTTGCTGTTAAATATAATGTAAAATATATTATAGATTAGTATAAAATATGTATATGTGAAGTGAAAGCTCTTGAATTGTTCATCATATAGTTCTACTACATATTTGTGTCTTTATATCTTTACAAGTCTTGTATTTGCAGTATTTAGCTGTGTGGACCAATGCTATGTTTTTATTTTAAAACCATTCCCTTACACCATCTTTAAGATTTTATCAGCGTCCAAGCAGAGAATGTTGCACACAGACGGTTGCTCTTTGAGGGAACAAATGTTCCACATCACAATGTACTTTTGACCCACATTTTGATTGTCAGGTTTGATTGGTGGCCTTCTCAGTCAAAACAGCGTAAGAAGGAAATTTCTGCTTAGAATGAAAGAAAATGACAGAAAGACAAAGACATTTTCCTGAAGGCACACCCTATCTGACAGGGTTCTGTCTGTGTCTTTTTGACTGTGATTTGATGTCGAAGCCTTTTGCTTCCTCGCTTGAAATTGTTCAGATTAGCTGAAAGCTGTCACTGAAGGACTGTCGTTCATGAGCAACAGTTGTTCCAAAGCAAACAATAATTAGTAAAAACAGAAGTATTAATAATAAATACAGCTTTGTCAATCACTAATAAAAAAATTGTATTTTGCTATGTCTAAAACTATTTTTTTCCTCTGCTTCATATTGTAGAAAGCTGAGCACTAACAATTTAATAGATTGATGACTTTGTCTGACCTAAATTCAGTTTCTAAAGGTTTTACCTAGAAATGTTTTACAAAATGGCCTTTATTTGCTCCATAACTCCCCCAAAATGCACTCTTGAACCATACGCCACCGTGTGTAGTCATAATAAACTTTCCTTGCCTGAGGCAGAACTGTCAGACCTTCAACCAAGAAATTGCTTGTTTTTCTGTGTGTGTGTGGTTCATCATTTTTAATTTTTAATTCAGAACTCCTAAATTTGTTTACTGCTCCATCTTTCTTTATATCTTGCCATTTGTTGTTTCCATTATGTACATGTTTATTTGTTTTTCAAATGAGTGTGTAATTGAAGACTAAAATCTTAGAAGATATGTACAAAAATATTTATGTCAGCACATGTCCACACAAAGTTAAAGTGAGAGGAAGAAACTCTCCTAAATCTGGGTCTCCTGGTATAATTAATTTAGATCGTTCCTTTTCAATGACTTTAATCATTAAAAATCTTCAAAGCATGGAGTCATTTTATTACAACATGTCATACAGATTAATTTAAAACAATATTTCTAAATTATTCCTAAATATGTCTATTAATAAATGAACACTTTCTGGAAAAAAATAAAATAAAAAAAGAACATAAACTTGTGGGCTCATAGCTCTCAAAAACATTAGTGGGTGCAAGTGTCAAAACAAGCCTCTAATCTTATCTACTGCATTGATAATTACAAGTTTTAAACTCAAATAGGTCACTTTACCCCCCTTATGTTTTACTTTGCTACTCATTGCAGAAGATGGAAGACATGTTTCCATGACAACAGAGCTTGTCAAACACAGTAAAATATATGAGATACCAAACCGGAGAGTTCTTTTGCAAGGGCTTGTGTAATACTCAGTGGTGCATTTTCTTCCTCTCCCATCAAAGAAAGTGATTTACTGCTAAACGAGATATGCAACATAATGGCGTTTAAGTCATAATTTGTCTCATCCTCCATTTTTTTAGAACTCTTGGCATAACACCATAACACTGTAACACATACCCTGTTAGCATTTCAAAATAATATAGTGAGCAACCTCAGATATTGGCTATTTGTCAAAACTAGACTGAGTTCAAAATCAGCTAAATAAGAGTTGACATAGCATTTCAAGATAAAGTATAGAGCGAACACTTTGTCACATTGTGCAGGACTCCCATGGCAGGTGTACCAGGGTTCTGACATTGAAATAGTTCTGTATATCTCAGGTAGACTGTCACTTTTAACAGATTGTGAGTATTTTATGCACATGAACTGAAGGTTACTTAATGACACCATTTTGTTAAGGTCTATATGACATCTACCTCTTTTTACCTGTGACCCTTTTTTCACTTTACTCTGTGTATTACCACAAATGTGAGGTTTCATGTTCCCATTACAGATGTATTTAGGTTACCTGTAACTATGTGATATATGAGACTGCACTCATGTGACATTCACTTCCCCACCTCCTTCCCTCTGTATTTCTTAGTTAAGATGCAGTAGATGTTAGTGGCTGCTGTTTTGTGCTAAGGCACTTGCTGTTGCCATAAGAACAGGCGATTTTTGGCAGAGTCACTTTGCTCTGATAATTCTCCAGTGAAGTGTTGTGGCTTCCAGTTCATGAGCAGTGATACCTACGTATCAACGTTGCATGTCATTGCAGATTTAAATACAAAGATCCAAAACTTAAAATGACTTAAACCATAACACCAGGCAAGTGTTTTTGATTAACTATCATACTTGTGTAAGTAAAATGGATTTTTTTTTTTCTGAAATTTACAAATTTTTGAAAGTCAAGATACATGTAAGTGCCTGGAGAATGCTTGGATGCTGCATATTGGACAGGCTTTTGACTCTCAGAATGCTGTTTATGTTTTAAACCTATTTTACACAGAGAAACAATTTTGTATTTGAAAAACAATTTATTAATAGCAATGTTGAATGTTGTCAGTAAAGAAAAAAACATTAGGCTTAGATAGTGACACTCTAAAGTGGGCTTGTTGTGTCATTTAAAAGAGGTAGTATAATATAGTTTATTGCAACATGTAATTTACTTCAGTTGTTCAAAAATGTGTGGTGGTGGTGTGTGTATGATGGGGACACTGTTTCATTGCTGGATGAGCTGAAAGAGATTGTTCATAAATAACACAAACTGGGTCCAAGTGAGCCGATTTACTATTTTCATATCTAATACAATTCATTTAATCAAGAATTAATTAATAAAGCTCTCATGTTAGTGGTTTATTTGTACAACCTGGTGCTTCCACATAACTGTAAGTACTTGTTAACACCATGTCTTCCTGCTCCATCTGTGTGGCATCTGTCGCCTAATGCCTTGAGTCGTCAGATTAATTTAAAGTACTAATAAAGACAGTGATTTTAACTGTGAAGTAGCATAATAAATTAATTAATTAAAAGACAAACTGCTGAGTTGGCTGACCTATTGCTATTCCCATTAGAACCATAATGGACATCAGTAGACTATAAACCCATCAAATGTGTTGTGCTTGGTGATGCTAAAAAACATATATTCTATTATATTTCCTTTAATTAGCTGTGACTAATGAGAACATGAAAACTGTCATGAATGATTTCTAGTTACACCACCTAGTCAGCAGTAGCAAAAATAAGCTGGATCATGAGGAGTCTGTGATTTAGCACTTAAAACTTTGTTCTAACTAGTGAGAAAATAAACAATAAGAATGTTTCTGACAGAACAATGGCATTTCGAGACACAATTATTAACTTAGCACCAGCTGCTTTTGTATCTTAGAGGTGGAAAACACAATTACATAAATGTGTGTGCGTGTGTGTGTGTTTGTGTGTTAATGTCATAAAGCAATTACGCCATTGGAGATTTATATTTTTATCTGGGTCAACAACTATTTTCTTGCTAATGCATGTGCCCTTTATTTGACACATGTATGTCATTGTGAGACACAAGCTGTTAGTGCTCAGTAAATAAACTTTCTGCATTTGTCCTTTTAGATAAAGAATGAGTCCAAGGACATTTTTTATGTCTTTGTAAAACAAATTGTCTCTTAAGTTTTGCAATATAACCATATCATATCTCACAGAGAAAACAAATAAAATTAACTGATGGTACATTGAAATAAACACTCAGCATGGATGGAAACAAAATACTCTGCATGTATCTAGCAAAATATACTTGAACAAAGTAATAATTTGTAAGCATATTCAACCCATATATTTTGTGAAGTCCATGGTAGAGATCAGCTTAATTTTGGGTTTTTTTTTTCCTTTGGCTTTAGTTTGACTTTGGAGTACAAATAATAAAAATCAAACGGTTAATGGTAAAAAATAAATAAGTAAATAAATAATATTAATAATAATAATAGCCTGATTACTAACTTCAAACTTTCACATATTAGATGTTTTCTTAGCTTACAATCTAATCACATACAACCTTTTTGTGGAAGGATACTTTCTCCCCAGCTGTTCTTTAGAACAGTCCATACTAAACTAGTGGATTATGTGTTGCTTGGGTTGATTTTACTTTGTGTGTACTAAAAGCATCTGCAGTAGTCTGTTCTAATATGAACACTGCATTATGAGATTTGCTTTGACCCAGTTATGCTTGTGCTTTAAAATTCCTCATCACAGCTTCCAGTGGATGATGATGATGTAGCCGAACATTATGAGTTTTAAAGATTGACACAGAGTGTATACTGTGCCAACACAGTTTTTGTCCAAGATAGCATGCAAGATTCATTGGATTCAAATATGCTTTTATGACATTACATTGTTGTGCCTTTTGAAACAATTACATTTAAATAATAAAGTAATTGCTTTATTGTGCTTTGCTACGTATTTAAGTCTATTTGCAACGTATATTAAAAGCCCAAACCATGAAGCGGAGTATTCTGTTTACAGTTCAGTTTGTTTATTAATTAAAATTAGTACTTGTGTTTTATATTTAACAAATATTGCATTTATTGTTTTCATACAAGTACACTTCACTGATTAAACAAAAAAATAAGTTAGAAAAATTATATTGGCATTTTTGTATTGTTTTTGTAACATTTGTATTGTAAAGCACTTTGTGCACTTTTTGGCTATTAAAAAAAGGCTATACAAGTAAATAAATATTGATCGATTGATTTTTGTATAAAAAATTAAATCACCTAAAATTCTTTCAGGTAACACAGATCTGACTTGTGTTTTTATTTATTTTATTTTTTGTCTTTCTGCAGGAGTGACCACTGTCCTGACGATGACTACTCTGAGTATCAGTGCCAGGAACTCTCTCCCAAAAGTGGCCTACGCCACAGCTATGGACTGGTTCATTGCTGTCTGCTATGCCTTTGTGTTCTCGGCCCTCATTGAATTTGCCACAGTCAACTATTTCACCAAGAGGGGTTACGCCTGGGATGGGAAAAGTGTGGTGCCTGAGAAGGTATTTGCTCATTTACGCTCTAAATTAGCTGGGTTTATGTTACTGTTATCAAAAAGTAAATATATATTTTTTATTAAAAAAAATAAAAAAAAAAAATATATATATATATATATATATATTAGGGGTGCAACAATACATGTATCTGTATCAAACCGTTCAATACACCCTTGTATCGAACAATACAGATTTTTAAAATTTATTTTATCAACTTGTCTTCTGAAGATGCTCCGTGTTGAAG
Organism: Cynodonichthys magdalenae; assembly: GCA_031762555.1. Lineage (NCBI taxonomy): Eukaryota > Metazoa > Chordata > Actinopteri > Cyprinodontiformes > Rivulidae > Cynodonichthys > Cynodonichthys magdalenae. The sequence continues at coordinate 6,964,425 of JARVJO010000082.1, forward strand.
GATCAGTGGATCTGTGTTCGACTGCTCCACTTAGGCTGCATTGTCAAGCACAGATCTACTGAGAAACTTGCTGTTTCAGCAACATTTCATTCAAAAACTGTAGTTTTGAGGTTAAAAAAATGTTCTAAATTAATTCCAAAAAATTACAAGTTAAGAAGTGCATGGAAATAGCTCTTTTTTGTATCGAAAAAATATTGAATCGTGAGACTAAAGTATCGAACCGAATTGTGAATTTTCTGTATCGTTGCACCCCTAATATATATATTGGCAAGATGAAAACAACTTTGTCTATTGTGTTTGACCTCGCAAAACATAAGCTAGTGATCCCTGTCTTTTAACTCTCCAGATATCTGCTATGATGGTATTTTCTAAAGTTCAAGAACTAGAATAAAAGAAAAAGCAAACTGTGACAGATGCCAAAAACATAGCTGCATCACTGTGTATTAGTATTACTTACTAACAGTGGTAAGACCTAGTATATGTATATATATAAATACATACACATATACATATAATAGTGATGGTATACTTTCCATCATATGTGGACTGCAGCATCATACTTATTGTTCTGCAGTGTTTATTTTCATAAGCACTGCACAATATTTATCTTTGCGGTTAATATGCATCATGTAATATTATTTAACAGATGAAATTTGTGCTTCTTGTTTTTCTCAGAAAAAAACAACAGCAAAATACTGCATCTTACGTTAATTTGCTGATTCTCTCTCTTTTTTTTTCAACACCTAAAATTTAGCAAAAGAAGAAGAAGGAGTCTCTCCTCAAGAAGAACAACACTACAGCCTACCCAACAGCCACCGCTACACCCTTCGCCCCCAATCCTGCCAGGAACCCCGGATTGGCCACAATCGCAAAAAGTGCCCCTCCACCACCAGATGAGCCCAAGGAGGAGCCAAAACCCAAACCCCCAGAGGCCAAGAAGACCTTTAACAGTGTGAGCAAGATTGACAGGATTGCCAGAATAGCCTTCCCCCTGCTCTTTGGAACCTTTAACTTGGTCTACTGGGCAACCTACTTGAATAAGAAGCCCAAATTGCAGGGGGTGAATCCAACCTAATTCATATTTCATCATGTTGAAATTTTACCTGGTTTCATTTTCTTTTTATTCCTTTTACAGAGAAAGAGAAAAAAAAAAGTATTTTGAGATAAACATTGTGTCCATTTTTGTTTGAATAATCAGTTGCATCATTGCTTCTATGGTAATCTAAATTTTAAGGATTTGGAAAAAAGAAAAAAAAAGGGAAAAAAAGATAACTTATAACAAAGACTTTGAAAGGTGTTGTTCAGGTCTAAGATGATGCTACTAAAAAAATGCTAATATAAATATTTAGCCAAGAGACTACTATTCTACAAATCTACATAGCCCAAACTTGTCAAGGAGCTGTTGTTTTGTGTATGTTTATTGTTTAAATGTACTATTTATTTCATTTATTTTATTTTTTATTTTTTTATTTAAATTTTAACATGGAGTCACAGACCAGACACAGTCAAAGGCACTTGTGAATATGCATGGACAGGACATGTTATTGTTTATATAGATTTATTCAAACTAGAAATGAGAATTGACTGATGGCTTAGTTTGTTTGATGTCACCAGTGCTACGCTGAATCTTTTTTCAAAATATCTCCCATTTTATGTAGAATGTTTATTATAGAATATGTCATTCTTTAAAAGATATCATGGTTTCTGCAATAGCAATAAAACATGTCTTAATGGACATAGTTTCTTTAGGGATCAAACACACAAAGTTCAGTCATCCCTGTGCTCTGAATTAAAACTAATTTGTTTTTCCTTTCACAGCATTGTAAATATTATTAGGTTTTAGAGATGTATTTATTTTGAATAAGATTTGAAACGTGTAACTAAAGAGGGTTAAAATTAATTCATGGAAAGGTTTTTTTTTATTATTATTTCTTATTTTGCTTTCCACAAATAGATAAATATATTGGTATAAATCATACTGAACTGACTGTTTTTCACCAAGTTAACATTCCACTGAAAACATCTTTCACATTAAGGTTAAATATGATTAAATATACGTGTCTTGTGTGCACACCATCATCAACAACAGGAACTATTGAGATTGGCTTAGTTAGGAAAAAGAATGTAAAACCATCTCAAAATCTGGAGTGCATTTTAACATTTAGAATAAAAAAAAAATACTTAATTTTGTTGGAATTATCTTCTTATTTTCTTTGATCATTTCTTTTAGCATTTGACTAATTATGCTGGGGTCGCCTTTGTTAAAAATACACTTATGAGAAAGTCCAGTGGTAGGGCACATTGAGACGGAGGAGAAGTGCCTTTTCCATTTTCAGAGTTAGAGCTGTGGTGGTTCAAAGTTGATTGATGGCACACCTGTTATTTTTTATTTATTTTTTTTTACCATTCTATGGTGTCACTCCCCTTCCTTCCCATTCATGTCCATCATAGTTCACATGGGGTAAATATTGAAACATAATACTCAGAAAGTACCAGCTACACTGCCTTCCGTATCACATGCCTGTTTGGAGTCATTTGTTGCTGCTTGTTGGTGAGCAACAGCGAGACAGGGAGAGAAACTGGAAGAGACAAAAGGGGAAAAGATGCTGAGTTGAAGTGGCACTGTAATCTTAGGATGGCCGGCGCTGGGTTTCGCACAGAGGACTTGTCCTGTAGTTCTACGATAGTGATGAAGATGAATATATTTTTGTAGCATGATGTCAATCCCTCTTCCAATAACATCCGACAGAAACTAAAGTGGAAAGTATGAATTTGTTGTGGTCTTTAACATTGCTTGCTTTCTCCTTTTATTTTAATTGAAAAAAAATAACAAACACCTTTAGGGTGCACTTCATTTTTGATGTGGCACGTGAAGGTTTCTAAACAGTCCATTTGAAATTATGTTAATGTAGCAATATAAATTAGCAAGGGCTTTTCTTAGGACCTGAACCTGACACTCAGTTTGAAAGTTATATCCATTGTAGCTTTACACTGACCCATCTGTACTTGTAGTTTCTTTATGTGTGCTGAATATTTATATTCTCTTGGTCAAAAAAATAGCAAGCATTGCATTTTATGACCATTTGAATCTTTAGCTTTAATTGAAATTTTCCTTGTTAAAATAAAAGTGGAAGTGCACTCACCTCTTCATAAGTTGAATGTTTTTTTGGCATTGAACAGACCAAGAGATATTAAAACTGGGAGAATTATCAGTGTGTGTGCTGTCACCAATTGATCATTACTATGAGCAATTGAAGAAGAAAACAGTGCTTCTTGCTTTTACCATAATCAGTATAATTATCACTAAATTTATCTCCCAATGGAAAACATGTTACCATTATATGCAAACAGTCCACTGTTCACAGCTACTTCTGCTACAAGCAGAGGGTCACGGAACTGTAAAGTTTAAGCGGTAGAGTTGTATAAAGATGTTTGAGTTCAAAACTATTGTATTTATGTTTATTATCATAAATAAAGAAATATATATATACTTATGTAAAATACATAATGCATACAGTCCTGATTATAATATTGAAGATGTTAGCTAAGATGATGATGATTATTGTTTGTATTCTGAACCTATTGTTATGCATTTTGCACATTTAAAAGAACAATAACATTACATTTATGTAGTCAGCTTTGTGCTATGCAAGGACAGCTTTTAACCACATCATTAACTTTTTCACTTTGAGCTTTAGATTTATTGTGAAAAAGAGAGAAAGGAAAATGCTTGACTTTTTTTGTTGTTTTATTTGTGCATCTATGAGCTTTTCCCACTCCCCAACAATGGCCATACAGGGTGACATCAAAGAAAACAGTGGATTAACTCTTTTGTTTGAGCTATGGATTTATCAGTAATTGGAGGGAAAACAGCGTTCATTGTTGACTGCATTTTTTCCACAGGGTCATGCAATAAAGTGATTGAAACGAAAGAAAAAAAACAGAGAAATTGTAACAAGATAACCTCATTACTCTTTTTCACTGCTTGAGCTTGCTTGTCACTACAAACAAAATTGATGAGAGTGAAAATGTTAATTTACTCAAAGGATTGTGTCCCCTCTTTATTTTTCAAAACTCAGTGATAGTTCAAAGTGCACAAGGGAGTGTTTGACTTTGGCAGAGTAAATGTGAATTTTGTCCTGTTTTTTTTTCCATCATTGAAAACATCTTTGCTAATTTCTTCTTGCTTTTTCAAACTGGATAAAGTCCATTTTTGCTACATTTAATATTCCAGAATGTGAAATACGAGGCACAGTGCAGTCATGAGCTTCCTGCTTTTATCTTCATCCTCAGACTCTTCATGTATGTAAATATCACATAATAGGTCCATTGTAGTTCTCATCGACACTTGTTATTCAACACAGAGTCTTGGTTATTCCTAAATACCTACTGGAGTTATTTTCTAGTCTTTTTAGCAAACATATGTTCAGATTTTCACTGAAAATAAACCAACTAAAATATCTAAAGCACAAATGTTGATAAGGGTAAACAACACTTGAACAATTCTGTGTTCATATGGACATCCAAAACATGAAATACATACAAGCTCACTTATCCACATACCGTATATATGCTGGCAGTCCAATGATACAGGTGAAGAGTTGTGATGGATGTAGATGAATTGGTAAATCTTCTGTAAATGTTTTATTAATTTTTTGTTAGTTTGTTTGTTTGTTTTTTTGGTTCTGATACGGCCCTGTAAAATCTAATTCTCTGCATTAGTCTTTAAATAAAAAGAAAACAAATTAACGTTTTGTCTTGTTCTGTGGATCACCAGACAACCTTTAACACAACTACATGTTTTATTTTAAGTGTGACAATAACAAATTACACCACATGCACAAAGAAAGTCAAAACTCAGAAGCTTTGTGGTATTGAAAATATGAGTGACGTAATAAATTATAGTCAACAAATAAAGCTTGCTATGGACAGTTGACAATCACATAAAGCCTTTGGTGCAATAAGTGAATGAAAAAAGTTGTTTTGTTAAAAACAAAATAAATAAATAAAAACTCTCTCTCACACTCTTCCCCGTTATGTTTTTTTCAGAGGTTCTGGAGAAGAAAATCTGATCAATAGTCGAACCTCAGATTCTGGCCGTCAAACAATGGACCAGCTCTTTACCCTCACTAGGGACCATCCCATCTATATGTGTTTTAGATAATTGGAGAGGGCATTCAGTCCTTATGCAAGTGTTGTAAGAGAGTTTGTTTCACATTAAGACAGACCCTTTTAGTGTGGGAGTTGGACAGGGCTGCTCGTTGTCACACAAGTTCTGTTCAGAACTTTTATAGACAGAATATCTCGGTGCAGCCAGGGAGTAGAGGGAGTCTGGTTAAGTGGTCTCAGGATTCCATCTCTACTATCTGTAGATGATGTGGTCCTGTTGGTGTCATTGTGTTGTGATCTTTAGTGATTACTGGAACAGTCTACAGCCAAGTGTGAAGCAGCTGGGATGAGGATCAGCAAATCCAAATCTGAGGCCATTATTACTACTACATTAATACTGAGTGGATTGCTCTCTCCGAGTTGGGGATGAGTTTCTGCCTTTAGTGGAGGAGTTTCAGTATCTTGGGGTTTTGTTCACAAGTGAGGGAAGAATGGAATGTGAGACTGATAGGTTGATCTTGATCACATATGGCCACAATCATTGGAAAGAACAAGATTGCAGATACATGCAAGCAAAATACGTTTTCTCAGCAGGGTATATCTTATGGTGGACTATTAGAAATACTGGTCAGAAATATGGTGAGAAGTTTTGATATCAGGGAGGATAGAGCCACAGCTCCTCCTCATCAAAATGAGCCAGTTTAGGTGGTTCAGGAATCTGGTAAGGATGCATCCTGGATGACTGGGAGGAGACCCCGGGGGAAACCATGAACATGCTGGAGAGACTGTTTCTCAGTTGGCCTGAGACCACCTTGGAATCCTCCCAGAAGAGCTGGAAGAGGTGGCTGGAGAAAGAAAGTTGTAAGCCTCCCTGCTCAAGTTGCTGCCCCCTGCAACCAGACTCAGAATAAGCAGAAGATAATACATGGATGAAGAAAAAATACAAAAAAATAATAAATAATAATTACTACATTTTGTTTTTGCTAATGGTAAAGTTGTTTCACCTGTGAAACATGAACAGCCCTTTCCTGATGTGAATGTACAAAACACAGGGAGGGGTAGGGTGACATGGAAAACTTACATTTTTATTTTATTTATTTTTTGCTTTGTTTTTATGACCCACCAAGTGGTGAGGCTCGTGCTGGACTTTGGGAAACACTTGTGTAGGCGATAAAAGGTGTGCTTATTACTTCAGACATGAACTATGAAACAATGGGTTGGTAGTTCTCTCCAAAGAATACTAGTTCTGAAGCCATCATTAGCAAGCAAATAATTAATAAAGAAATAATTTCATCCATCTGTATTTTTTTAAATATTTTGTCAGCATTTTGCTGCTAATTATTCCTCCCCTGCTTCTGTTGTATCGACACAAGCCTTCATCTCGTCCCAAACTTCTCTTACGGTGAGACTTCAGGTGCACTGGAACATGTGCTTCTTTCTTAAAAGCATGTGAGTTGCTAAACCCTCAGAGTGTTACATAATGAAGCTGCTTCATCTTGGCAGTAGTGCAGAGAGAGAGGAGCCTTTTCACACTCTTTTAGTTCTCCTTATTTTCCATCCTTTCCTTGTAGCTTTTGCTGTGTACTATATGATTTCACCTTTTTGTATGTGTTTGTGTCCTTGTGTCCAAAACATGTATTGGAATGAGGTATATGCAGGTACTGTGTGTATATAATTGTGATTTACAGTACTCCCTGTGGGTCATAAGCACATTCAGTATTTTCTCTTTGATCTGAGCATTAACACATAGAAATGCTGTGTGGGTAACTTCATATGTCTCAAATACACATGAGCAAAACTGTATTTAATAGATGAATTATTTTAAAAAATGCAAACATGTATGAATTTAATTAGATGTTTCAATAATAAAGTCTTCTTTTTGCTTATGAACGTGATTAATGAAAACGTACGTCTGCAAAAAGGCTGGGAACAGATGGTAATACTGACTCACTGTTATTCCATCCAATGTAAGCTGAGTCACACTAATTTTTCTCCCTCACTTACTCTTTTTCTGTACACACTTAATCCTGTTCAGGGTGCAGGGAGTTGGTATTTCTCCTAGCAGGCAAGGGGTGGAAAAAAAACCTACTCAGGTCACTAGTTTATCTTAGGGTCAACAACAAAAAAAATACCCCTCTTAAATGCACATACTGACACCTAGGGTCAATTTGGAATCATCAATTAACCTGAACACACATATTTTGGACAGGGGGAGCAAACTAGAGTATTTGGAGAAAAATGACACATCCTGGGAGAGCCTGCAGACTTCACACTGAAAATCCCAGCTGAGTGTCAAGTTAGAAACCTTCTGGTTGTGAGGTGACAGAACTAACAACCAAACCACCCTAGAGACCACAATGGCATTCCTTCAGCCTTTAATTTTCAAACCTTAAAGGAGGGGTAATATTTCCAGGCACATAGTTCAAATCTATACCACAATAAAATAACTATGTTACTTTCAGCTTTTATGAAACACTGCATATTTAAAAAAATTTATTTGACTTTGCGTCATAGCCAGTGGCGGCTGGTCAATAGAGAGTGCTAGGGCGCTGCCCCACCATTATTATTAGAACACAAAAAATATAAAAAATAAAACAACAAAATAAAATGTTTAGTAGAAATATCTATATTTGTTTTAGATGTGTAAGATACATTTTTAACAGTTATTAATGG
>JARVJO010000082.1:6982209-6998409 GCA_031762555.1 Cynodonichthys magdalenae
GTTTCTTTCCAGCTGGGAAATCTCAATATTCAAATACTATTTGAGGTTTCTTCTTTAAAATTCCATTAAAAAATCCTTATTAAAATTACACAAAATTAAGATTTAGACCAAATATGTATGTATTATCGTAACCACCAATACAAATTAAACCATATCTCTGGATCCACTAATGATATCATGATCTAAGTATCAAAATGCAGCTTTTAAAGCCAGCCATCTGAAAATGTGATTAGGTCATTTTGACCAAATTGGACTTAATCCTCATTTCAATGTAATGGGTCACATATATCAATACAAGTTTGTCAGTAAGAAATAAATCAGCTACACTTTTGTTGTGCTGATATTTCTTGTTGAAAGATTGGTTTAGGCGAAACCTCTTTATGATGTTGCCACCATGTTGCACATTTTTATTAATAAAAATCACCAATAATTTTAAGATGAGATTCTTAACAATCATGTCATAACAGCAGTCTGAAGAAGAAGATATAAGTAACAAGACAATCTAAGCATTTTTCTTTCTAAATGTATGTAAGAAAAACATCTGACATACCTCTCCCACTGGAGAACCACTCTATTTGATACTTCAACGGAGCTGTCTAATGTAGAGTGATTCCATCCAGGTGGCAACTTAATATTTCAAATAAATTTGCAGCTGTTTACACTAAAATTACTTTGTATTACTTATATCAGAAATGTTGCTAACAATCTAATCACATTATGAGCACACTGCAAATAAAACGGCCTGTTTTTTTTTTTTAATTATTCTTATTTTTCCATCAACCCACTGATTGCATGGCATTTTTCCTGTCTCCTTCCTGTAGCTCCCTCCAGAATGATGACGATGATGAGGTGTCGAACAAGACGTGGGTGCTGACTCCCAAAGTGTATGAGAGTGACGTCACACACATCCTAAATGGCCTACTAAAAGGATATGATAACAAACTCAGACCGGACATTGGAGGTACAAACCTTTTTTTTTTTTTTTTTGTAAACAAATAAACCAGTTTTATAATTAAAGCATTACAATAAAATACCCTGACATGTTTGGTACTGCATGCAAACATAGAGCAAAAATAAAATGATCAGTCTGTTTTAGCAGTTACTTTGATTCAGTTTCTATGTTTTTAATAGTTTATGTGTTATCTTTGGTAAAAAAAAAAATACACTTTAGCAATAAACTGTGCAGATTGTAAAATCTATTCATCCAAAATAAATAAACATTTTTTTCTAGATAATTTATATTTGCAGTAGTATTAAAGTAGAGAATAGCTCGTTGGCACATTATCAAGTTACTTTCCAACAGTACAACATAAATGCTTTGACAGTTAGCCTCGCTGTTTATAAAGTATCTCTATCTGGGTTTATGTCCGTGCATGCGTTATGGTCAGGGAAGCTGTCCATCAAAGCCCCGTAAGCCTGCAGACAAGTGGCTTACTCCCTTCACGTTGACAGACAACTGATGAGGACTCCCTTGCTCCACGAGCCCATCACATTCATCTGCAAGGGTAGTATAGGGAGATACTCAGTATCACTGAATGCCTGTTTTATGGGTCAGCATTACAAAAAATCTGTCTAAAACCAGGAGCTGTCACACACTGTCACATTGAGATTAAGCACAGACGGTTGTTACATATTTAATGTGAGTTATCTGACCATGTCCTGAATCCTTCAAATAAGAAGAAAAAGAAGAAAAAAAAAAGAATTCAGGTGCAGCTTTCACAGAGGACCTTTAATAACAGTCATTTTTTCACCCCTGATAGCAGATCAGAACCACAAGATGAATGGATGTTAAGCGCCTGGACTGTGATGTACTTTATCTTTTTCCTCACCAGTCAAAAAGACAAAACCTTGTGAAACAAACGATGAGAATTTTGGATTTATTTCAGTTTTTGGTCTTCGGCCAGGCTTGTAGAACAAACTGTACTGAGAAGCAACTTTGATTAAATTCAGGCTGGCTGGAGGATTTCTTGTCTTTTTCTTTTTAGCACTGGACACACAGCGATCACATAAATGGATTCATGGAAGTAAAAATACTTGTGGGTGTTACCAGGCAAGGATAGCACGTACTCATGCACAGATTGGAGGGATTTAACTTTTCATTCTGGTCAAATACTTCGCCAGGTGGCAGGTGAACTGAATACAGCTGTATGAGTTCAAACAAACTCATCAGCCAGCAGAGCTGCTTTAGTGAGCGATGAACCTTTTAGTTTATTTAAATATATATATATTTCACTTTTTTTGTATTCCTTCAGCAAAATTAGTTGTGGCTAATTTTCAATCTGCCTCAGGCACAACTCTAAGCATGCAACATTGTTTTATAATCTAGACTTAGCCAATTTAACGCAGCAGGTATGCACTCAAAAGCAGTGAAAGAGTTTACCCCAGACCCACGGAACCGGGGCAATACTGTTACATTCTAACTTGTATCAGCAGAAACAAACAGATGTGCTTCAAGGTGTTTGTAAAACAGCACCAGCAGCCGGTGACCCCTTCTCAACCTTAAGAGCTCTGATACAGAGATGCATGGCCTGCAGCTCCAGCTCATGTTGCAGGTTTCCACCTCTTTTATTTGAAGGGTTAGGCAAAGATTCTCTGTAGCCATACTTTTATGAGCATCCGGGACCAGGTCAGGCTCTGCACCGGCAACAGGGGCACGTCAACAGCATTCGCCACTGTTGCAGCCACTCTTTGTGTGACTTTTCCTGCTTCTTTCACAGCTGCAGGCAAAATGGACATTTTCCTTCTCATATAAACATGATGGTGTTTCTTCTTTTCAAACAATCACATAGATGGGATGATGATTTTTACCAGAAAAAAATGTGATACAGTTATTGGGTAATTTACGAAATGGAGTTGCCCAGGGTGGGCGCAGGCCAAAATCATCTTATATAAAATGAATTATCAAAATAATATATATATATATAAATATATATAAATAAAATATCTCCCCTTCCTCTGTTAAGAAACGCAGGAAAAAAAAGATCTCAAATTAAAATTAGCTGCCTAAATGCATCATTTTATGTGCTTTCCCACACCTCCCACTCAAAGTTGAATGTTATCCGTATTAAATTCAATATACTTCTTTGCAAGAGCACAAAAACAAACAATAAACATGAGCACAATTCATCACTGTCCTCTCAGTTGAAATTATGACGATTAGTATAAGCTAGAAGGTGCAGCTATCATGATCTGATCTCATCTAGGTGCTTTGAAACATGATGGGTGGATCAATAAATGTGATGGCATGAGATGAAAGCAACCGATTAACACTGCTGTACTTCATGAATTCTGTATGTTATTATTCTTTTAAATGGATCCCTTCACTTCCCACAGCTGCACACAATATAACACATTTTTTGAAAGGGTATCATTTTCATTTCTGAAACTTCAGACAAGTGACTGTACAGCTGAAGAGCATCTCGGTCCTGCTTTGTTGTGCAGCATCATCCAGGAGAGCCTGTAGATAGCTGGGCGGCTGGCTGCCACTATCTCAACCATCATCATCAACTGTGCTATGATCTTCCAGTTGCTACCATGTTGCACATCCTCACAGGGGATATAATTAGCTGGCTATACTGTCATCTGAGACAGCAACCAACAAGCCATACTTAGGCAGAGTTAAGTCTCCCCTCTACTCCACAGAGTGCTGTAAATTTAGATTAATTGCTGATTGTGCCACTGCCTCCCTTTGAAGACTATTGTAATGCTTATTTAATCTTCATATCTCTGGAGTGAGTTGCTCATCTAAAAAACTGTAGTAAATAATATCACCTACTCCAATGCTTTCTAATGTAGTTTTTTTCCACCACTACAGGGTTTGGATGTTACCTACTTGACAAGAGCTTTCACAACAGTTGGCACAGTGGGATTGTTTCACAACTTTAGATTGGAAGATAGGGGGTTTAAACAACATTGGTGGGCAAAAAAAAACAAAAAAACAATGGTGCCATATAGACTCAGACGTATCCTAGATAAACAAGATCTACATCTGATATTGGGTAATGAGGATATTCTGGTTAGAAATTAGCTTTTGGAATAAACAATCACTCATTGATGAAGGCAATTATATCTTTTCAGAATCCACATGTATCTACCCACACTGAGAACAGAAGGAGGTCAAACAGCTATATTTTGAACTGTGTAAATGCATTTTTATTTTTTTTATTCATGGGTGGCAGGCAAGTTATCTCAGGAGGCCAAAAGCAGAAAGGACATTAATGTTTGCTTGTGAGTGACGTGAAAAATAATGCAAGACTGCACTCCCTCTGTCACTCTATCTCTGACACTCATTACATACTAAACCTCACATTAAAGGGGACGTATGCAAAATCTAATTTTTAGGCGTTATATGCATTTTGTTGTGTACTTAGAGTCTCTAGGAGTTCAGAAAAAAATAATTTAGTCTTCCAATGCCACATAGCTAGCTTTACATTTTGTTTGGGTAATATTTTTTAACCTGTCCTCTTTTCTTTATACAAGTTGTTTTACACAATTTTTGCAATGGAACTGCCAAATAAGGTCTGTACTTACCAACTACAATTTGGTGGTCTTCATCACTTCCTCTGGCTCTGGGTCAGACTCTGGCTCCAACATCTAAGGCTGGGTGGACAAGTCTTTCCTTGTTGACATCTTTTTATTAATTTGTAAATAAAAAGTTTCTGCACTGCTATAAAGTCGTAAACCCTTCTATTAAACTAGAACGGAGCACTCTGGAAGCTGGAATGGGAGCGGGGTGTGAAGCACCTTGTTTGGATTTAAAATGAGTTGATCTTAGACACAACCTCAAAAAAGGGGTGAAAGAGGGGCTTGTTGAGTTACAATAAGAAGTAATTCAGACCAAAGCATTGCAGTTCCACTTTATGTAGACCTCAACTGAATAATTTATGTGAAAAAGAAGAAAACACATGCCTACTTTAAGCCTGGAAAAGCTGAATCTTATATCTAACTTTCTTCTAAAACATACCAAAAAGTCACCCATAAACATTAGATTCATCAATGTGTGGAGGCTGACCCAAACTGCTGAGGAGCTTTGGCAGTGTGAAGAAAATTCTGTAATTGATTAACTGAATGTTTGATGCAGTTTTATATTTTACACTTTCTGATCATTGCAGCAGTAAGTTTAAAACAGACAGAGTTGGTGTGTGTTATCAGTGTGCTTTCTGTCTGTATAAACTAAAACGAGTTACGTTCTACGTCTGGCAAAAAAGTTACCACCTTCAGGGGTGTAACCAGGAAGAGACTGAAGAGGTTATAATGTTGAAGTTTTTAGAAGTTGTTAGAGTGTTTTGGCAGAGTCTCTGTTAGTCAGCCTGCTGGCCTGTTTTTGGTTTGGTTTGGCTCAAGGTCTTTTGTCTGAGGCCTGTGGTGTGTACTGCTGAACCTGATAAGAGTCAGAGACGAGAATAAAGTTTTTGAGACTAAATGCAGTGGATTCCTGCATTTATTCAGACATACCATTTTGAACATTGCATTTTTATTCTACAAGAGCACAAAGGTTTATTTGACTCCAAGCTGTCCATCAGAGTCTTTCTGGTTGTCTTCAAACCAATCTGATGCTACGTTCACACCAAGCTCGTTTTGAGCATCTAAAACTTGAGTCTTTGGGCGCGCTACATTCAGAATAGAACGAGACTAGACTTGCGTCTGAAGACGGTTTTATGGGAAGTGCTTCTTGTTTTTTTCCAGTCCGTCTTTAATGGACTATTCATCAGATAATTTAGAGACGGTCTGTTCGGTGAGTTTCACTCCAGGAGCTACGAGCTGAACTATTTTTGTCTCGAGCTCGGTTAACACCGCGGTCAGTTTAACGAGCCGCTGACCTGCATCGGTTCTGATATCTCCAGCCAGAACACCAACTACCGATGTTCCATTTCAGCTAAAGAGCTCTTATCGGTCTGTTTCAGGTTAGTGGGCAACATTCAGGAAATCGTCACGTGGAAAAATGAGTCTCTCTGATTGGTTGATGAGGCGAGTCGAGCAGCAAAAGTTTAGATTTTTGAACTCGAGTGTCGGCTGCTTTGGACATGCATGCATGTTAACGCTCAAACGGCACCTACCGCTTCATTTCGTGCTGCGCTAAACGCTCTAGACGCACCGCAAGAGCCCTAGACGCGTGTCCACCATTGACTTTGCATGTGAACTGGCTGCTCCTGCTGCTCAAAACGCGTTCAGTGTGAACCCAGCTTAACAACCAAGAGGTTTACCACGACTTGTTGGTTATCTAATTCTCATACAAGTTTCTTTGCTGTCAGTAATTCTGATGATTGGTACACAAAACAACAGCCACTTGCATAAACCTATGAGAGTTTGTAAAATATCACGACCTCTGAAATCTGTTTTCCTGTGCTTCTTTGCAGTCAAGCCAACAGTAATCCACACAGACATGTTTGTCAACAGCATTGGTCCAGTGAATGCTATCAATATGGTAAGTGATACGGGAATATTGGGCATATCTTTTATCATTGTTATTATAAATTTTCCTGGGCTTGTAATTTTGCCAAAGAAAATTCATTGTAAATGGTTTGCTTCTACAGTTTCTAATGAATTGGTTCTATCCAGAGTTTGGGAACTTATTCATGAACATTTTAGTGAGATGCTATAGTTTCTATGATGAGCCTTAACTTCATTTGTTTACCATCACAGCATTGTCAATTGCCTTCTTGACACATTTTGCTATAGTGGTAGAATTAGTTCATAAGGATTATTTTAATTGCAGTTGACCTTAAATGTCATCTTTGAACATCATAAAAATAACAAGTGACTGTGTTGTGCCTGAATTTCAAACCAAATACAAAACTGTCTATCTGCAATTTGCTGCGTGTTCTGGCAAATGCTAAGATGTTCTCACTTTTTATTTGCCAAGAACTGTCAAGACAGTTTCTGTTCCTATTTTTAGAGTATTCAGAAAGTAATGTCCACACATTTTATCTTTCTGTTAAGTAAAGATATGAATGCCTCTAAATTAAATAGGGGATGATAGACAAGAGTTAGTTTTTCCAAAAAGTAGTTTTCCTTTAAGTGTGCGTTGCAAGGAATTTTAGATAATAAAAAATACAATGTTTCGTTTCACTTACTCTTAACCTAAACTTCCACGTCTAACTGCAGCTAGAAGCTTGGCTGTGGATCAGTGAGAAAATATGTGAACTTATATTATGGCTTGTAAAAATGACTGAGTGTGGGTGGGTGTGTGTGAGCTGAGGGCATTCTGCTAACTTGAAACTTTGATAGATTTAAATGAGTAAATAAGGCATGTGGTTGGTTGAGCATGTTTGCACAATGACACAGCAAATGAGGTTGGTCTTGTTTTTTTTTTGAGTGAAAACTAGATGGATGGTGAGGGGGCGTGCATCTTCAGTAAGCGCAAATGCAAATTTGGCATCATTATGAGTAAGAAATCTGTGAAATACAGTAATGCTACAACTCACAAGTGTGAGAGAGCTGAGGAGTGAAAAAGTGTACTAACACAAAAAAAGAGCTTGATGTTTTCTTTTTCCTCTTCTATTCTATCTCGCTTCTGTCACTTATAAACCCATGTTTGTATAGTCAGTGCAAGGAGTGAAAAGGATACAAGGTTTGGGACAAAGTGCTGCTACATCAGCAGGTTATGTGATTCTATAACCCTTCAGTCAAACAATGAGATATATTAACTGCTCTGTCCAGAGTGTCTTTTTATTTCAACAGTGCTCTTTTAGGGACAAAACAGATTTTAGGTCTAAATAGACACTATTTTGTCCAAAGAAAAAGTGCTCAAATGTGCTAAGATTGTTCATCCTAGCACACAAAAGGTCCCCTTTGACAGAAGGTGGATAAGAGGTTTTTGTGCCCATGATTTGGTGGTTAAATGTTTTAGCTTAGGCTGAAATGTGACAATTATGCTTCCTTTTTTCAGGAATATACCATCGACATATTTTTCGCTCAGACCTGGTACGACAGAAGATTAAAATTCAACAGCACAATGAAGGTCCTTCGTCTCAACAGCAACATGGTCGGAAAGATCTGGATCCCAGACACTTTTTTCCGCAACTCAAAGAAAGCCGACGCCCATTGGATTACCACACCCAATCGCATGCTCAGGATCTGGAATGATGGGAGAATACTATACACCCTCAGGTGAGACTTCAGGGTTGGCTCAGGTGATAGAATACATGATGAACAAACAAATTTGTTACTCAGTTATCTGAAATCAATAATTTCATTTTATTTATTTATTTATTTATTTATTTATTTATTTATTTATTTATTTATTTATTTATTTATTTTATTATTCAAGTACTCATAATCAATTTCCAATTCTTAATCTATCAATCAGCTTAGAAACAGTAAAAAAAAAATGAACAAACAAAACGGCAACTGTTATTTGTTTGATTTTTCTCTTTGTCCTTAAAATAAAAAGATAAATAATTAAAATACATAAAATAAATAAACAGAAAATAAAGAATAGAAAGACAAGCAGAAATAGTTATTTTACTCCTTTCCCCTCCTGATTGCCCACCCCAGACCCATAAACCATAAACAGCTAGTGCTTAGACAAACTTTAATCTCACTGCTCTAATATCCTCAGTCTACTTACACCAGAAATCAACAAACTTGTCCTTTTGCAGTCTCAAAGACATTGTAAGTCTCTCCATTTCAGATATTTGGTTTACAGCATTGTATCAATCTCTGGCATATTTGCTTGACCACTATTTTTTTTTTTAAAGAAAAAAAAAACACATATGGAGTTAGACATTTCAGCTATGGTGAATTTCATTTGAATTTGGAAGTCAAGATTTCCAAGTTGATAAAAAAATATGCTAGAAAATCTTCTAGAATGGACTGGTACATTATAGGATGATGTTAATGGCTTTAGATCAGATTTAACATTTTGCGCTTGATAAAAATGCTGACTGTCTAACAAATGATATACTGTAATAGTACCTAATGCAGTCAATCACACTTATTCAGTGATGATAAAAGCAAAACCCAAATCTTCTGAACTCAATCAAGCTGTGATGGATGTTCTCCTGTGCAGAACACTACCGTCTACTTCATTAATTTGTTAGCAAACTCAGAACTTAAGCACCGCTTAATTAGAATGGCCGCTGTGGTTCTGAGCACAATGATACATGACAAAAGTGAGGGCATGGATGAGTGAAGTCATTTAAGGTCATTAACTCATTAAGAGGAAGTTAAATGACTTTGCCTTTAAACTTCATCATGTGTGAACAACAAAGAAAGTATTTTTGTTCAATTTATATATATATATAAATTAATTTAGGTTAAAAATGTCAGTCTCATTGGTAAAAACAAGTAGGGTTTATTTGTTTAGTTAATTAAGTGAATCCACTTTGCCGAGTTTTTTGTCTCAGTAGATGCAAATTTTCCATTTTTGCAGGTTAACCATCGACGCCGAGTGCCAGCTTAAACTGAACAACTTCCCAATGGATGAGCACTCTTGTCCCCTGGAGTTTTCAAGCTGTAAGTTTGATCATATGCTGACACCGTGCTGCTTCTCAGCTCCTGGTTATTTTCCCTCTTGTTTAAAAAAAAAAAAAGAGACACCAACCTGCTGTGGCTACAAACATGTAACACATAAGCAAGGTTGAAGGAATGATTAGGCAACATAAACAAATAAAATACTAGATAGGCTCACTTCATGAATAATGAACTGAATGGACTGTCTACATGTTAAAGGTCTCTCTGATTTTATGAAAAAATAGAGGAGGCCTGTGCAAATCCATACACAGTTAAATTAGTACATAAGCACAGTATATCATTTTGCAGCTGGTTAAAGAAAGAGAAAAGCTTGATTTAGATAAATTCCTAAACTGGCATTTAAGTTAATGACTTTTCTTTTTGTTTCTTAAAATGTTATGTTGAGGTTTATGGAGTTCCTCACCTACACACTAAGAGTGAACAGCTTCATGATATTTTAAACATGCACAGAATGCATTTACAGAGTTTGTAATCAATCACTGTGATGAAACACAAAATACTATAATATTAATAATATATTACCAACATGTTACCCACCATTAATGGTTATTAAAATCAATTCTGAGTGAATATTTTGCTCTTTGTTGTTACTTTATAAACAAGTCCTTTGAAAGCTAGTTCTTCTATATAAAGATGTGTGGTAAAGGAAAGGGTAATACGGATGCTATGTATCTACAGCAAGCTGCATCATGGGATGTTCTCAAGGGAGAATGTGTCTTGAATGGCTCTGAAGGCACAACAAAGTGAAACTGAGGGGGTTAGCACAGAAAAATGGAACAGAAGTATTCATTTAAATTTAATGAGAACCTCGGATGGTTTTAGAACTTTGAAAATTGCTTTATATACATTGCATGATCCCCGTCTCAGAAGTTGCAGACAGTGCAGTGCACAGCTGTTTATCACGCATCAAATTATCTGGGCACGTGCCACGAAGCAGCGCAACATTGTGAGTGCAGCCTCTTTTCTAATGATTTGCTCTGTTTGGTTGAGACTTGACAGACATGATGCTGTTGTTTCAGTGGCAAAAGTTAAAAAAAAAGGGATTTTAAGTCATTCCATTTGCTGTAAAAGTAAATTCATGAAACTGAGCTTGAGGAGACTGCTTGCTCTAACTTCCCAGTAGCAGAATAATTTTATAATATCTAAAAGCACTAGGAGCAAAAGACCAGATAGCCTGCCAGGATGGCTGTAATGTTAGGAAATGGGATACACCTTTCGTTCCCAGCTACTTTGAAGCTCAGTATTACTGGAGGTCAGAGATCACATAAGTGATAAAGTCATTTAAAGTTTGTACTAAGAAAAGTTCATGTGCACTATTCAAACCAGAGCTCATCTCCCATACTGAAGATTGAGGTACACTTATGACTCAAGATTGTTGCAGTAAGACTATTTACATCAGTTCTGTGGTAAAGTCATTGGCATTTTTGTAAAAGAAGACTATAGTATATATAGTGAGTTTTAGGAGGGATGCAAAAAAGGGTGATAATTGTTTCTGACCTGTACTACACTTTATAAACCTGTTAGGACACCACATCAAAGTTATTCATCAATATTTATTTATTTATTGTAAAATTTGCAGGGAATTCTTATCTCATGCCAAAAACACTCAAAACTGAGGAACCAGCTTTGTCTTTTATGGTAATTTATTACAGATTGGGTATTTTATTAGGTGGGTTCACAGAAATCAGATCATGCTTCGCAAGACTTTTACTAAACTCACCGAAAATAGTCTTGCGGTCTAAACAGCGTACTCTGTGAACAGAAACTGGAACACTAGTTACTGGGAGGGGTTGACGCTGGTTTATGCCCATGACCTTCCCACTGCAGGAAACAAAGGAGTCAAAGCAACTTTTGACTCTCTGAAACAGGTCGCCTACTGGCCTGGAATGTACAAAGATGTAAAAGATTAAGTCAAAGGCTGCCTGGTCTGTTGACAGTTTGAGCCGTCGAAGCCCGCTTACAGAGTGCCTCTGCATGGTAAAGGAATCTCCTTTCCACAGTCTGACCTCCAGATTGACTGGGTGGGACCCACTCACCAAAACAACCAGAGGGAACAAGTACATCCTAACAGTGATATGTGCATTCACTAAATGCGTTGAATGTTTACCAGCTCCAAATGACACAGCACAAACTACCGCCTGTCTGCTGATGAACCACATTTTCTCTCGTTTTGAGCTCCCAGTATGGGTTAACTCTGACTGGGGGAACCATTTCACTTCCAAAGTGATGCAACAACTGTGGCAAACACTGGGCGTAAAGGCAAATTTCCATGTTGGCCATCATTTTATCATGACAATGCAATTACTCAACTAAATGAACCTATGAACCCAGCTCCAAATGTTTGTGGGGAAAATGTTTCTTCCTACAGGTACAGAGGATATTTTCTCTGCATGTTATGCAGGAGTCAGTTATATAATGATGTTTTCATGAACTATTTGTAGCCAAGCTGACTTTGGGGTTATGGATTATTTTGAAATAAAACTATCTAAGCTTGTTTTATATTGAACAGTGATGCACCATTGTATAAAAGAGAGTAAAAAGTAAGCAGTTATAGAGGTACTTGTATTTTTGCTCTAAGCATTTCTTTGTCTCAGTATAAATATATGTGTGTGTATGTGTGTATGTATATATATATATATATATATATATATGTGTGTGTGTGTGTGTGTGTGTGTGTGTGTGTGTGTGTGTGTGTGTGTGTTTTAAACTTAAGGCATCCCAACATTTCTCTCTTCTTTAGATGGCTACCCCAAGGAGGAGATTGTGTACAAGTGGAAAAGAAGCTCAGTGGAGGTTGGGGATATTCGTTCATGGAGGCTTTACCAGTTCTCCTTTGTTGGCCTGAGGAACAACTCTGAGGTTGTCAGAACCGTTTCGGGTGAGAAAGCAAATTATTAATTTATTCATTTTCCTGAATAAGCATTTTTAAAAAATCTTTTGTGGTTGCATTCTGCTTTGACATTGGGAAGTTGGCTGCAGAAGAATCCTTATTGCCATTTGCTGATGCAATTTTAGGGCAGAACCTTTTCTTACATGAACAAATTAAATTATATGCCAAATAATCTCTTTCCCTAAGACTCCCCCAGAACTGCCACACCTCTTTCAAACCTGCATATAACTTTTCAACGTAGAATGAAAAACTAATCTAATGTTGCTATGGGTTACAGCAGACTGAGAAACCAACTCACAATCATTTTATTTATTTATTTTCCTCAGTGGCTTTTCTCTCTCACTTGCTCTTATTTCTAGAGTCGTCAACATTTTGTACTTAAACATATGGACAAGATTTTATAAAGCAGAACTTATTTTCTTTTCTAAATAATACTGAGATTGGAAATGTTCATCGATGAAGTGTTTTGTTTTTCTTCTGCTGAACTACCTGGATGCCATGCCAAGAGGGAAGCACAAGGGGATTTTTTGGCAGAAAATTAATAGGTATCAGCAATATTTGTTTTTTCATAAATATATAGAGTATGTGGTAATACCACACAGTGAATGTAAAATAATGGAATGGGAAATAAATGTGACAAAACATTATGAATTATTTACAATTCCTGTTTACTTCTTCATAGCTTATTACTTTTTTGTTTAATAAAAATGATTTAGGTTTTATCCTGAAGTGTAATGATAAGTGCACAGGAACATGTTTTCAGCAACTTGAATAGACAATCTTGCTCTTTTTGATAGGACTTTGTTTTTTTTATTTTTTTCTCACAAACTGCCATCTGCTCTCTTGTCAGAGCAGGGAACCTTGACTGTGGCTGAGAGACCTCTTGTCTCATTTTCCAGTCAGTTTGGGAGCTGACCTGCTTCAAGATTTGCAAACATAACATCTGCCTCAAAGACTAGCCAGTTGGGGCATCATAATTACTGTCATCTTCAAATACTTGCTGTAATATCTAATATGCTGCAGGAGATGCAGAACTTTTATGATTGTCGTGCAATCAGTTGTTTTTAAGGATTTGAACAGTAATTATCCCAATATTATGTTTAAAGATATTAAAATTGGTCATTTAGATGTTCCTTTATTTCAGCTGTTTTGTCACATTTCCTAATTTCACATACGTTGTCGCACTAGGTTTGTTTGTCATTTTAATTTGATTTTTAAACACTATTTTTGCATAAAAATGTCTACAAATTGCATATCCTCTGTAATTGTTAGTTTATTTCTCATAGTCACTTTTATTTGTTGTTGCAGTTGCTGTTTTTGTCATGAGCTTAAAATTCAATGTAATCACTCTTTTGTTCTGTTAAAGAAAGATGCTTGTCAATTTCCATAAATCAGACTCAAAACAGAGATGTGACAGAAAAATGTTAAAACAGGGATGGATGAATAGGTGGATGAGAAAAGTCTGAATATTTTAAATGTGATTCATTATTGCTATCGTTGCAGTAAAAAAAAAAAAATCACATTTCACTTGTAAGTTTTTTTTGGTTTTTAATACCATCTTTTTTTAAGATCTTGGCTCTTTCTAGGACTTATAGAAAGCTCAAATAAGTGATGGTGAAATTAAATAAGATATTCTGAGACAAAACATTGTAGATGTGTTTGATAAATGAAAACAAGTTAAAGGAATACCCTCAGGAGGGTATTGATAATATATTTTTTTTAATAATAAGGATTTTGTCAGTTTTTACTGAATGATGTAGCTGTGTGGTACTCACACTTTGTGTAAATAAATGAGTGTAAAAAACAATTTAGATCAATGAGAGGCATTTCCCTCAGCATAAAGGGAATCAATGTTACTTGTCTTGCAAGTAGTATCATATTCCTCAGCTGTAAAGTATGGGGTGGTTTGGAAATCAGATTCATTTTCTATCCTTCTGAGCACAAACGTAGCCTTTATGTGCAAAAGCTAGTTCTAAAGTTTCATGTGCTTGCCTGTATCTGAGAGCTTCAGTCTGTGTCTCAGACAAGGAATTGTTGCATGCTTCAGTGTTCATTTGCTTGCATGCACATATGGGTGTGTGCTTTCCACTGGGTATGAGCCTTGTTTATGCACTGGAAACTATTCTTAGAGTGACCTTCCAAAAGCTGTGCCATGCAGCCCAGTTGTCCGTGCGCGGCCGCCTGTATGATTCAGTCTGAGAGGAGAAAGCCCAGGGACACATCAGCAGCCTTCACCAGTTTCCGTAGATTTGCTGTCTCCACATGATTCTTTGATAGGGCAGATCTGAAGGCATCGTTGCTGAAAGGCAGGGCTTAGACTAGAAAAAGATAAAATAAAATCAGCAAAACAGACTTTCACATTAAGACACGGTTTATATTTTATAAATGCACTCAGATAAACAGTTATTTGGTGAGATCCTACAGAATTATCCACAAAGTAGGGAAAGTCTTTTATTTTACCTATTGGGGCTAAGTGAGAAAAATACACAATCTAGACTTGATAGGGATTTTTTAACGATGCACACATAACTATACAACTAGAACCCTCAGCAATAGAACAACCCTCTTGCGACAAATGTAAATAACCTAATTCTAAAATTCTTAGAATTTATTTTTTGGTATACTTTTTCATACAGTTCTCATAAGCTTGCTTTTCTCCCTTTCCTATATTTTTCCAAAACTACATCTGTCTAATGCGGTATGACCGAAATTTTATATCCCTGTTTTTTTAACAATATACCTGTATCACGGTATTATCAGACAGTCAGAGAAGGCAGGTACAGTCATGAATGAGGAGGGTTGAGCAAAAGTCATCATTGGGGAAATTTACTTCACACATGAAATCTATTTTTGAACGTCTCTGAAGAGGTGTATTTTTCATTCAGTGATGGCAAAAATGAAAGTACCGTATTTATTCATGTATAATACGATCTCATGTATAATACGACCTTCCCTTTTTTGAGCTTAAAAAACGTAAAAAATTAAATCCTCAAGCTAATTTTTCATGTCGCCTGCCTGGGTTTGTTACTACCTT
Source organism: Cynodonichthys magdalenae (assembly GCA_031762555.1). NCBI lineage: Eukaryota > Metazoa > Chordata > Actinopteri > Cyprinodontiformes > Rivulidae > Cynodonichthys > Cynodonichthys magdalenae. Next base: position 6,997,608 of record JARVJO010000082.1, read on the forward strand.
GCTCGGAGGCACGAAGGAGTGTCAGAGGTAAGCTCGCTTCAAACGCTTTTTGCGATGCGGTCTCATTTCCAGACTCATGCATCTTGTCAATGAGACCAATATTTCACTTAAATTACAAGAGAAAAAATATTGATCCGAGTATAGTACAAACCCCCAACTTTTTCGATGATTTTATGGATTAAATTTTTCGTATTGTACTTGAATAAAGTCCTTAAATACAATTTCAGTTTTGCTCCATGAAGACATTTATCAGTCATTTCACAAGTCAAAAACAAATGAAGCAAAACTGTTTTGTTGGAAGTAACTAAAAAAAGAACTAAAGCAACAATTCTTTTGCAGAAGCAAGTTTGCAAATTAATTTTAAGACTTACAAGTTAAAACATTTTTTTCCACAAAACAGCAGAATTCTAAAGCAAATTAATGTAAAAACTTTATATTCTTCAAATTAAATGATGCCACTGAGACAGGAGTGTTTGTCACTGCTTGCCTGGTTTAATCAAAGAAAATTGGAGGGAGACAAAAAGCAATAAAACCAAAATGGCAATGATTTTTCTCATATTATTATTGTTCCTGAGAAAATGAATCCCTGATCAAATAACTCTTGTAAGCTTCAGCATGCTGTGTGAAATTGTTTCATTTGTCAGAAACTCTGGTTTAATCCATCTAATGGAATTTCATAAATATATATATATATATGTGTGTGTATATATATTTTATATATATATAAAAAAAAAATTCCCTTCTCACCCACCGCGGGTGGTCTCTCTCTGAGCTCGGGTCCTCTACCAGAGGCCTGGGAGCT